>CM056049.1:594826091-595249721 GCA_029574335.1 Rana kukunoris
GCAAACAAGGCTTATTTTTGGGTATTTTAATTTAGTCCCATACAGCCTTGTTTTTAAAATAGAGTAATGCTGCGTACACACGACCATTTTTCATGACGAGAAAAATGCAATTTTTTTAATTGGTCAGTAAAAATTACCGTGTGTAGGCTCCAGAGCATTTTTCTCATGAAAAATGGGCATTAAAAATTTAGAACATGCTGGGGGGCATGGCCAACCAGCGCTGAAGATGGCTGCTTAAGCTGAGAGCTCGTCAGCTCAGGGAACACATCAGAAAGACTCAGGCCTGCATAGCAATGAATTCCACCGCCATCCTTGCTGCTGAGGCTATCTGGACCCCCAGGCGCCATGTCCAGAAAGAGGCATGAATGAATACAAGCCCCTGAGACTCACGGAGTTCGCCTTCAAGCCGACAGAGAAGGTCAATGATTCTAAAGATGGCGCTGGTTCAGCCGCGCCGCGTGACCAAAGAGACTCCTATACTGACCTTCCCGACGCCGCACCTGACGAACCGCAGCCCAAATACGATCTGCCCAAATACGCAAAAGAGCTCATGCATTCCGAAGCATCGCCCAGAGACTTGATTGTGGATAGAATCCACAGAATCGCAAAACCGTCCCACCTTGCTGCCACTGTACCCAGAGATGTGTTAATGAGAATACACTTTTTCCACATCAAGGAAAAGCTCATGTTTGGAGTCAAATCTAAAACCCCTTCCCTGCTCCCTTTACGGATGTTCAATTATATCCAGATCTCTCTAGGTATACCCTCCAGCTGAGGAGGCAGTTAAATCCGGTCACCAAGGGGCTCCAAAACCATAAGATCTAATATAAATGGAGATATCCGGCTACTCACCAAAAATGGCACATCGCATACTATTACCGACCTGAACGCAGGGCTCACACTCCTGCATACCTGGGGTATACTGCCTGATCCGCCCGCTCCTCTACCGCCACGAGCCAGCAACACTCATACTCGCCGCAGCCTGAACCAAAACTACACCTAGGATGTTCCCCACTCCTCAACATTGACGGGCCACCCACACACAAAGATCTTTCCCTGGGACCTGACAATGGCTATTGTCGAATACTTCAGCTCCGTTTGTTGAACTGTTTTTACCCCTATAGGAGGTCGTAGCGAAACATCGCGTCACCTCTAGTTTTTATGTTTCTCACGAAGTTGAGTGCCTTCATACTCTGCCTAAATATCCTGTTGATCAGTACTCAGCTCATTACCTTTTAGCTCTGGCTTTAGTCTACAAAGAACTACTGGACTCCTATCCGCAGCCCACCTTACCTCGCAACCAGTAAGCGCCAGCCCAGATTTCATTCATCTAAACGTAAGTGTTGTGCCCACCACACCACTTCCAACACTTCTTCACAATGCCACTCAACCTTTTGTCTATGAACGTAAATGGCCTCAACCATCCTGCCAAGAGGCATTCGCTCTGGAATACCGTCCAGACTCTACACAGTGACATTATTTGTATACAAGAGACTCATCTCCTATCGACCTGTGGCTGTGTACAAACAGTTGCTTTCCCCACGTCTATCATGCACCTTACACCGCTAAGACCAGAGGTGTTTTGATAGCAATCAGCGACAAAGTGGACTTCCAACAGTCTAATGTTATCCTCGACCCTGATGGTCGATATGTGATCCTGATATGCGTCATAAACAACATGACTTATACTCTTGTTAACCTGTACGCCCCTAATGCGGACCAAGCTAAGTTCATACGCAAAGTCCTGAAAATAACAGCACAAGTGCGGAAAGGCCATCTCATAGTTTGTGGAGACTTTATTCTAGTCCCAGACACAGACCTGGACTCTACCTCTACAGCACTGAGAAGAGCTTTACCACTGAAGAACTTGCTCGCCTCACACGACTTATATGACATTTGGCGTTGCCACCATGGTACAGAAAGAGATTTTTCCTACTTTTCCCCTAGGCATGGTTCCTATTCCAAAATCGATGTATTCTTGTCAGATAAATGGGTACAAAAAATTACTGCCTCGGCAATCCACACCACCACATGGTCAGACCATGCCCAGATCTCTATTTCCATTGAAGACTCTAACCATAGACATAACTCATTTATCTGGAGAGCTGATGGCTACATTCTACAACACAAAGATTATGCATCTGAGATAGCTTCTCATATAACTGAATTTTTCCTGTTAAACAAAGGCTCGGTGTCTGACCCTAACATGGTGTGGAGTGCACACAATGCGTATATGAGAGGCATACTGATGAAAATCAGTGCAGTATGTAAACGTAAGAGATCACAATGTATTGATGCAATTACAAGGCGAACCCTCGATCCCCACCCCCTGACCAATTAGTGACCTCATATGACTGTCTTCAAAGGAGGGTAAAGGCCACCTCATATTCTACCTCCAATAAGGCAGGAAAACGAATGGCGCAGCGCCTTAAAGGCAAGCGTACTAAGACTAAAATCCACCAACTTTACCACCACCGTGATCAAACCCCCCTGACCAACCCTCAAGACATAGCTAATGCATTCAGCGATTACTACAGCGACCTATATAATCTAAACAAAGATCCCCTTACCCCCCAACCCACTCAGGAAGATATTAATAACTTTCTTCAGGACCTACATTTACCTTCCTTGACTGCTGACCAACTTACATCTTTGAACGCCTCGTTCTCTGACCGAGAAATCCAATTAGTGATAAAATCCCTCCCCTCAGGTAAAGCCCCCGGACCCGATGGTCTCTACGGAGAATACTATAAGCACTTCTCTGACTAACTAGCATCGCACTTAGTAGAAGTGTTTAACGCTGCTACGTTCACTTCACAATTCCCACCAGACATGTTAAATGCCCTAATTATCACAATACCAAAACCAACGAGGAAGCCAACCATCCCTCAAAATTTCCGTCCGATTTCTATACTTAATTTGGACATCAAACTATACGCTAAGGCACTTGCAACTAGGCTATTACACATAATGCCCATGTTGATACATAATGACCAATCTGGCTTCACGAAATGAAAGACAGGCCTCGGATGCCACTAGAAGAGTAATAGACCTAATTCACCATGCTGAATCAACTGGAACGCCTTCTCTGCTCCTCTCTCTGGATGCAGAGAAGGCATTTGACAGAGTGCACTGGGCATATTTAAGATCAGTCCTACAAAAAATTGGCTTTAGAGGCCCTATCCTCAAGGCTATTATGGCATTATATTTTACCCCTTCGGCCACAGTTTTCACTGAAGATATGACCTCTCGACCCTTTCTCATAACTAATGGCACCCGTCAGGGGTGTCCCCTGTCCCCGCTTATCTTCAACCTTCTTATGGAACCCCTAGCAGCACACGTTAGATCCCACCCTTATATTTCAGATATCCACATTGGCAAAGTCTCACACAAAATGTGTTTATTTGCGGACGACGTGATCCTGATTCTAACAAACCCGACCTCCTCCCTGACAGAGGTTCAGAAACTTCTAACCTGGTTCAGCCAGGTCTCCTACTACATGTGACAAAATCATTTATACTTGATATCAACTTAGACGCCACCACTAAAAACATGCTACAAACTCAACACGAATTCCAATGGGCAGAGAAAGAAATTTCCTACCTGGGGATCAAATTGACTAGATCTACTAAATCTCTCTTTGCCTCTAATTTCTTGCCCCTGCTCCTTAAGATCCACACTGATTCCCAAGACATTGCGAAACACAAATTTTCTTGGTCCAGCAGACTAGCAGCATTTAAAATGATGTGTCTTCCACAAATCCTGTATTATTTTCGCACCCTATCCATCCCCATCCCCACATCTCTTTTTAGGTCCCTCCAATCTATTCTTAATCTCCTCCTCTGGAAAGGCAAAAGACCCAGATGCGTCCACTTCAAACTGATCAGAAGCAAACTGGCAGGTGGGGTAGAATCCATAGATTTCGAAGACTACCACACTGCAACTATCCTCGCCCAACTGCCAGATTGGTTTCATGCCCGACCTACTACTCTCTGGAGTCAAATTGAGTCCTCATTCCTCCTACGCAACAACTTAAAAAGCTGGCTAATGAGTACCCCGTTAGGAGCAAACATACCGCCTTCTTTTCCCCCAACCATGAAAGCTGTAGCACATGCCTGGAAAAAAATGGTCACCCTCCTGAACTACACCTCTACAACCCCTAGCAACCAAATACCTATTGAATCCCTCCATTTCATTTTGCCTGATCTAACACAAAACTCCTTGGTCCCTCAAAGGATTGAGCTCCCTACAGCACCTGTTTCAAGGATCACAACTTAAATCCTTCACCACACTCCAATTAGAATATGATCTCCCCTCCACGGCCTACTTTACCTACCTAAGAATTCAACATTGCCTACGGAAAATGTCTACCCCCCTCTACACTGTACCCCCCAAAACGTGGGAACTCCTCACAAGCGAGCACTCTAAAATTAAAGGCATTTCTCACTTTTATAATAAACTCCATTGTAAACAACAATTCTCAAAATCGTCCACACACCTTCAATGGAAAACAGATCTATTGCGCTGTTTTTCCACTGACCAATGGTCCCTAGCACTACAGTCAATTTTCAAGTCCACTAAATGTTCAGCCTTATGAGAACTAACCCAAAAAATTACATTACGATGGTATTTAACTCCAGCCAAGATAGCGCGCTTTTACCCTCAAGCTTCTTATATCTGCTGGTGTTGTAATGCCCTAAAAGGCTATTTGATTCACACGATATGGTCCTGCTCCTCTCTACAACCATTCTGGGAGAGCATTTTTAAACTCCTATCCAATGTCACCCAACACCAGTTAGCATACTCCCCTGCCTTGGCACTACTTAATCTAGGAATTGAGACCGTACACCCCCTTATTTCGATATGTCACATCCCACATTATATTGGCATCCAGACTAAACATAATGAGCTTGTGGAAATCTTAAAAAGTCCCAACATCTGCCCAAGTCGTAGATATGGTAAACTTGCACTACACTTACGAATCCATTATGGCGGCTTGCAATGGTCAAGCCGATAAGATCAGAAAAGCCTGGGCTCCCTGGTCTTCCTGTTCTAGAGCTGTGCCAATGCCCTGAATTACTACACTAGGCGTATCTTTTCTTGACCGAGCAATTTGTTCTTACCATTGGATTAATGCTTTAAATGCTTTTAATGTATCTTCACTCACAATGCTTTTGGACGTTCACTTAGTGGTGATTTAATCTCACCATCATATGTACATCAGCGGTGTGCATCCCCCTGGGCCACAAAAGTGCTCCCATATGAGGTGGCTTGGGGGTTGATGCAACCACACATATTGATTCGCTCGTCTGTATACCTTGAAGCACTCTGTTAAAGTATAGCATCCTTGTTTTCATTTTTTACTGTTTGACGTTGTTGTACGACGAACATTGTAAACAATGCTATGTATTTGCTTGGTAAAACCTAATAAAAATTGATTGTAAATTTTTTTTTTAGAACATGCTCTAATTTTTATCGGCATTTTTCACGTTGTGAAAAACGGTCGTGTGTAGGCTTTAATGACGGGAAAAAAGCGTGCATGCTCAGAAGCAAGTTATGAGACAGGAGCACTCATTCTGGTAAAACTAGCGTTTGTAATGGAGATAGCACATTCATAACGCTGTAACGGACTGAAAAGCACGAAGACTGAAAAGCATGAAGACTGAAAAGCGCGAAACGTCTCTCACCAAACTTTTACTAACACGAAATTAGCAAAATCAGCCCAAAGGGTGGCACCATCCGAATGGAACTTCTCCTTTATAGTGCCGTTGTACGTGTTGTACGTCACCGCGCTTTGCTTGAGCATTTTTTTCACGATCGTGTGTATGCAAGGCAGGCTTGACAAGAATCAAAAAACGTTGTTTTTTCCATGACATTAAAAACGGTCATGTGAACGCGGCATCAGTGTTCTTCTTTATCAGCATTTCTTGTTGTTTTAGCAGCCCATTCATATGAATGGGCTGCTCAAACAAATGCACAAATGCACTTTTTACAGTCTGCACAAATGTAAACCTACTACTATTCATAAAACAGTGTGGTTTTCATACGTATAAAAGAAAATGTATGACATTTCCACATTTAAATCACTAATTTCTTCCTGTATATACCTTAAAAAAGTATTTTTGTACAACCCAATAATGACACGGTAGAACATTTATAAAGGCATGCATAGACTAAATTATGGATCTATTTTGTGTATGTTCAGAGTTTTAAACAGATTATTTTTTGCATTATTATAGATGACTGCTATTTCTCAATATAGTGCACTTAGCTACACCATTTCTGTATCCGATTGCAATAGTTTTATAACTGAATTTGCATTTTTACATTTTGAATAGGTAGAAATCATACCTTCATACATTAAAAGGTGTATATTTTAAACCCCCTCTGACTATTAAACATATTTTTTTAAGACTCAAAGCTAATATAAAATGTTCTCAGCTAATGGCAAGTGGCTTGCCCATTCATGTTCCTGAGCGTTTGTTACCCCAACACTTCATATTCCTGATATGTGCCTGCTGTATCATGTGCTTGTAATAGAAATAATATTGTTCTCTTTGTATTGCTTCCTTTATGTGAAATCCCTGGTGCTCCTGTCAGTCCCTCTGCTTAAACCTACTGACCACATTAAGCAGAGCACACTATGGTCAGTTCTTTAGCTATGCTGGGAGCTCGGTGAACTTTCCTCCAATGATCAGACTTCTCCTGACATGCCCCAGCTGTGTTAACCATTCACT
Organism: Rana kukunoris; assembly: GCA_029574335.1. Lineage (NCBI taxonomy): Eukaryota > Metazoa > Chordata > Amphibia > Anura > Ranidae > Rana > Rana kukunoris. The sequence goes on from CM056049.1 coordinate 594,832,829, forward strand.
GGGAAGCTCAGTGTGCTGCTGCTCCCCCCCTCCCAAAGCTCTTATGCAGCTGAGAACAGATGGAATGTGATCACTTATAAAAAAAGGGAAAAGAGATACTTATAATGTATTTCTATATCTATACAAACATTATTGCCTTTCATTTCTATTTTAAACTGAATAGGTTGTTTTACAAGGTGATTGTTTACATTGACATTCCAACTGACTATATGCACTGCTCAAAAAAAAAAGGGACTCTTTCTTATCAGAGTATAGCATCAGGTCAATTAAACTCCTGAGATATTGATCTGGTCAGTTAAGTAGCATAGGAGGTTGTTAGTCAGTTTTAGCTGCTTTGGCATTAATGAAATTAACAACAAGTGCACTAGACAGGCAACAATGAGACAACCTCCAAAACAGGAATGGTTTCAAAGGTGGAAGCCACTAACAATTTTTTCCCCTACTCATCTTTTCTGACAGTTTTTTACTAGTTTTGCATTTGGCTAGAGTCAATGTCACTACTGGTAGCATGAGGTGATACCTGGACCCAATAGAGGTTGCCCAGGCTGTCCAACTCCTCCAGGATGGCACATCAATATGTGCCATTGCCAGAAAGTTTGCTATGTCTCCCAGCACAGGTTCAAGAGCATGGAGGAGATTCCAGGAGACAGGCAGTTACTCTAGGAGAGCTGGACAAGGTCGTAGAAGGTCCTTAACCCATCAGCAGGGGGGCAGCTGCTTCTTTGTGCAAGGAGTAATAGGATGAGCACTGCCAGAGCCCTACAAAATGACCTCCAGCAGGCCACTGGTGTGAATGTCTCTGATCAAACAATCAAAAACAGACTTTATGAGGGTGGCCTGAGGGCCCGACATCCTCTAGTGGGCCCTGTGCTTACTGCCTGACACCATAAAGCTTGATAGCCATTTGCCATTGAACACCAGAATTGGCAGGTGATTTTCACAGATAAGAGCAGGTTCACCCTGACAGACGTGAAAGGGTCTGGAGAAGTTGTGGAGAAGGTTATACTGCCATTAACATCGTTCAGCATGACCAGTTTGGTGGTAGATCAGTGATGGTCTGTGGAGGCATATCCATGGAGATATGCACAGACCTCTACAGGCTAGACAATGGCATACTGATTGCCATTAGTTATTAGGATGAAATTCTTGGACCCATTGTCAGACCCTAGACTTGTGCAGTGGGTCCTGGGTTCTCCTGGTGCATGAAATGCCTGGCCTCATGTGGCAAGAGTATGCTTTCAGGAGGATGAAGGAGGATCAAGAAATTGATACCATTGAATGGCCCCAACACTTGCCCGACCTAAATCCAATACAACACCTCCGGGACAATTTTTTTTTAGTCCATCCGAAGCCACCAGGTTGCACCTCAGACTGTTCAGGAGCTCAGTGATGACCTGGTCCAGATCTGGGAGGAAACACCCCAGGACACCATCCATCATCTCATTAGGAGCATGCCCGATGTTGTCAGGGAGGCGTAGAAGCACATGGGTGCTATACAAACTACTGAGTACCATTTTGAATTGCTGCAATGAAATTTAAGCAAAATAGACTAGCCCTTAACTTTCATTTTGGGTAGTTAACAAAGGTAAAGGTGTTGGCGCTACAAACCAACACATACATGGTGCATATTATAACATGTGCATAATCATTAGCAAACTGATTAAAGTCCATTGTGACAATTTCAACACCATAAAACAAATAATAAATTCTTCTGATTTGATGTGTTTTCAAATAAAAGCTGATGAGTGCTCATGAGGTAGATGGCAACTCACCAAAGGTGTTTGACCACTTTTTAGGGTAGGTCAAAATGCAATTTGTTTGAATAAACCAAATAGATCCTGGGTGTGCATCTCTCCGCTTTGGAATTCCCTCTGGCATAGGCTGGGGATATGTAACACAAACTCTACCAAGGACACAGAGAAGAGCTTTATGGTGTAGTACGCTTTTTTAATACTGAGTTAAAAATTGATACAAATGTTGCACTCACATGTGACTGTGCCAATCCCTGCACTAAGGTATCAACAGCAGCTAGGTATACAGGGCTCCCCGTGGCATGCGATCCACGCCTCATTCTGGGTATACTAGTTGGATGTCACATATGGGAACCAGAAATTGGGAAGTTTTATTGTCAAAGCTTAACTGAACAATCTGAAGTTAAGAGCACATTGGCTACCATGCACAGCTGCACCAGATTCTGAGCGCTCCACTTTTAGTAAATCTCCACCTGTATCTCAGAACAATAGTGGACAAAAAGCAGAAATAGTATCCAAAGTTCAGGAAATAATAACAATCAGTCAGATTAAGCCTACTGCCATCAGATCATCTGCCATCAGTGTTTGTTTGTTTTGGTTATTATATGTTACAGTACTTGAGCAGCATTATTTGATATTTGGAACTCAATATATTATAGGCACAAGATATAGAAGTCTAAAAACATTAAAGCCCTGTACACACAATCGGTCAAACCGATGAAAACGGTCTGATGGATTTTTTCATCGGTTAACTGATGAAGCTGACTGATGGTCAGTCGTGCCTACACACCATCGGTTAAAAAAAATATTGTTTCAGAACGCAGTGCCGTAAAACACAACGACATGCTGAAAAAAATGAAGTTCAATGCTTCCAAGCATGCGTCGACTTGATTCTGAGCATGTGTGGATTTTTAACCAATGGTTGTGCCTACAAATGATCGTTTCTTTGCTATCGGTTAGGTATCCATCGGTTAAATTTAAAACAAGTTCGATTTTTTTTAATCGATGGATAAATAACCGATGGCACCCACACACGATCGGTTTGGTCTGATGAAAACGGTCCATCAGACCGTTCTTATCGGTTTGACCGATCGTGTGTACGCGGCATAAGAGTGACGTAGGTTTGACATATCCTCAAGGTGCACAGCAAAGTGAAGGACATGGTACGATGAGGATCTAAGATCACTTATTAACCAACAGCTAATAATTAATAAGAATGTTCTGGCTTTATTTTATGTTAATAATTTAGCCTGATAAAATATATTTTCTATCTTTACCGGCTAAACATGGAGCAGTGGACCATCTATCCATCTTGGAGAAAAAACTGACCCATTAGGCTTATCAAGTTTGAAGATGCAAACACTTTCAAATTTAAATCCAAAGCACATCCATATGCAGATAGAACTCTAAGGCCTCGTACACACGATCGGACATATCCGATGAAAACGGTCCGCGGACCATTTCCATTGGATATGTCCGATCGGGAGTTTGATCCGATGGCGTGTACACACCATCGGATCAAATTCCCCGCCGCCGGACGGCGCGGTGACGTGGCGGTGACGCGGCGGTGACGTTGACGCCGCCACGTCACCGCACCAGGAAGTTAAACACTTCCGCGCATGCGCCGAATCCATTCGGCGGCGGCGCGGCGGTGGTGGGGGACGACATGTCTGCTGGTAAGTGTACTAACCAGCAGACATGTCGGGCGGACAGATTCCACCGGATAGATTTCAAAGCATGCTTTGAAATCTGTCGGGTGGAGAAATCTGTCCGCTAGCCCATACACACGAGCGGAGATGTCTGCTGAAACGGTCCATCGGACCGTTTTCAGCGGACATATCCCCTCGTGTGTACGAGGCCTTAAAGGACTGTTCACCTCCGCATCTGTCCTCAGACATCCTGACGCGAGTCTGCTTTATATTTTGGAAGTTGACGCATCCGAAACAGCGGTAGTGGCAGTTCTTTCACAAAGACAGGGTCCTAAGTCCCTCTTACACCCTGTTGCCTTTTTCTCCTGCAAGCTATCAGACGCAGAAAGAAATTATGGATGTCTGAGGACAGATGCGGAGGTGAACAGTCCTTTAAGGCCTCGTACACACGAGGGGATATGTCCGCTGAAAACGGTCCGATGGACCGTTTCAGCAGACATCTCCGCTCGTGTGTATGGGCTAGCGGACAGATTTCTCCACCCGACAGATTTCAAAGCATGTCTGCTGGTTAGTACACTTACCAGCAGACATGTCGTCCCCCACCACCGCCGCGCCGCCGCCGAATGGATTCGGCGCATGCGCGGAAGTGTTTAACTTCCTGGTGCGGTGACGCGGCGGTGACGTGGCGGCGTCAACGTCACCGCCGCGTCACCGCCACGTCACCGCGCCGTCCGGCGGCGGGGAATTTGATCCGATGGTGTGTACACGCCATCGGATCAAACTCCCGATCGGACATATCCGATGGAAATGGTCCGCGGACCGTTTTCATCGGATATGTCCGATCGTGTGTGCGAGGCCTAAAATGTTTATCCTGTTTCCTTGCCTCCAACCAAGTGTTCTTGGCAATAGAGCTACAACTACTAGTAGACCCTTACCGTGGTTGCTTGGTATGTTTCAGAACTGTTTGGCAGTTCAGTATAAAAAATCTGGCAACTTGTTCGATATACTAAATAAATTTGCAACTATTTACAGAAACTTCACAATGTCGCAAATTAGTTTTAGACCACAGACGCCAAAGGTAGTACAGAAAATGACCCATATTTTGATAAATATGTTATTTGTAGATTTAAGATTTATTAAATAATTGTGAAGACAAAACCCACACAATTTAAAGCACTTTATAGGAGTCATGATATCTTGATTTTGTCTTGGATGTTAACATATGCCTGCTGGTTTGAATCCAGTGCATTTTTTTCTGCATCAAAAACGCATAGAGGTAGGTTGCATTAATTTTTATGCCAAATCTCACACCATTGCAGTTTGTTCCAATGAAGTGAACAAAAGTGTGCTGCATTTTTTCTGCAAAGAACTGCACTGAAATGCAGTAAAGCACATTAAAAAAACACACCAGAATGCAACTAAACAAATAAAAAATGCACTGGAATGCATTACAGAAAAAAAAAAACAGGAAACTTTGGGGGAAAAGGACAAAAAAACAAGAGGGAAAAAACACACTGGAACACAAAAAAATCATCAAAAACACACCAGAGTGCATCAAAAAGCATGTCAAAAACCCATATACAGAAATGCATCCAGAGCGCATTAGGACTGCGTTTCTGTGGTGTGATCCAGCCCTAAAGGTGAACTTATGTAGCTTAAACTTTATAGCTCCAGCTTCATAGTGTGTAGCCCCTTTACATTTTAGAATTTGCATTACATGTTGTACATAGATAGGATGAAAATTAATATTGTTGTACAAGTGGGTAAAAACTAAAAAATAATCTGTTACATACTTTTGATGTTTTTATTATTTACTAAAAACACACTGTTTTACTACGTAAGAAAGTATTAAATGCTATGTGAATACATGTTTAACTTTTAATTAAATATCTAACTACCGCAATGTTAATTCTTGTTGCATGTTTTCATTGACACATTGACATACAGTATACAAGATCAATGGTAATGCTCCCTGCAGTTGATTTCAGGAATTATGGAGTGAAAAGCATGGCTTTGGAGTGAAATCTCTTTGTGACCTTGAACATTCTGTATTACCATTTTACTCCTGATAGGAAATTAAATTATAAAGCCACTGGGACCTCAGATCTTTGCTCATTAATTATTCATACATATCACTAGAAAACATGATATTAAAATATAAACAAAACATTTAAATTCTCTTTTAAGATTAAGTTGCAGGTCATTTGTGGTTTAGTTTTTACATACAGTGAACTATATATGACTTGCATGGCAAAATATTTTATTCATTTATTTATTACAAGTACTTATATGGTGCCGTCAATTTACGCACCCCTCTACATATATATATATATAACAGAATACACAACGTAAGTCTAGCCACATGATTATAACAATATTGCTGAGTATGATCATTTTTAACATACCCAATGGTTTACCTATTAGATGATTTATACACACAGAAAATAACTAAGAACATTTAAAGTCAAAGTTTACCAGGCTTTAGCGCTTGTCAATCATGCAGAAGTGATCTTCTATAATTAAAAAGAGTTGGATATCTAGCATTGAAAAAAAATGTTTAGCTAAGTGCCCTTTTAATCATGGCCAAGATATTGATTTAATACTGTCTTGCTGGGACTATTTTTCAGGCAAACGTAAATCAAAGAAATATCAATCTAGATGGCCATTTCACTTTACACCCTGATGAGACTTCATTTCATGTCTTATTGATGTCCATTAAAGTGTTGCCATTACTGCTCTTACTACTACCAGGAGTAAATGAGAAAGAGAGACAGAAATTGTGTTTTTTTTTATGTGCACGTGCTCATGTGTGTGTGTAGAGAGAGAAAGAGAGGAATGAGAGAGAGAGAAAAGAGAAAGGGCGAGAGAGAGGAGAGAGAAAGAGGAAGAACCTGTGTATGTGTAGGTAATGAGAAAGAGAGTAGAGGTTGAGGGGAGGGGGAATAGAGAGAAATAGAGGGATAGAGAGAGAGAAAAAGGAAGAACCTATGTATGTGTAGGTAATGAGAAAGAGAGTAGAGGTTGAGGGGGAGGGGGGATAGAGAGGAATAGAGGGATAGAGAGAGAGAAAAAGGAAGAACCTATGTATGTTTAGGTAATAAGAAAGAGAGTAGAGGTTGAGGGGGAGGGGGATAGAGAGAAATGGAGGGATGGAGAAAAAGAAAAAGGTAGAACCTGTGTATGTGTAGGTAATGAGAAAGAGAGTAGAGGGTGAGGGGGGGGGGGGTAGAGAGAAATAGAGGGACGGAGAGAGAGAGAGACTGTATGTGTAGTGTGTGTGTGTTTGAGAGAAAGTGAGAGAAAGGGGTAGAGCGAGAGACAGAGTGAAAAAGAGAGAAAAATAAAAGGTAGAGATATGAGGAAACATGGTGAGAGAGAAAAACAGAGGGTGAGAGAAAGAAGAGAGAGAGAGAGAAATAATGTGTGTGTGTGTAGTTAAGGAGAAAGAGAGAGAAGAGGATGAGGTGAGAGAGATAGAAATAAATTAGATAGAAAGAGATAGAAAGGGGTAGAAAGAGAGACAGAGAGAAACAGAGAGAGATTAAAAAAAAGGAGAGATAGAGAGGGTAAGAGGGAAAGACAGGAAGTAAGACAGGGAGGGAGAAATAGAGAGAAAAAAGAGAGAGAGAGAGTGTTAGAGAGAATGATAAATTGGTAGAAAGAGAGGGGGTAGAGAGGAAGAAAGTGTGGGGGGAGTTTATGTGTGTGTGTGTGTGTGTGTGTGAGAGAGAGAGAGAGAGAGAGGGAGAGAGAGAGTAAGATAGAGAGAGAGAGAGAGGTGGAGAGAGAGAGAGAGAGAGGTGGAGAGAGAGAGTGATAGATGGTGTGTGTGTGTGTGTGTGTGTGTGTGATAAAGAGAGAGAGAGAGTGAGTGAAAAATATAAGAGAGAGAGTAAGAGAGAATGAAATAACAAATAGGGTGAGGGAGGAAGGGAGAGGGGCAAAGAGAGAAAGAGAGGGGGGAGAGAGAGAAAAGAAGAGAGTGTTAGAAAGAGAACAAAAAGGGAAAAGAGAGATCATTGAGAAATAAGAGAGAGATTGGAGAGAAATTAGAGAGAGAGATCAGAGAGAGATCAGAGAGAAATCAAAAAGAGATCAGAGAGAAATCAGAGATAAATCATAGAGAGAGAGAGAGAGAGAGAGAGAGAGAGAGAGAGAGAGAGAGAGAAATCAGAGAGACATCATAGAGAGAGATCAGAGAGAAATCAGAGAGAAATCATAGAGAGAGAGAGACCAGAGAGAAATCAAAGAGAAATCATAGAGAGAAATCAGAGAGAAATCATAGTGAGAGAGGCCAGAGAGAAATCATAGAGAGAGAGAGACCAGAGAGAAATCAAAGAGAAATCATAGAGAGAAATCAGAGAGAAATCATAGTGAGAGAGGCCAGAGAGAAATCATAGAGAGAGAGACCAGAGAGAAATCAGAGAGAGAGATCAGGGAGAAAGCAGAGAGAAATCATAGAGAGAAATCAGAGAGAAACCATAGAGAGAAATCATAGAGAGAAATCAGAGAGAAATCAGAGTGAGAGAGGCCAGAGAGAAATCATAGAGAGAGAGAGAGAGAGACCAGAGAGAAGTCAGAGAGAGATCAGGGAGAAATCTGAGAGAGAGAGAAATCATAGAGAGAAATCAGAGAGAAATCAGAGAGAGACCAGAGAGAAATCTGAGAGAGAGAGAAATCAGAGAGAGATCAGGGAGAAATCATAGACAGAAATCGGAGAGAAATCAGAGAGAGATCAGGGAGAAATCATAGAGAGAAATCGGAGAGAGAAATCAGAGAGAGATCAGGGAGAAATCATAGAGAGAAATCGGAGAGAAATCATAGAGAGAAATTAGAGAGAGAAATCAGAGAGAGACCAGAGAGAAATCAGAGAGAGAAATCAGAGAGATATCTGAGAGACAGAGAAATCAGAGAGAGATCAGGGAGAAATCATAGACAGAAATCGGAGAGAAATCAGAGAGAGATCAGGGAGAAATCATAGAGAGAAATCGGAGAGAAATCATAGAGAGAAATTAGAGAGCGATCAGAGAGAAATGGAGACAAAGAGGTAGACATTAGACAGAGAGATGCTAATTGCCTAAATGACCAATACCTGTATCGATGCAGAGCATTGCTGTAAATCACATTGTAGTACATTGATTGGAATTAACCACAACAAACTTTAAATCGGACTTAACCTATGTATGTTTAAACGAATATTGTAATTATAATATAAATGAGGTGATAACTGAAAACGGACACCATTGACATGTCAGTAATGCCCCTCACAGTGCACACTGTACCGATACAAGAATGAATACATAGAGATGTATGTAGAAGTTGATGTGATGCTGCCTACAGGTTGCAGAGCCCAGTGTGCGGTAACCGGTGTATATACCGGTATATATATATAATATTGTACCTACCTCAGTAGAAGTGCCGCTTCCCAGAAATAGAAGCCGGACACGGCCGTTAGGATCCATCTTATCCTTGCCATGGTCGCTGGTGATAGGCTGTGTCATGAAAGTGAGAGCGGAGAGGAGCAGGTAGTATAGGAATGAGCGGGGCACGGGGTTCAGCACCACGGACAGCTCCACATCGAGCTCCCGGTAATTCCAATCAGCCCAATGAAGCGTCAGCCCCTCCGTCATCTACAGGAGATCATTGGGGTGGGGGGCTTCTCTTGTAGACATGATCAATGGCACCCAATCCACAGCAAGGACAATGAGAATGAAGAGCAGGCAGAAGCGTGGAGTCCACTCGGATCAGCTGCATTCCTATACACTGAATTGTGTCTGAGCCTTGGCTGGAGGATGGACCATGGAGCAGGAGATGGATGCAGGCGTGTTAGGCAACAGCCAATGACAGAAGGATTTCATTGGATGGAGGAATAAAAGGCAGTAGTAACCCCTTTTATCCTGACCATACACGTGGGTCCTAGTGATAGAATGCACGATGAAAGTTCGGATACCTGGATCTCTATTTACTCACTACTTCTTTCATGATATCGAGCTAGATCTATCATTTCTATCAATGTTTCATATATAGGAATGTGTATATTTGCCCATGTGCCCTTTTCATGATTAGCATGCAAATAGACTGCTTGGGAATCGTTGCAGATATTTGTATGCATACATAATTTTTGTTTCCTTTGAACCTGTCATCCTCTAGATGCAGCCTTGATTTATGTTCTTCATATAGCAGAGAGAGCCTATCTTGCCAGTGTTGTTGATCTCTTGCTTAGGCTTTCTATTTGTGATCACAAAGCAGAGTGACCAGTAGGGAGCAATAAAGACAGTGGATGTCTTCTGTTTCTCCTCTAATGTAACAGCTTTATCCCTGCAGGCTGTCACAATGGCAGGATCAGACATGACCTCAGGACTGAGACACAAAGCTTACCATACTCTTGTGTGACTGGCATCCAGAAACTCTGTTTCCTGAAGAAATAGAACATTAATATGTAACGCTTAAACATCCTATCTAGTATATAAAGCAGTAATAAAACCGAAATGGTATATTGCAGATTAACCAATCTATAAATGAGGTGTACTCATTTTCTATCTTTAGGGTTTTTCCCCTTATTTTTATCTAGTGATCCAGCCAGTAACACATGCTGTAGCCAAGTTCTCAGCTCTGTGTTTTTATGTAAATTTTGTAAGGCATGAAAATGCATGTGTCAATACACACTTGGGGTTAATTTACTAAAGCGGGATAGTGTAAAATCTTGTGCAGCTCTTCATAGAAACCAACCAGCTTCCAGTTGTTTTTTAATTTTTTTTGTCAAAGCTTTTTTTTTCCTCTAAAAATGTTATTGATGCATATTACATTACAAGATATAGCAAAAAGATGATGGGCCAGATTCAGAAAGAAAGTACGCCGGCGTATCTCCTGATACGTCGCCGTAATTTCAAATGTGCGCCGTCGCATCTTTACGCCGATTCAGAAAGCAAGATACGCCGAAAAACATGGCTTCAGCCGTCCGACGTAACTTGCCTACACCGGCGTATCGTGGGCGCATAGTTACGCTGGACGCATTCCCATTAGAAATATGCAAATGAGCTATATACACCGATTCACGAGCGTAGTTGCGCCCGGCGTATTGATATATGTAGTTTTCGTAAGGCGTTCAACCGGCATAAAGTTACCCCTGCTATATGAGGTGCAGGCAATGATAAGTATGGACGTCGGAACAGTGTCGAATTGTACGTCGTTTACGTCGTTTGCGTAAGTCGTACGCGAATAGGGCTGTGCGTAAGTTACATTCACGTCGTAAGCATTGAGTATTTGCGACGTGATTTTGGAGCATGCGCACTGGCTTACGTTCACGGACGGCGCATGCGCCGTTCGTTCGGACCCTCATTTGCATGGGGTCACGGCTCATTTTACTACAACACGCCCACTGCCTGGCTACTTTGAATTACGCCTGCTTACACCGACCCATTTACACTACGCCGCCGTAACTTAGGGCGCAAGTTCTTTCTGAATACGGTACCTTCCGCTCTAAGTTACGGCGGCGTAGTGTATATGATATACGCTACGCCTGCCGAAAGTTAGACAATTCTTTCTGAATCTGGCCCGATATATAAAAATTTTCATGCAACATTTGTCATAAACAAAAAGCCATGTAGCCTGGGCATAGTGTGCCTAGGTGGGTTATATGACAATGGTACTGCTGAACAACAATATACAACATAAAGGAAACGGAAAAAAAAGAGGAAAAAAAAAACTCTTTCAGAGTTAACATGGATGAATCAACTATGGAGGGTCCCTGAGAATCAGAGTAGGGAAGGGAGGGGGGAGGGGGTTCACCACTGTGTTGTTGGTAGGGGCGGATCCAGAGTCTAGTTTCAGGAGGGGCACTGACAGAGAATACGTTTTTTGGCAATTTATCTGAGGCCGCATACACACGATCAGACATGTCCGATGAAACTTGTCCAACGGACCGTTTTCATCGGACCAGGCTGAAGTGGTCTGTTGGTCTGATGTGCGTACACATCATCGGACCAATCTCCCCTCGGACCAGAACGCGGTGACGTAGAACACAACAACGTGATGAAAAAATTAAGTTCAATGCTTCCAAGCATACGTCGACTTGATTCTGAGCATGCGTGGGTTTTTGGTCCGATGATTTTGGGTACTAACCATCGAACCTGTCCGACGGACAGGTTTCCAGCGGACATGTTTTCAAGCATGTTTTGAAACTTTGGTCCACTGGAAAACAGTCCGATAGGCCGTACACACGATCGAACATGTCTGCTGAAACTGGTCTGCGGACCAGTTTCAGCGAACATGTTCGATCGTGTGTACGCGGCCTCAGAAATGGCTGGTGCTGGCACTTCAATCATCCCGGCACTATGGTTATTATGGTGTCAGGATGATTGAAGTGCATTATTTCTATTAATACATTGTATCAATAAATTAAATCTGTCAACGTACCATAATGCAGAATCATTGGGAGCCCTGAGCGTGTCACTTGCCACCGTCGCCTGCCACAAGATGCAGATTGTCACTTGCCACGTCACCTGCCACACGTTGCAGATTGTCACTTGCCATGTCACCTGCCACACGTTGCTGATTGTCACTTGCCACATCACCTGCCACATGTTGCTGATTGTCACTTGTCACTTTACCTGCCACACGTTGTAATGTCACTTGCCATGTCACCTGCCACACTTTACATTGTCACTTGCCATGTCACTTGCAACACATTGCTCATTGCTGATTGTCACTTGCCACATCACCTGCCACATGTTGCTGATTGTCACTTGTCACTTTACCTGCCACACGTTGCATTGTCACTTGCCATGTCACCTGCCACATGTTGCATTGTCACTTTCCTCCTGAGGTGGGGCTAGACCTGTAATTCCTGTGTCCCAGAGTCAAGCAGCAGATGTAATCTCTCTGCTGCCTGCACACTGCACAGTAAGGGAGGAACTCACCCGCAACTAATTTCTAGGGGAGGGGCAGTTGTCATGTTGCCGCCCCTGGTTGTTGGAGGACACTATGACATTGATTAACTGTATGATTTGAGCTAGGTATTCCAGAGGAGGGTGTAAATTATTAAGATAATGAGGGGGGATGGAAATAGGATGAGTATGTTGTAGTGGCTGGAGGATTTTGAGATTGTCTAGTTATGAGTCAATTGTTGGGTAGGTCCTCTTGTCCCAAAGTTGTGCAGGGAGTCCCATAATATGAGAAAGACGTTTTAAAATTGCTTAGTTCCTCTTGAGATAGGGTCTTTTCCGCGTAAGGTTTCCATCTGGAGTAGAGATGTTTGCTTGCTTTTGCGTGGTTACAGTCAGTGTTTAACTTGTCTTTATATAATAGATGCAGAAGTTCCATTTTGGCCTGTGAGACCTTTGGTTTGCATGGGAAAATCCAATTCTTTGGGATGGCTCTCCCAGCGACTAGAAGGCATATCAGAATCCAGTCTTTATGTGGTAAGTGAGTTTTGGAAGACCAGTTAGCAAATGTTTGTTCCAATAGCCAAAGATAAAGAGTAGGGGGTCTTTTGGTATTCTCAGCAGGGTTATACCGTATTTGATATGAAGATATGACTTGATCCCAGAAGATGGAGATGAAAGAGCATGACCAAAAATGGTGAGTTAGTGTTTGTTTGGCTTGTTGGCGGGTCCTTGATTGTTTTTTTCAGAGAGAAAGGGGATATAGGCTTGATTGAGGATTTTTAGTTGGGCTTCTCTCCAGGATTTGTTGGGTATCAATTGTAGGATTTTGTTATATACTTTAAGTCTAAGGAGTTTGTCCACTATGTCTGTGTCCTGAAAGTCTTTGCCCCAATTTGCTGCTAATGAGGATATTAGTGGAGGAGTGGCGTTTAGCAGGAGGGGTTTATAGATGTCAGAGATAGCGTAGGAGCCTTCTTGGAGTTTTGGTCGCTGGTCGGTAACAGCCACTTTGAATCTTCTGCTCTTCTCTCTACAAGCTTTGCAAATGAAAGTGACACATTGCCTAAAGTTAAAGGCATGAGATTGAGGAAGGGCAACATTTTTGGCAACAACTGAGAAGGTGTGAGGTCGCCCGGTTTCCATTTTGCAAAGTTGTGAAAATTCGGTACGGCCTTTTTGCTTCCAAATGAGGAAGGGTTTGTGTACCAGTTTCAGACCCTTTCTTGCTTCCCTCCATGCTATGTCCATGTCTCGTAAGAGGAGATTGTGCTGTAGGGTTGAGGTAGTAGATTTTCACTTACAGTGAAGAAGGGAGCAGACAGTGAGTAAGGGCCATTTCTGTTTCCAAAATGTAGTTAGAGTATCCCCCTTTCACGTCTGGGAAGATATCATTTCAAAAGAGCAATGCATGGTCGTTTATGTGCTCGACTAGAACCCCAATCCGACATGTCAACTATTAAAACGATTTTTGACAAATTCAAACTATGCTCGGGTCTCCGCATCAATTATAGTAAAAGTGAAATTCTTCCCTTAGGCACTCTTTCAAACCCTCCATGGACCTCCCAATCCACCTTCAAGGTTGCCAAATCACAAATAACTTACCTGGGCATAAAAATAGGGAAGCTACCATCCTCTATATACAACCTAAACTACCCCCCTCTGATTACTAAGATATCCCAAGAGTTAGGAAACGCCTATTAAAAATGGTACACGCCTATTGCATCTGCTTCAAACGATTCCAGTACTTCAGATTTGCAGCTGGGCCGGTCCACTGCAAATCTGGGATACAGGGGGACTCCCGACGAGGCTGCGGGCAGCGATGGAGGTTCGGGCTGGCTTTGTAGGCTGATTTAGGGGTTGAGCTGCGGGAACTGTGGAGAAGATGCAGCTACTCCATGCGGCGCCAGAACCGGAAAGTCAAAGCTTTATTGAATAAGCTGGAGTTGGGAAAAGATTGCCTACCATGCACAGCTGCACCAGAATTTGCACTTTCCAGTTTTAGTAAGTCAACCACATTGAGTTCAATGAGGACATTCACTCCAGTAAACGGTGGTGTAAAAAATTAGGCTGAACCAATTTTTGATCCATTTACAGTATACAGTCTGTGTTCTCTTGCTCCCTGAAGTGTATAGAAGTGAATTAAAATGCACATACTTTGGTATGTCATAATGACATAATGGTTATGTCTGTACAATTAATAGGGATATTACTCATCTTTGGACATATTAATGAGTATTTTATCTTTATTTGTTATATATCTTAGATGTGTTATATCTTTTATTATTAATAATATATCAATTATTTACATATCTGTTATCATTTTTATGTATTTGTCCTATGATGAGAAAACCAATAAAGGATTAATACAAAAAAAAAAAAAGCACATTGGGCCAGATTCACAGAGCAATTACTCCTGTCTATCTCGCGTTAGACTGGAGTACTTTCGAATTACGCACGTTTTTTCACTACTCTGAAACCTCAAACCATGAAATTACGGCAGACATCAATCCGACTGGTTTACCTGTTCGTACGCCTTCAGATCTACGCTGCAATAAAATTGCGGCCGCTGGGTGGAGTTCCCGTTGTTTTCCGCGTCGGGGTATGCAAATGAGCTTTTGCCGACTATCCACGAAATTACGAACGTCTATCGCAATCTCTTACGGCATCTTTAGTCATCTTTTTGCTGCGTAAAACTATACTAGCTTTTTGCTGGCCTAATATTAGACAGCCCATGTTAAGTATAGCCGTCGTTCCCGCGTCGAATATCAACGTTTTCCGACGTCTTTTTTTATTTTTTTACGTAAAACGTCCGGGAATAGGAATGTCCGTAAACGACGCTACTCAAACAACGAATGACGTATCGACGTTATTTCGCGCAATGCACGGCGGGAAATTTCTGAACGGAGCATGCGCAGTTCGATCGCCGCGGGGGCGTGCCCAATTTAAATGCTTCACGCCCCCTAATCGCGTATTTCGATTACACGGCGAGAAATACACTATGCCGCCGTACCGTAAGGGACAAAATCTACCAGGATTTGTCGTACAGCCTGGTAAAATACTCTGCGCCAATGTAATTGTATCTGAATCTGGCCCATAGTTTGCATTTACACAAGTTTTTAATGCATTTTCAACTAATTGTGTGTTAGCACATGACAGTTTATCATCCAGTGATTACAAGCATCTCCCCTGGATACCTGTCATGTGCTCAGCTGAAAGGTGCATTCCCACATGAAAACCAAACTAACAAATTAATAACGAACTCCAGCCATCAATTTTTAGACTGACTGAGTGCAATATATATATATTTTTTTTAATCATTTTGAGATAAAGATTTTATATAAATATATACAGTCAAAACATTGTAAGGGCCCCTTTCAGTGGTACATGGATTGACTCAACTCTCTAACTTTCATTTTGGAAATTATTTTTTTGAAAAATAACAGAATTACAGGCTGGGTCACCCGATGAAAAAAAAGGAAAACAATTTAAAAAAATAAAACCAATGCCATCACATGTAGGAACTGAAAAGCTGCAGCCTGCAGTATAATATATCCATATATATGTAGCAATATTCCAGGCCTCCTTTAGTCTAATGAGAACCTCCAGAGCCAAGAGCTACTGACATCCTTACATATAAAGTGGGTTGCAAGGCATAGTGGGTGTAATGCAATATAGATTCATGGGTGCCAGACACTTTTTGAATGCAAAGAGATTTTATTTCTCTTGAACAGAACTGTGGGAGAGAGGGTTAGGACCAATTAGTTGCAATGTTTATTGGCAAACTCTGAGACTTCTATAGGTAAACAGCCATGCAGGGAAAGGCATCCAGCAGGACACCACATCCGCACGTTTAGGAATGCTGTCTCATATGGCAACAGTCTTAGAACAGTTTCTAACACAAGTTGAGTTGTAACAAATTTCTTTACTTTCTCTACAGTCACTTTTTGTAGATTCTCAACTCACTGAGCTCCCAGTCTCTCTCATTAGACTTGCTGATTCACAGCCACCAAATCCCTTGAGCTCTTCCAATGTTCACTCAAGTATCTCCCTCAAGCACATGATGTGGTCTTGTCCGGGCATCAGTAGATACTAAAGACAGGTTTTGGATATACTATCAGAAGTTGTAGGAGGATGTGTTCCATTTACTCCAGAAGTATGTCTATTGGGGTTAATTGAGAGTCAGAGGTGGCTCGTACACACGATCAAATCTGTCTGCTGGAAATGGTCGGCCCGTACGGATTTGGCCACCCGACAGATTTCAAAGCATGCTTTGAAATCTGTCGGCTGGGAACCCATCCGCCCGACATGTCTGCTGGTTAGTATGCTAACCAGCAGACATGTCTTCTCGCACACGCGCCGAATGATTTTGACGCATGCGCGGAAGTGTTTTACTTCCTGGTGTGGTGACGTGGCGGCGTCAACGTCACCGCCACGTCACCGACACGTCAGCGCGCTGTCTGCTGGCGGGGATTTTGGTTTGCTCGTGTGTACACGCGAGCAAACCAAAATCCAAGCAGACAGATCTGTTCAAATCGGTCGGTCCGACCGATTTGAACAGACAGATTGCCTCGTGTGTACGAGGCCTAAGACTTGTTTACAAGAAACTTTATTTATGGCCGCAAACAAATTGCACTTGGATGGATGTAACCTATGCCTCCTTCGAAGGGACAATGGCTTGGGGCGGTAAATCAAATCCTTCCATATGAGAAATTATTGTACGAGCATAGAGGAACACCCCAGAAATATTATAGAATTTGGGATGAGTGGTTGAACTCAGGGTCAACTCTTAGTGGTGAATAAGTAGAAGAGGGGCACTAATAGAAGGATATTCTGATCATTGGAAGTCAGTAAAGAGGGGGGAGGGGCGCTGCAACCAGGGTAATGAGGTAGTTTGTCTCTAGTGTTTTGTTTCCTTTTTGTTATCTGTTTTTCTTTTCTTCTTCAATGTGGAATGTAATGTATAATGATACTTTTTCTGTTGATTTGGTTGTATTTATGAAATGGGAAAAGATTTAATGAAGAAACATAATAATATTGACGGATGTTGACATGTGAAAGAATAAAACAAAAACGTATTAAAAAAAAAGTATCTCCCTCAAGCATCACCCCCTTTTCTCCGCTGGGTCCAGAGCTTGGCACGCTAGATACTTCTCAAGCTTCACCCCATTGGCCTGCTCGGCCCCTGGCTTGACACACAAGGCTGCTCTGCAAGTGTCACCTCTGCTGGCTGGGTCCCTGGCTTGACACCTACTGAAGTTTCCCAATTCTTCACTGTGAGAATACTGCTCTGCTACTTGCTTCAGCTACTCACTGTGGTCCCTGGTAAGAAGGTGGTTGGTCCCTTAGTGGTGCCACTTTACCTCCGACCACAACAGGTACTCCAGCCGGCAGAACCGTCACTTCAGCTTGGACTGCAAGCTGCAATTCCAACCCTACACTGTTCTCTTGCTTCTGGGTAGGCCCTCAGACAGCCTAGCAGCCAGATGTGCCCAGGAGAGGCCAAAACTCTGGCCTAGCAACCCCTGCAGCACATCACACATCCACCCAGACATCTGTCTAGGTGGAACAGAACTCCGATCACCCGACCCCACCCAAATATATAGGTTCTCCCAGCAGGCCAAGGGATTCAAGAAAACCCCTGCCCATTGGCTGAGATACCCTATTAACTTCTAATCTGTCCTTTCTTTGCCCTTGTCTTATCTAATGTCACCAGGTAGGGGGCATGGCTTAGCGTATGGCGGAGTAAGATGCTTCTTCACAGAGCTCCCGCACATCCTGCCTGACAAATGGCATTTTCGGCAGCTACACGTCGGAGAAAAGGTTGGTGATGGGAGGGGGAGAGACCCACCACATCCCCGATCCGGGCAGGGACAGAGAAATCGTCTGTTTTTTCCCCAAACTTTGGCCAGAGAAACACGGCACCCCCTCTTCTAAGATGGCGGCGGCCCGCTCCTCAGGGACACACGCGGCCTCTCAAGGGGCTTCATCCCAGAGATCCACCTCAGCCATGAAAACTAGGCAGATGGCAAGCTCTCCCCCAGATAATGGCTTGATCCGATCGGCCTGTCATTCCCCGGACTCACACCGTTCATATGCAGGCTGGGATCTGGAGGCCTATATTAAGGCCCTGCCGACTAGGCATGATTTTGAAGCCTGCGTCCAGAGGATGGAGCGTTCTTACAAGCAGGACATATCCGAGCTGCGCCAAATTCTTAGGGGCTTTTGAGCTACCCCAGATACCTCTACCGGACTGGCCACTGCGAGCTGCTACTCCCGGATTTCAACTCTCCTCCGGCTGGCGGAAACAAGCCAAGAAACCCAGACGTTCCAGGTCGGAGTCATCTGCCAGGTTAAGGGATGGAGCCCACCACTTATCTTTCTTTATTTTCCTGTTTACAGGTTCTAGACTGCAGAGACGTTTCCCTGTTGGACTCTCGGGTTCGGTTGGGGCACCGTGCTATTGACTGTTTTTTATGTATAAAACCTTTTTTTATTAATATCAGGTTATTTTTGACGTGTACAGATGTTTTGCATAAGACCCTTCAGGCAGCATAGCTCCCAGAGTACATGGTGGGGGCTCACCCCCCCTGACATGTGCGCACAGTTCACTATTCTGTGCTGCCTGGTTGGGTCTTAGAATGTTCAATTTGTCGTTAATGTTTTATGTGTATTGTTTTTCTTTATTTTGTGGCATGTGCGGGCATTTCGCTATGCGATGACCGCGTTCCCCCACTTAGGACATTCAGCTTCCATTGCGGTATTGGCTGAGATGTTGCTAGCAACAATATTAGTGCGGCCGTTTCTGCCTTGTTGTTTCTTTTCTCTTTTTCATGTCTCTTATTATTTACTTCCTCCTATGCCTTCCTTCTTCAAGCTCCTCGCTCAGCACTGCCCCTTTTCCTTATCCCACCCCAGGCAGATTTTGTTCCACTTTTATAAATTACACACCCAGATCCTCCTCCTTCAAGAAACCCAGTTTCAATCTGATTATATCCCAAAGCTTCTTTATAAACACTACCCCACTTGGTTTCACAGTACGAACCCTTCTGCTAAATCTAAAGGGGTTTCTATAGCCTTTCATGCCTCATTCACGCCAGATGTTCTTGACACCTATATTGATGCTGCTGGGAGATTTATACTTCTTAAGTTGTCGTATAAGAATGTGATTTATACTGTCAATATAGTCTACTCTCCTAACCAGGACCAGCTGCAGTTCTTCTCCTCTGTGATTTCACGCCTGAAGAAGTTTAGCACGACCAACATGATCTTGGGTGGCGATTTCAATGCTGCTCTGGTACCCCGCATCGACACATTGACCGTTAAGTCCTCGCTCTCCCTATCTTCTCTGACCAAGCTGCGCACACTTCTTACTGACCACTCACTAACAGATGTATGGAGGGTCCTCCACCCCTCGTCCAGGGACTATACATACTACTCCCCCACACACTCTTCATACAGCAGACTGGACTGTTTTCTTATTTCACAGTCCCTACTAGATCTTTCCCCTAAGGCCTCTATTCACCTCACCCTGTGGTCGGACCATGCCCCCATTCACGTATGCTTGGGGAGGGTCCCTTTCTCCGAGCCCAGGTCCTCCTGGAGACTAAATGATAACCAGTTTGGTCTGTACTGACGATATTATCCAAACCATCGCTCATTTTAATGCAGACCACGCTCAAGACAATACCAACCCTCTCACAAAATGAGAGGCTCTTAAATGTTTTCTTCGGGGCAAAATCATCCAACACTGGTCCCGACTTAAAAAGACCCATACTGTTGACGTCACTCGCCTCTTTGCCACCATCACCACTCTAGAGGATTCCCACAAGCGCTCCTCTGATGCTGCCAAGTTGGTGGATCTGGCTAACGCTCGGAGGGACCTCTTAGAAATCTTTTCTGAACGCTCCCTAGTGGCGAGGGATAAGGGGCATTTTACACACTATTTCCATGCTAACAAATGCGGCAGGCTCGTGGCGAATACGCTCCGACAGCGTCAGGCTAGGAAACATATTCCTTTCATTGCTTCTCCTAGTAAGGGGAAATTGATGACTAATTCCACCATTGCTGAGGAGTTCCGTCAATATTATTCGGACCTCTATAATCTCCCCCCTCAAGTGCCTAGGTCCCCACCCTCGGTGAACGCGCCCCCCAGACGAACTGTCATCTTATATCCAAGACACCGCTCTCCCGCCCATCCCAAAAGCGTATGTGGAGGAACTAGAAGCCCCCCTAACAGACGTGGACTTTCAACTGGCCATCAAAAAACGTAAAAACTGTAAAAGCCCTGGCCCCCGACGGGTTCACCCAACGTTTTTACAAGACATTTTCACCCCAGTTAGCTCCCCTCTTAGCTAAAGTCTTTAATGCCATTGATGACACCCTCTCCCCCTCCTCTGCCCTCCTTCTTGCCCAAATAGTAGTCCTCCCAAAGCCCGGTAAAGACCCTTCACAATGCCCCAACTATAGGCCGATCTCCCTTTTAAAGGTAGACCTAAAATTATTTACAAAAATACTGTCTGATCGTCTTTCCCCCTTACTTCCCAAAATTATACACGGAGATCAGGTGGCCTTTGTCCCGGGCCGGGAGGCCCGAGACAACACCACCAAGACGATACACCTTATCGCTTACGCCAAGCGCCACCGAATACCGACCTACCTTCTCTCCTGTGATGCAGAGAAGGCCTTTGATAGGGTCAGTTGGCCATTACTGCAGTCCACCTCTCGCCCAAATAGGTTTAGGCCCGAAAATGCTCTCACGAATTATGTCCGTATACTCCAACCCCTCTGCCTCCATATTGGTCAACGGCGTCAAATCTGAGACGTTTTCGATTAAGAATGGAACCAGGCAAGGTTGTCCTCTTTCCCCCCTCCTTTTTGCCCTAGTGATAGAACATTTAGCCCATGCGCTCAGAGCAAACCCGAAACATACAAGGAATCCAGACCCCCTCGTCTCACTGTAAGCTTTCCCTATACGCGGATGATCTTCTGCTATATACAGTATCACCCAACCCCATATTACCATCCCGTCCATACTGGCGGAGATAGATCGGTTTGGTAGACTGAGTAATTATAAAATAAATCTCTCCAAAACGGGGGCCTTGAATGTCTCACTGTGACAGCCCGTCCTTACGGCCCTTAAGTCTAATTTCTCCTTTCAATGGCAGGCAAAATCTATCTCCTATTTGAGGACTGCCATCCCTGCTCAACTATCTGACATCTATACCCTGGATCACAGCCCCCTCCTATCTAGGCTTAGATGTCTCACCGATGACTGCCTGGACTTACCGGTGTTGTGGTTTGGACGTATGAATATGCAAAAAACGGATATTCTGCCCAAACTATTATACCTGTTCCAAGCACTTCCGATAGCCCTCCCCTCCGTCTTCTTTCATACGCTATGCTCAATGGCCATTAGGTCTGCTCTCCCATCGCTAATGGTGGAATGGGTCTCCCAGATTTTGAACTCTACCATTCAGCGGTGGTATTTTTGCGGCTTCTGGAGTGGTTTCCTCGACCATTGTGTAAAATCGCCACTTTAATAGAACAGGATCTGTCCCCAGTTGACCTGCGGGCCCTCCTTTGGGGACACAATAGGTTGCTCGGATCTTTCCCAGAGCTATCCCCCCTCACCAGTGACACCTTGGCGATCTGGTACCGAAAGAAGGCGGTTTACTCTCTAACCACTGATCCGGGGCCCTCTGACTCCCTTATTTGATAATCCAGCCCTCCCAGAGGGTAAACTCGCACAGCTGATCAATGAATACAATAGAGATTTGTGGCTCACAGCACAACAATTTGTTAACGTATCCTCTGGTTCCTTCGTGACGATTTAGGGATGATCCGAACACCCCTCGGTTCGGTTCGCACCAGAACCTTCGAACAGACCGACCGTTCGAGCGAACATTTAGAACCCCATTGACGTCAATAAGACTCGAACGTTCATATTCAAAGTGCTCATTTTAATGCCCCATATGCAAGTTATTGTCGGAAAACATCTTTGAGAACCCGGTTCTTGACCCAGGGAACATGTATCAATGGAAAAAAAGGTTTTAAAAACAGTCGTTTTTTCTGGAGCATCGATTTTAATGATGCTTAAAGTAAAAAAAAAAGAAAAAATCCTTTAAATATCGTACCTGCTGGGTGTATATAGTAGTGGCACGTGTTTAGAACTGTCCCTGCACAAAATGAGATTACTATAAGAAAAAGGTCATTTAAAACTGCTTGTGGCTTTAATGTAATGTCTGGTCCCTGCAATATGGATAAAAATCACTGATAAAAATAGCATGGGTTTCCCCGCCCCCCTCCCCCAGGTCATTATAAGCCCCTTTGGCTTTATATACTTTGAACAGCAGTATATAGGTGGTGCGAACAAGACAGAGGGCCAGATTCTCAAAAGAGATATGACGGTGTATCGCAGGAAACACCGTCGTATCTCTGTTTTTTTCCCCGGGTATCTATGCGTCTGGTTCCTAGATTCATTTACGCATAGATACGGTGAAGATCCGACAGGTGTAAGACACTTACACCGTCGGATCTTAGATGTAATTCCTTTGCTGGCCGCTAGGTGGCCTTTACATTGATTTCTCATTTGCCTATGCAAATGAGCCTAATACGCCGATTCCCGAACGTTTTTACGCCGCCTCGTCGTCGTTTACGTCGGTTCCGTAAGCGTAAACCTACCCCTGCTATATGAGGGGTAGGCTTACGAAGTTCCGTCGTATGCCATGTTAAGTATGGCGTCGGGTCAGCGTCGTCTTTTTCCGTCGTTTTACTAAGTCGTTCGCGAATAGGGCATTGCGTAAATGACGATCATGTCTCCTTACCCCCCTTGTCGATCCCTCTACTTCTTCGTCTTTCCTTTCCTCTGTCCTTCTCAGGTTTTCTGTTCTCTTCCACAGATTGAATCTGCCTGGCTATGATCTTTTTTATTTTTACTTCTTCCCATGCAAGTTTATTGGCCGGCTGTAGATGATATGTGTTGATGTATAGACTTATGGTTATTTCACAGCTATTTGCACTACCGCCTTACTTGTTATATCTTTTACTTCCACCTGGCCCTGAGCGCAGCAG
This sequence comes from Rana kukunoris, assembly GCA_029574335.1. Taxonomy (NCBI): domain Eukaryota; kingdom Metazoa; phylum Chordata; class Amphibia; order Anura; family Ranidae; genus Rana; species Rana kukunoris. Next base: position 594,856,184 of record CM056049.1, read on the forward strand.
GTTCCCAGAGGGGCGCCTAGGTTGGGGGAAGTTCTTATTGGTCGCAAAGTAGCACTCTGCACCTATGCTTGTATAACAGATATTGCAATGAGATAAAGTCCGTTCGCACTTTACATGATGTGGAATGCATATGATTTTTGTTGTGGATCGAGCTGCCCAATGTTTGGCAGTCGGTTCGTTATTTCTTTTACTGTCTGTTGAAAATTGTTCTTTACAATAAAATCTTATTGAACCATAATGTCACCAGGTACTTTGCCACCTAGCAGCAAAAGAGAGAAGTGCAGAAATTCCAGACTTAGGGTGAACTCAATTGATCCCTAACAATGAGCCAATGCAACTACACCTGGCCGGTAAATTTAAGAGCAACCCTGCCTAAACATCAGGGTGCTACACCCTCCCCCTGCCTACAAAATTACATCTCAGAGTTTGCAGAACAATAATTTCAGCTTTCAAACCTAAGAGCAATGTCCTGGCAAAAACATTGATGGGTGGGGAAACAAGGAAACAATAACAATGACAACAGTACATGTGGCGCACCACATAAAATAAACATGAATATCAGACACATGAGAAATGGTAGGTCATAAATGACAGATAAGTATCAAAAATGATGTGATATTTATTAGGTGATGTGCCACCCAAATATTTAAAGGAAGACATAAGCAATGACCTTACTTCCTGATTATCTATCCAATATCTATATACAATGATAAAAGGTTATAAAAGGGTTAAGCCAGGTACACACGATCGGATATCTGATGGAAACTAATCCGATGGATTTTTTCGTCGGATATTGGATGAAGCTGACTTTCATCAGTCTTGCCTACACACCATCAGTCAAAAATCCGACTGTGCCAAAATGCGGTGACGTAAAACATTACGACGTGCTGAGAAAAATGAAATTCAATGCTTCCGAGCATGCGTCGTCTTGATTCTGAGCATGCGTGGATTTTTGACCGATGGACTTCTCCACAGACAATTGTTTTTTTCTATCTTTTTTTTATCCATAGGAAAATGTAAAAGAAGTTCTATTTTTTTCACCGATGGAAAAAAAAACGATGGGGCCCACACAGTCCATCGGTCTGTTTTCATCCGACAAACTGATCACGTGTACAGGGCTTTAGTGTTGTCATCAGGTTGATTTCACGTCTTTCCTTTCCTTTCTCTTTAGTTATTCTCAGCCGATAACAGCCTAGCAGTGTAAATACTCCCTATAATATATCTACATTATTTCTCAACAAAGGTGCCAAATGTGACACCGGAAGCGGGGGGGGGGGGGGTTGTTTCGAAAAGTGGAAGTTATTTTTTGGGTGGAACTCTGCTTTAAGTTGCAGTTTGGCTTCTATTCAAGCTATGGTATTTTGGACAGTTTATAACTTTACCATTTCTGTATTTTTCCTTATCTACATTATGTGTAAGGCTGGGGTTTTCATATTATCCTTATGCCACTGTGAGCTTTCACTAGATGCTTTCATTTCTCCCAAAACTATATCATTGTGGTAGAGAATCCCTCAGGGTAGGCAATAAGGTAATTGTTCTATGTACTTGTACTATGTACTATGAACTAATTGTTCTAAACAATAATCAGTCAACATTCAGTAGGCTCAATTTTGGTGAATTTAACCTCTTAAGGACCGCCTCCTGCACATATACGTCGGCAGAATGGCACGTACAAGTACGTTGCTTTTAAGAGCCCAGCCATGGGTCGCGCACACGTCCACAACTCAGTCCGAAGTTCTGTGACCATGGCCACGGGACCCGCGGACCCGATCGCCGCCGGTGTACCACGATCGGTCACAGGAGCTGAAGAACGGGGAGAGGTGTGTGTAAACACACCTTCCCCGTTCTTCACAGTGGCACTGTTATTGATCGTGTGTTCCCTGATATAGACAAAGACGATCAATGACGTCACATGTCAAGCCGCGGGGCTTGACAATGCATTTTTATAGCACGTTTTGCTGCGAAAATGACAATGATCCCAAAAATGTGTCAAAATTGTCCGATGTGTCCGCCATAATGTCGCAGTCATGAAAAAAAAACGGTGATCGCCGCCATTAGAAGTAAAAAAAAAATATTAATAAAAATGCCATAAAACTATCCCCTATTTTATAAACGCTATACATTTTTCGCAAACCAATCGTTAAACGCTTATTGCGATTTTTTTTTACTAAAAATAGGTAGAAGAATATGTATCGGCCTAAACTAAGAAAAAAAAAATGTATATCTTTTTTGGGGATATTTATTATAGCAAAAAAGTAAAAAATATTGAATTTTTTTAAAAATTGTCGCTCTATTTTTGTTTATAGAGCAAAAAATAAAAACCGCAGAGATGATCAAATACCACCAAAATAAATCTCAATTTGTGGGGAAAAAAGGACGCCAATTTTGTTCGGGGGCCACGTCGCTCGACCGCGCAATTGTCAGTTAAAGCGACGCAGTGCCGAATCGCAAAAAGAGGCAAGGTCCTTAACCTGCATATTGGTCCGGGTCTTAAGTGGTTAAAGGAGAATTGCATTTAAATCTATGGGAGGCAAATTTTGATTAATAATTGTGGCCTCCTGAGAGGCTTCTGAGCAAATTATTACCATATATATAGCATGGGAAGCTGGACACTGCCTTGGGGGACCATTGTCAATGCAAAAAAAAAGAAGAAAAGTAAATACATACAGTGGAAATGGAGCACACTTTGAACTCACTGATGGCACACACTGTGGATTAGGATCAGCAAGGGCTGACTGTAGTATCTCCCTCCCTGCAGGCTCCAGTCTGTAGTCTCCTGCATGTTGGTTGCTAGAATACAGGTGGCCTGCCACCAGTGTCCTAGAAACCAAGGACAATGCATGGCTAGTACATGAGTAGCACAGTCGATTGCTTGCCCTAGCATTCACTCCATCCAGACCTTCTCCACCACCCAGTATTCCAATTCCCCCAACCCAGCTTTGGTGGGGTATATAATTTGTCTAGCACAACATGACTGACATACATGTTTTTTTTTTTCTAAAATAGACAGGCGTTTTTAAGCTGTAACGCTCAGAAAAGTGGCTGTAAAAACTCCAGTGGAAATGAAGCCTAAAAGAAAAATGTCAATTACACAGCTAAAAAATTTGCTATCAGTGTACGCTGTTGATGAGTCTGTGGAGGATGGACCATAATATCGCATGCAGGTTTAAGGCATTTCCAATAATGTTATTTTAAGGATTTGTGTGTTTTCACTCTTTCCCTTGAAACCACTTGAAACTACCCTTTCCCCACTGTATGGTAATTAACATACTGTAATTTCCAGTGGCGGCTGGTGGTTTTTTATTTGGAGGGTGGCGGGGGGCAAAGTTTGCACTTTACAGTTTTAGTAAAACGTCTCCTTTTTTTGAGCTGGAGCTTTAAAAACGCTGCGGCAACGGTTTTGAGCGTTTTTGCGCGTTTTTGAGCGTATTTTAATGTCTGGCGTTTTTACAGCTCTATTGCTAGAGCTTCAGAATGCACTGGTCTCGCATTTTTTTTTTGCAGCTTAAAAACGTCTCAGCCATCTACAGCTCAAAAACGTCATGGTGGGCATGAGGCCATAGACTAACATGGACAGGCATTTTTAAGCTGCAAAAAATGCTCAGAAAAACGCCAGTGGAAATGAGCCCTTAAAGTTAACTTGTTGTACATACAGCACCCACCCTGATTCATTGTAGTCTGAAAGTTAAAACAGTGTGGGAATTCTGGGTGACATCATAGACCAACTTTGTTTAGGGACTAAAAACTGGTTAATAGCTTTACTTGGGATTCCCAGCCATGTGTATATTAAAAGGGGAGCTCCACCCAAAAGGTGAAGTTCCGCTCGTTTGCTTCCTACCCCCCTTCACTGCCACATTTGGCACCTTTGGCGGGGGGGGGGGGGGACTGATACCTGTCATAACCAGGTACCCACTCCTTCTTCTGGGTAAGATCACCATAATCATTGTGCGGTGATCTTTGAAATTTCCAGCCCCTCCTCCCCCACTGCCTTCTGGCACAGAAGACAGTAGGACCATTCAGAATGTACAGCGTGACTCGCGCATGCACAGTAGGAAACAGGCTGTGAAGCACAAGGCTTCACTTCCTGGTTCCCTTAGTGAAGATGCCGGTGCCTGCACCCAGAGCTGATGGACGGATCGGCCTGGGGTGCCGACATTGTGGGATACCTGGAAAGGTAAGTGTCCTGATATTAAAAGTCAGCAGTTACAGTATTTGTAGATGCTGACTTTTAATATTTTTTTTACAGGCTGTAACTCCTTTAAAACTGCCATTTATCAATAGAAGTGTGGCATTTAAACATTACTTTGCTGGGCATCATGATTTAAGTGAATGAAATGTATGGAATAAAAATAAAAACATTTTGTTTTTATGTGTATAAGTTTTATTTTAACCAAAGGACTTGTTTTACGTGTGTGTGTACTAATGTACCCCTATACTCATTCATCTGGGAAGTTTGCTGTGCACAGGACCAACCACAAACCACAAAATAAGCCCACAATAATAAGAAAAGGGAAGCAGAGGGGTTGATTACCCAAAGAGCTAGAAATAAGATTTACCGTACCCCAATTTTTCTGCAGCAGCTTCTAACTGAATGACACTATGCCTGCTCTGTGCCCCCTCTCCCCCTTTTATAGTCAGATGGCATTTACATAACAATGTCTCCATTATTGACCCCTCTAAGCCAGCTGACCCAAAATTAAAAGAATTCAGGCATCCAGATTGCAATATTTGTCCACCAGGACTGCAAACCTTGAACATGCTAGGTCAGCGATGGGCAAACTACGGCCCGCGGGCCGTATACGGCCCGGCAGACCTTTTAATCCGGCCCCCACCGGCGATCTCCTCTTGCCGCGATCGCCGCTAATTGAGGCCGCGGCTTTGCGGCCTATACTTCAAAGGAGGCTGGAGCGAAGCGAGCGCAGATAGGCTGTGGGCGCTCCGCCTCTGGCCACCTCTCGCCCTGTGGGATTGGAGAATTCCTCTGAGAGGGCGGTGCCACCCAGAGGCATACTAAGTGAGGGGGCGGGACGCCATACACTGGGGGGTCAGAGTGACAGCGCCTGCCTGCCCAGCGCCACGGTACAAGAGGAGGGGGGGTTGCGGGGGTGACAATGTGGGAAACCATCCATCCCTCCTCTCACAGCCACGGCCTGTTAGCGGTGCTCGGCACACAGGCACAGCCGAGTGAAGCTGCTGCCACCTCCCCCTCCTCTCTGTGTGTACGGAGGGGACCTTCTGTCCATGTGCCGTGATAGTTGCTGCGCTGATCTGAGGTACTGAATGGGGAGGGGGTGTTTGCACCCGGGGGGGGGGGTTCACTGGGGGGGGTGTTTGCACTGGGGGTTTGCAATGAGGGGGGTTTCACTAAGGGGGGTGTCTGCACTGAAGGGGGTGTAAACTAAAGGGTGTCTGTGTAACATGCAGGGGGTCCAGAGCTGTGGGGCCATGCCATCAAACGCAGCCATTGTGCCATCAATTGTCACAACTGTGCCATGCCAAATGCAGCCACTGTGCTATGCCCTCAAACGCAGCCACTCTGCCATCAATTGTCACCACTGTGCCCTGCCATCAAAAGCAATCACTGTGCCATCAATTGTCACCACTGCCTTATGTATAAGATCTTGAAAGGCATAGCCCCTGGCTACCTGCGGAGAAGGTTCCTCAAGAGAGCCCCGGGAAGAACTCTGCGATCTAGCAGGAAATGCCTCCTAAGCATACCGGTGCCTAAGAAAACTCGTCGGGGTGGCAGGTCCTTCTCCCACCAGGGTGTCATGCTGTGGAACTCCCTCCCGGAGGACATCCAGGAGGCGGCATCACTGGCGGCCTTTCGCCGGAGTTTAAAAACATGGCTATTCCATCAAGCCTACCCGGCTTAAGGCGTCAGTTGGCCTGAGTGTAACATCCGAGCGGGAACATCAGTCCAAGTCGTACCATCTTGTTGTCCACTTGTCCCTGGGTTTACCCAGGGACGTCGCCAGCGTGTCGGGATCCTTCGGGGTAATTGACCACGCTATAGAAAGTGCACCTCAACTCAACTCAATCTCAACTCACTGTGCCATGCCAAATGCAGCCACTGTGCCATGCCATCAAACGCACCCACTGTGCCATCAATTGTCACCACTGTGCCATGCAAACGCAGCCACTGTGCCATCAATTGTCACCACTGTGCCATGCCATCAAAGACAGCCACTGTGCCATCAATTATCACCACTGTGCCATGCCATCAAAGGCAGCCACTGTGCCATCAATTGTCACCACTGTGCCATGCCATCAAAGGCAGCCACTGTGCCATCAATTGTCACCACTGTGCTATGCCATCAAAGGCAATCACTGTGCCATCAATTGTCACCACTGTGCAATGTCATCAAAAGCAATCACTGTGCCATCAATTGTCACCACTGTTCTATGCCAAATGCAGCCACTGTGCCATGCCATCAAATGCAGCCACTGTGCCATCAATTGTCACCACTGTGCCATGCCATCAAAAGCAATCACTGTGCCATCAATTGTCACCACTGTGTCATGCCAAATGCAGCCACTGTGCCATCAATTGTCACCACTGTGCCATGCCATCAAAAGCAATCACTGTGCCATCAATTGTCACCACTGTGCCATGCCATCAAATGCAGCCACTGTGCCATTAATTGTCACCACTGTGCCATGCCATCAAACGCAGCCACTGTGCCATCAATTGTCACCACTGTGCCATGCCATCAAAAGCAATCACTGTGCCATCAATTGTCACCACTGTGCCATGCCATCAAACACAGCCACTGTGCCATCAATTGTAGTTTTTTAAAATAACTCTGTTTATGCTTGTCTACCTTAAATTAATCGAAACATTTAATGTTACAAATTTAAATTTAATTTATATTAATTCACACATACACACCGTCCATCTACTCTTGGTCCGGCCCCCGGGTCCAATATATGAACCCATTGCGGCCCTCGAGTCAAAAAGTTTGCCCACCCCTGTGCTAGGTTCATCTCTACAACATGGTAGATCCAAACTTAGACTCATCTCTATTCTGGGTTACTAACATAAAGTCACAAGATTAGTGCAGCATTATATCAATCTGGCAACTCAAATTTTCATAATCAGGTCAACAATAGCAAATCTTCATCTTTCCCTCAACTATCCCAGACATACATTATGGGCCAGATTCAGCAACACTTGCGCTGGAGTATTTCGATATGCGCCGCGTAACTGTGAAGATGCGCCGTCGTTTCTATGTGCCCGTACCCACCAAACTAGATGCGCCCAATAACGGGTCATTTGCGACCGGCGCAACGTTCCGACGCCAGAGTATCGTCAGCGCTTAATTTTGCTGGGTGCATCAGTCGCGGCTATTGATTTCCCCTGCAAATATGCAAATGAGGGATTTTTCCCAATTCACGAACGGATTAGCACCATACGCTGGCTACATGCGCCGCGCGTATCTCGTCCGTCCGGCGCAAAGTTATTTCTACAAAAGGCTGCTTTATCTTTACTCCAGACGGTCAGAGGTCAGCAGGAGAGCAGCTACAGCAGTGTTACCGACGATAGGAGCTAGCTGAGCACCCCCACTTGCAGGACAACACCTCTGTCCATGCTTGTCTGTCAAATTTTACAGCCATGGAGGAAGACATCATAGGTCTCCATAGCCGAGATGACGGCTGACAGCTCCTGGCCTTTAGAGTTCAGCTTTCTCCTGTGTGTTTGCGGGGAACGGGAGCAGCCATCTCAGAACAAAAGTAACATCACTGCGGGGAGGGGGAGCAGGATATACTTTAGTGCCGGAATGGCGCTTCTACGGGCGCATTTAAACGCCCAACGGAAGGCATTGCGCTGACGTTTCCCGTGAAGTGGTGCCGACGGAAGTTGTGAGCATGCGCACAAAGGGGTGGAGCCTCACTCACTGCGCATGCTCCGTGGTTGATGCGCTGAACGTAAGCCTCTGCGCTGGGCTCCGCCCATCATTTACATATGATCACACCCACTTCCCCTTGCGTCGGGTTACGCCAGCGCATTATCGTTACTCTGGCGCAAGTTTACGCGCAACTGCTATGTGAATAACAGTACTTGCGCTGAAAGGGTCGTCAGAGTAACGTAAATGAGAAGCGTTACTCTGGAGCAAAGATGCTCTGATCTACCTGAATCTGGCCCTATATTGTATTCCCACAGTGCAAACAAAGGTTCATAGGTAAGTTCACTGAACAACAGTTTAACATGTCCCCATCCTTCATTAGGTTTGCAGGCATTTGTAAACCTAATCAAGGGTGAGGAAACCTGAAACTGTTCTTTACTTACCCACTGTGTGTACCTATGAAAATATTATATAATATAATTCAGCATACTTTGATACTTACATTGCATCTACAATGTATCTTTGATATTTGCTGCAACAGAAATACATGTATTGTGTGGATTTGCTATTTGGTTGTAGAGCAACCTTTCCTTGGATACCATATATATATAGTTGCAGATTAAGCTACAGTGCCCATACATAACAGGCTGTTTCAACAGGCTATAAATAGAGATACCGTACTTGTGAGAGAAGGAAACTACAATTGCACCTTCTGGCTCGAAAAGACAAAACTAAATATTTATATGCAATACCTCAGGTGACTGAATAAGAGAAAAACATTTAAATTATATTATTATGTAAGCCCTGGTTCAGTTAAATTAGGAAAGAAAATTAACTGAGGTAAAGAGGGCATAGTGAAGATCAAAGAGAAATAGTCACTGATCTGTCACTTTCAGTGTGTGTGTACATTTTAGCTTTAGCTATTGAGCTCTGTGATCAGCAGGATTATTATATATATATATATTTTTTTTAGAAAAGTAGATATGGATAACCCAATGCTCTACCTGCAACCTGATAATGAGAATATAACATGTTTACATGCATTTTTTCATAGACACAAAACAAATTAAAAAAAATATTTGAAAACTTTTAATTTTTTTAGCCTTACTATATTTAAATATAAGTAAATATATACGAACACTATTCTCTGTTAGGCTCTTTTCACACAGTTTTTTTTTCTGCGGACCTTAACAGACCCTCCATGCAGGTCTATGGAGCGATGGATGTCAGCGATGATCATGTCTGCTGACATCTGATCCGCTTGGATCTGCTAATATCACGTATGGCGATACGTTCATCATTCATCCTGGCGGATCGGATGAGATCTGAAGATTCGTCCGATCTCTACATAGGAATCAGCGGCGCTTGATAGGCCCTTCCCCTCTCAGTGAGCAGAGATGGACCTGTCATCCACCGGCTCAGTGGAAATCAACAGTGCGATCTCCCGCTGAGCTGGCGGACTCCGCTGTAATGGATCCGCCCCATGTGGAAGGGGCCTAAGATGCCAATAACTTTGCAAAGCTTTTATTCAGTACAGGGTATGTTTTTCTGCCTTACATTTTTGTAACAATTAATATTTTCACTCAACTAACATATGTGCTTGTGCGCTACAAATACTAATTTACTCTTAAAATATAAAAAAAAACACATGGACAATTAACAAAAACACAATTTCTTGCTGTTGAATATCATTGTACAGGGTGGGCTATTTATATGGATACACCTTAATAGAATGGGAATGGTTGGTGATATTAACTTCCTGTTTGCGGCACATTAGTATATGTGAGGGGGGAAACTTTTCAAGATGGGTGGTGACCATGGCGGCCATTTTGAAGTCGGGCATTTTGAATCCAACTTTTCAATAGTTTCAATTGTTTTTCAAAGTTATTTACAAGTTTCTGACCACTTGTAAAATGTGTTCAATGTGCTCTCTCGTGAGAAATTCCCAATAAGTTTGATGTGTCACATGACTCTCTTCCTATTGAAAAATCAAAAGTTGGATTCAAAATGGCCGACTTCAAAATGGCGGCCATGGTCACCACCCATCTTGAAAAGTTTCCCCCCTCACATATACTAATGTGCCACAAACAGGAAGTTAATATCACCAACAATTCCCATTTTATTAAGGTGTATCCATATAAATGGCCCACCCTGTACATAAGGTCTGAGTAGTTACTCTCCAATGTCCGAGAAAAATCTTCTGTACCCGGCACATTTCAGGTTCAAGCCCTTTCATCATGGGTATTTATACAGTAGAATCTATTTTCTAGTAAATAACAATAAAAACAATAGAACAAATAATTTGTGATGCAAAACATATATTGGCATACATATATATTGGCTACAACAAGCTGACACAAGGTATTGGTTACCACCAACATTGGCTCCTGTTCCTACTTTTACATCGAGCAATCAGCATTTCCAGATATAATTGATCAGTAGAGGGTCACTCTGGGCTCTTTTACTGTAATTGAGTCAATACAATGCTGGCTTGTGGATATCAGGACAGGGGACCCACTTTGACAAAATTGTGCTGCTGAACACAGCAAGTCTCTTTTTATTTTCAACCATGGCACCATAACCTCATTGCTGTAATACATATACTGTTTGTTTAATTTGGCACTATCAGGAGTTTTACAGTACCAGGAAAAAAATGATCTTTTATTGAGCATAGAACTGATACTGATTCGGTAATTACATTCATTCATCTTTTTCTAATCCATATTCTCTCACTTACTCCCAGTGTAGGCTGTAATATTGCATCTCTGCTGTAACCTTAGCTGGATTTGACCATATCTATATACAGTATGTCTCATTGCTGCTGTCTGAAATAATTTTCCTAGAAAGAGGAAAATAAGTTTGTGGGTTTAATGCATGTATACAATAAGAAACTACTTTTATTGTGATTTTAAAAACGTTTCAAAATATATCCATGTTGTCAGCTGCTATAATAGAGTGCTAGTAATGTCTCTTTGCAACTGTGTACTTGATTAAATGCTCATTTTAAATTATTTTAGGGCATTCCCTGCAATCTAGATTATATTAAACCTGGCACTGCATCTGAATAGGTAAAATGCAAAAAGTTTTCAAGCAAGGTTGGTATTTTAGATTTTTGGTGTTGTTTGCCACACCAATGATCCAAGTCAGGGCATATCAGGAATATTTTTAATGATATTAACTAAAAGCTAATTAATGATTTATATAAACCCTGAGTCTTCTAGGCAAGCATGATTTCATATCCAACATATTATAACATATATAGGCATTAAAAGAGTAGTATGTATTTCTTTTTTTTTTTTTTAAGATTTATACTTAACTCGGTCCGATGCTGCATCTGTCCCCTGGCACCTCTGCACTGAAAACAAAGTAATCAAACACTGCGATCACTCGGTTTTCAGAGTAGGCATGTGCATTTCGTTTCGTTCCGAATCGAAATTCGGACGAATTTTCCATTATTCGGACATTCGGATGCATACGAATTCCCGAATTGCTATATTAGCGAAAAATTTCGACCGTTTTCGGAATTCGTTAGTTTTCGACCGAATTTCGAAAAAAACGGTCGAAATCGAATTTTTTTTTTCGAATTCCGAATCGAATACCCGCGGACTAAATTCGATCGGAATTCGAAAAAAAAAAAAAAAAAAAAATATATTTTCGAATTTAATTCGAAAAAAATTCTATTCGAAAAGAGACTATTTGTTTTCTAATCTGGTTGAAATATTTTCGATTTCGACCGTTTTTTTCGAAATTCGGTCGAAAACGAACGAATTCGAAAAACGGTCGAAATATTTTCGATTTCGACCGGATTTTTCGAAATTCGGTCGAAAACGAACTAATTCCGAAAACGAATTCAACACATGTAACGAACCTAACTTAACGAAATTTATTAAATGACGAATTGAAACGAAACGAAACGAAACAAATTTTTCACTTTTGCACATGCCTATTTCAGAGCTCTGTGAGCAGAGAGCTGTAGACTGGTAGTCACAGCTCTCTACTCATCTCCCTACGTGCTTATTGGAGTGCTGGGATGTGGCCGGACTGGGAGCAGCCATCTAAGGCTCTCAGCGGCTTGCTGAGAGGCTGAGACGGTTGTCAGTCCAATGTCGGGATGATGTGGTGCCTGGACTCATATCCGTGATGTCAGCAAAGAGTGGACTCTGCTGAAAGTGGGTCACAGGAGTTCAAAACGAACTGCACTCATCTGATCCATAGGAGAAGCCCAGCCAAACAAGCTTTGGCTGGACTCCTCCTTTAAACCATATAGTTCAGTGGTGGAACTACTAGGGTTGCAAAGGTCGCACTTGCAACCAAGCCCTGGCGTTCCATCACCATGGAGCCACCCAAGCAGGGTTGCCAACCATCCATAGCGGTGGTTTGTTTACCATAAGCAAAAAAAGTGCCTGTTAAAACTCCACTTGTCCCAATCTGCTCAGCTGATTTCTTGTCCCCGACCCTGCTGCTCATCTTCCAGCCTGCTTTCCCCTTGTGCCCCCTCCTTGTAGTCATTTTTAAATGTGTGTGAAAGGTGTCAAGCACCATTCTGTCACTCTGACCACTGGACACCCCCTCCCCCCCAAGCTTGGCCCAAGCTCAGCTAATTACTAATCGGCAGACCTCAGGTTGGGCTTGAGTTGGGGGGGTGGGCTGCTGGATGGACACATGGTGATGTCATGGTGCTTGGCACCTTTCCCACAAATGTACTGCAAGGAGGGGGAGCGTGGGGAGAGGAGGACCAAAAGACTAAGCCTGGAGGCAATTATAGTAGGTCAGTGTTTGACAGTTCTAGGCCACACAGATTCTGTGGGGCAATCAGTCAGTTACTCTGTGGGAAGTCACTGATGTAAGGGGGAGTGGAGACTCTAAGGTAAGGGGGATGCTAAATATAAAGGTCCCACCTTATATCAGTTTTTTTCACTCCCTTTTACATCAGTGACCCCCTTTACCTTTAGTGAATTTGCTCTACAGACACTGATGTAAAGGGGAAATCTGCTGTAAGAGGGTCTCTGGTCACCAGAGCCCCCCCTACATCGGAGCTCTCAGAATTTCCCGAGTTCATCCTTACAGTACAAGGAGAAACTTTGCAGACTTTGAGGTAAGGAGGAACTCTATGAAATCTGATTTAAGGGGGCTCTGTAGACCAGTGAATAACCTCTTACATCAGAGTTCCCCTTTACACCAGAGTCTGCAGCATTCCCAATTACATCACGGTCCACAGTGTTCGTCTTTACACCAGAGCCGCAGTATTGCATCATGGTCCTCAGAGTTCCCCCTTTACATCAGGGTCAACAGAGTTCCCCTTTAAATTAGGGCCCACCCTTGCACTGAAGGGTCTCTACCCTTTTAATGTGTAATCTATAAGTAGGACAACAGAAATTACATAAAGTGGAAAAATTCTCTTCTACTGTAGCTCTACAGGGAAGAGATACAACATTCAATGCTTCATAATATCTTGTGATAAGAAATATTGTTTATTTACAAGAGTGCTCATGCCAAAAGCAATGCTTTGGTCGTACATCTAGGGGATTAAGAGATAGACTTAGAGCCAATTCACACTGCGGCAGCACGACTTCGGGGACGACTCTGCAAGGCGTCCTGTAGATGACTTCAGAGGCAATTAGCAAAATGACTTCTGTATAGAAGTCAATGCAAATCGCACCAAGTCGCCCCCAAAGTCATACAAGAACCTTTTTCTAAGTTGGAGCGACTTGCGTCGCTCCTATTAGAACGGTTCTATTGCATAGAATGGGATGCGACTTGTCAGGCAGCTAAGCCGCCTGAAGAATCGCCCCAGTGTGAACCGGCTCTTAGGGAGCATGTTAACAATATTAGAACAGATTAAATATAAACATAGGGCCAGATCTGTGAGAGCATTGCTCCAATAACGCTTTCATACGTTACTCTGAAGACCCTTTCAGCGCAAGTCCTGTAATTCAATAGAGTTGCGCGTAAACTCCCAGTAACGATAATGCCTCAACCCGACGCAAGTGGAAGTGGGTTATATATGTAAATGATGGGCGGAGCAGCGCAGAGGCTCGTTCAGCGCAACCACGGAGCATGCGCATGAGTGCCTCCACTCGCCCCCTTTGTGCGCATTCACAACTTCCGGACCACTTCACGAGTCAGCGCAATGTTCCGTTGGGCGTTTAATGCGCCCGTAAAGCGCCATTTCGGCACTAAAGATATCCTGCTCCCCCTCCCCGCAGATGTTACTTTTGTTTTGAGATGGCCTCCCGTTCCCCGCAAACACACAGAGGGAACTTTAATGAGGAGCTGTCAGCCGTCTGGTTGGAGACCTTATGTCTTCCTCCATGGCTGTAATGACAGACAAGCATACAGAGGTGTTGTCTCAAGTGGGGGTGCCATAGCTTTATCGTCGGTAGCTGCTGTATGCTCTCCTGCTGACTGTGGCCATCTGGAGTAAAGATAAAGCAGCCTTTTGTAGAAATAACTTTGCGCCGGAGACGAGATACGCGCGGCGCATGTAGCAGCGTATTGTTTTCGTGATTGTGAAAAATCCCTCATTTGCATATTTGCAGGGGAAATCATAGGCGCGACTTGCGCCCAACGAAATTAAGCGCTATACTCTGGCGTCGGAACGTTCCGCCAGCGCAAATCCCGTTATTGGGCGCACAGTTTGGTGGGTACGGGCACATAGAAACGACGGCGCATTCACAGCGCGGCGCATATCAAATACTCCAGCGCATGTTCAATCTGGCCCATAGTCTGTCATTGAATTTTCATAAATTTTACAATAGAGATCCCAGTTGCCTCAATTTTATAGCCAACTAAACTGCATCCACATTGGAGAGTCTGTAATAAAATTAGAGAGATCTCCAAGAGGGAGATGTTCTGGTTTTATGAACTTAAAATGTATCTCCCATTTGAGCATACTATACAATGAGATATCAATTGTTTTATAACATTTTCCATATTTTTATAAAAGCTCCATACAATATTGCACAGATCAGCCCCTTACCTCCTCTTCTAGAGTCCCCCACTAGTGCTCTACACCCCTTCTTCTTGTGGGTGCCAAAATTGCAAGCTGTGTCCACAGACAACCTCAGCATGGCTTTAAACCCCCCCCCCCCCCTTTACTGCCTATTCACAAGATCTGACTGACAGCAGCAAGAGACTATGGCCCAGATTCACAGAGCGATTACGCCTGCGCAACAGGAGATGCGCGTGCGTAAGTCTAAATGTGCGCGTGCGTTTCGATGCACGGCATCCCCGAAACGAGATACGCAAAAAATCTACTTTTTTTTGTCCAGCGTAATTTCGTTAGACAGGCGCATCCGTCCGCGCAAAACTGCGCGAGACAGATCATTGATTTGCTAGTCAAATATGCTAATGAGGGACTTACGGGGATCCACAAAAGAACGTTGGGGCAGCGCAGGCTACGCAGTGTGCGCAACAGCAAAATGTCCTGTCTAAAATTAGACCATATAAAAGCTGGTCTAAAAAGAGAAAAACAGTCTACATGTTAGATAAAGCAACACTGTTAGTGAGGAGCTCAGCAGTCACACGTGTTGCACAACAATCTGTATGCCAACATGCCAGGGGCATCGTCGCGCATAGCTATACTACTGACTTTAGATGAGCAAAGAAGGAGGAGGGCATGGAGGATGGCACGGGAGAGGATATACCGCACCCGCATAGACCTGTTTGGCATTGGAGTGATTCTGAGGTGTATCGCATCTTCAGATTCACCCCTCATGCCATCCTGGAATTAACCACAACCTTGCAGGAGGACATCACCAGCCGAATACAATGCTCACATGCAGTGCAGCCACTGGTCAAGGTCATGGCAACACTCCATGTCCTTGCCAGTGGCTCTTTTCAGCGTACAAGTGGAGTGGTGGCTGGGATGTCACAATCCTCCATGAGCAGATGTGTGCACCAGGTTGTCCCAGCAATCCTCAGATGCATGGCCAACCAAATCATCAAACCCAACACTGAGGACCTGCGGCTGAAGGCAATGACAGATTTCTACAGAATTGCCAGATTCCCACGCACCATCGGGGCCATTGATTGCACACATGTGGCACTCCAGCCCCCCCAGGATACAGAGCACATGTACCGCAATTGGAAGCATTGGCATTCCATCAAGTGATAGTCGATGCCCAAGGCCTCATATGGCACGTCCATGCCAAACACCCAGGGTCCAGCCATGACAGCTACATATACAATCAAAGCCACATCCGAATGGAATTCGATCAGAACGTGTATGGGGCCACCTGGCTGGTTGGTGAGTGACATGGGTGGCAGGCATGACTGTACCCCCCATGATGCACACATAACAAGGGGCACATGCATGACTAACATCCTCCTGTCTTTTCCCTTACAGGTGACTCTGCATATGCACTGGGACCCCATCTCATGACTCCTATCCGGAACCCCCAAACCCCAGGAGAGGAAAGATACAATCAAGCACATGCCCAAACACGAGCAGTGGTGGAGCGCACCTTTGGCCTCCTGAAGTCACGTTTCCGATGCCTGGATAAGTCTGGGGGTACCCTCTTGTATTCCCCAAACTTCGTGTGCCAGATCATCGGTGCATGTTGCATGCTGCACAACTTCGCAGTAAGAAAGGGCCTGCAGATTGACCTACGTGATGACCTGACCCCTGAACCAGACAATCCCCCCCTAACCGAGGGTCCCCCGTCTTCTGAGGGAAGAGCAGCCAGGAGACAGCTCACATTGGGCATCTTTGCACGTTAAACACACACATTAATCATGGCACAATGAGAATGCATGCATGCACACCACTGTGGTCCCTAGCACACACACCCCACATCCTCATCAAATTGGATTGGCACCAGTCCACCATGCAGGACTTGTGAGCAGCAACGCCACGCCAAGGCTCCAATTATGTCACTGTACATTCATACACCATTCACACGGACCTGGGGATCACTTCACTTGAGGGTGAAACCCCTTTCCCAGCAGGAATGTCACCCCCACATTCAAACAGCATTCACAACCCAAAAAAAAAAAAATGACCAGCAAAATCAAAAAATTTTCAGCAAGAAAAAAAAATTTGTGCCCTTGACGTGAGCCACGCCTGGGGCGCCCCCGGCCACGGCCCCGGCTCCTCAGGGGAGACTCATGGGGGAGGGGGAAAACCGGGGAAGGAGGAGCAGCCCCTGATCTCTGCCCACCTGGCGGCCTGCCCTCCAAGGCCACGGCTATTCTGTCCAGGGCACCACCTAGTGTTGCCGTGTTGGCCTGGATAGCCTGGGTAAGGGCCCTCACATCCTGCCCAACGCCTGCTGATGTAGTCTGCAGGTCATTAAGGCAGTTTGTGAAAGCCTGGGAGTGGCAGTCCAGGTTCCCCAGCGTATCCTTGATGGAGGACAGGCTCTCCTTCATCCGCACCAATGTCTGGCTGACCTGTCCCAGATGGCGGGTCTTGAGGAACTGGTCCCTTCTCAGAGTGGCGGGCAGGAGATCGGCCACCCCCTGGTCCTCTGGGACGACTTCCTGCCTCCAGCTGATGCTTGTGGCCGGGGAGAAGGGGAGGCCCTTGGGAGGGGAGCCATGTTGGGGGAGGAGGGGGGGGCTCCCACTTAGGGAGGGCTGCCTGCTGCCAGCCAGAGGGAAAGAGTCCTCAAAAACCAAAAGTCCAGTGCCTGACATGGACTCCTCCTCCTCATGAAACTCCTCCTCCTCAACCTCCTCCTCCTCCTCTTCAACCTCCTCCGCAGAGTCCGGCCTTGTCTGGGGGGCCTCATTAGGCTGCTGTCCTGGGGATGGTGCGGTCAGGCCAGATGGCCCTGCACCCTCCTGCACATCTGTGGATGATACAAAACATTCACAGGTTGGAGGATCCACACACTTGCCACATATTCCCTTTCCCCCCCTCCCCCACACATGCTACACACCTGATATTAAAAAAAAACTTACCTGGCACCACGGGCTCCGGACTTGAGTCAAAGCCGGGCAGGCCATCCACTTCATGCCGATGAAAGGTCAGGGCCACCGCACGCTCCTCCGCTGTCAGCCTAACATGGCATGGTGGGCCCCCTCCTGTGCCCCTGGCATGGGCAAGCATTTTGGCCAGCTTCTGTTTGAGCAGACGCCGGAGGTCATTAATCTTTTTATCAATGCCAGACCGGGTCCGTGTCTCCCCCTCCCCCGCTGAATTGACCTGCTCAGTGATGAGGTCCAAAATCTCCCTCCTCCTGGCCGGGGTGGTGTTGGCACTGTCCGGGCCGTGGAGGAAACGCCCATAATCGGAAATGGCACGGGCAAGAATTATTTTTTCCCCCAAAGTAAAATTTAGTTTTCGCTTTCTCTCTGTCATACTGAAAAAAAACACTCCCAGTCAACAAAAATCAGTCACAAAAACAAGCACAACCAATCAAGCAAGAACACACACAAAGAGAAAACTAACACCCAAAAAATCACACAAGCACTCAGCAAAAAACAGTCACAAAAACAAACAGCAAAAATTAAGCAAGAAAACAAACGAACAGAAATATATCAAACAAACAGTCTCTCAAACACTTATCAAAAAACACTTTCAAAGATCTACTAACAAACACTTGATCACACAGTACACTAATCTGACAAATACAAAACACAACGCAACTAACAACGGGACAAAAGCACTTGGTTAAATGGGAAGGGACAAAGGGATGTACTTTTGCAATGGAAGTGCGTTTGTGTCTGTCTATTTATGCTGTCTGCGTAGTCCTTAGTCCATTTCCAATTTCACTGATTGCGCCGTTCCCGAGTTGTGAGCATGTGCACAGTGGAGCTGACCATGGTCTCCTTCAAGCGCGCATGCGCGAGCCGGCCGGCCCTTCATTTGCATGGGGTCACGGCTCATTTCAATGTAACACGCCCACGTCCTTCCCAATTTGTATTACGCCTCTGAAATAACGTTACGCATGCGCAATTTCCTGCGCAAAAGCTACGAGAATAGGGTGATTACGCGGCAAAATTGCGCAAGTCTAACGTAAAGGCGGTGCGCTACGCCGGTCCAATAATGCGCAGATGTACCTGAATCTGGCCCTATGGCTCCTGCTTTTCTCAGTGTATCCTGTGAATCCAGGAAGAGGAAGCAGCACTGCTGCAGCCAGGGACAGTGCTGGAACACAAGAGGACTTATGTAAGTGTTTAAAAATGGGGGAGGGGAAAACATTACAAGATCTTTTACCTTAATACATTTAGAAACACTTTAAGTTTCGGATAGTTTAATCCTCGAAGCAGAGTTATTCATGAAAAAGGGCTTAATGGGCGGAGCATGTAGTGTTTTTTCTTACATAAATACTTTTCATGTAGTGTTCGTAGGATGCTTATACCTGAAATCTGTCATGTGGGGTGGAAATCTTATCTACTGAAGAGAAGGAGGAGTAAACCTATATTCTTATTCTATTGTATGCAAAAAAACTTGACTATGTCTCTAAGATTTACTACTCCTAGACTGTGTAGATGAGTTTGAGATGTGTTAATATTATATAACATTGAACTAAGCTGAATCAAAAACAGAAAAAATGCTTCTTTTAGCTGCAAATATTTATTATGCAAGAATGCCAAAGCACCTATTGATAGATACATGCTTAGCAGTTGCTATATATATAAAGACATAAACATGTTTTGCATAAGCATTTGATGAAAAATGAATGTTGCTTCACTTTTCTTAAAAGGAATCTTTCTTTTTACTTGTTTTGCAAACCATGCTTATATGTGTCCATATATTACACCTCCTTCAAACTGTTCTTTTTTTTACCCATCATTTCTTACTGCCTTCCATGTTTTATTAGAAGAAATAGTGTCACTGCAGTTCTAGAAACCTAATCTGTACTTTCATTGTTATCCTGCTTTCTGTCAAATTTTAATTTCTCTTGAAAGGCATGTGTGACCAAGACAATCTTTTAAAAAATATGGATCCTGCATGTCACTCCACCTCTAAAACAGACCAATTGACTTGATGTGAACATAGAATGTTGGCAAAAACTGAATCTAATATACATATTTTCTTTTATAAAAAAAAATCTGAATTATAATGAGATGAGCAATTAGTCTGGATGAGGACATCTAATAAAGTTTTACTATGCCAAGACACTGATTCCTAGCTGTGACACCTAAACTTTGGTTCTATGCATTAAGATAAAAAGCCTTCTGTGTGCAGCAGCTCCCCTCAGCCCCCCAATACTTACCTGAGCCACATCTCTGTCCAGCAATGTCCAAGAGTGTCTTGGCCATTTGGGAAGCTTCATCCTGATTGGTGGTGCCATTGGCTCCCGCTGCTGTCAATCAAAGTCAGTTAGGGAATTAGGAGAGAGAGGGGGTGGGGCCGAACTGAAGCTCCATGTCTGAATGGACACAGGGAGCTGCAGCTCGGGGGCCCCAACAGCAAGCTGCTTTCTGCGGGGGCACTAAACAGGAGGGAGGGGCCAGGAGCACAGAAGAGGGACCAGAGAAGAGAAGGATCCAGGGGGCTCTGTGCAAATCCACTATACAATTTGTTATTCTTATAGAAAAAAAATAGACTTTACGATCATACAATCACGTTAAACCTCAGTACATGCATGTTAAATGCAATATAATATTAATAATAATGACAGATGTTCTTCTACTTCTTCTTGTAATCTGCTGTACAGCGGGTGGTGGGGGGGACCCTAATTTAGGTTGTGTTTATTTATTTTCAATGAGTTGACAGGCTAACACTATGAACAGGAGAGGAGAGCACAGAAATTCAGAGATGAACTCATAACTGAGACTCTATAAGGAGAGGTTTACTATTCTTACACTTACTGGGTTAGGACTATTACAATTTTTTTCAAAGGTAAAGGAATTTAAACTTTTGTCATAGATTTTTTCCTTTTTTTTAATATCTCTAACTTATTTTGAATATTCCTCACCATTTATGTACCAGTGATACCCTCTGTGTCAGGCTGCTTTATGAAAAACGAATGTCAATGACGGCGAGTTAAAGAAAAACCCTAAAACAAAATTAATTCTTTTGAGTTTGGAATTCTAGATACGGTTGAAGAAGGATTAAGTCAGTTCTCACATGAATGGCAGCCAAACAAAAGGTGTCCGATAAAAAAAAAATGGTGATTACAGTTTGTGTTGAATGTATTTAGCACCATAAAGGAAAAGTAGTCTAATCTTACCTATCTGTTTTATAGGTTGCAATCTTCTGCCAAGGTCCTTTGGACTCCTTAAGTCTTCAATAATAAAGAGTAAAAGAAATGTTGTTTCAGAAAAGGATTTGTTAGTACATTTAAGGTAAGAATGATGTAATAGGAAAAAAGTAGATCTGTTATCATTATTATATTTTTGGCACCATAAAGTACAGATACAGTTTTAGTATTCATGTGCTGTTGGTCCTCAGGGGTCCACGGGGTGGAGCGAGGAGAGTAAAGTGGAGGTCGAAAGAATACTCTGAGGCCCCATACACACGATCGGACATATCCGATGAAAACGGTCCGCGGACCATTTCCATCGGATATGTCCGATCGGGAGTTTGATCCGATGGCGTGTACACACCATCGGATCAAATTCCCCGCCGCCGGACGGCGCGGTGACGCGGCGGTGACGTTGACGCCGCCGCGTCACCGCCACGTCACCGCACCAGGAAGTAAAACACTTCCGCGCATGCGCCGAATCCATTCGGCGGCGGCGCGGCGGCGGTGGGGGACGACATGTCTGCTGGTAAGTGTACTAACCAGCAGACATGTCGGGCGGACAGATTCCACCGGATGGATTTCAAAGCATGCTTTGAAATCTGTCGGGTGGAGAAATCTGTCCGCTAGCCCATACACACGAGCGGAGATGTCTGCTGAAACGGTCCATCGGACCGTTTTCAGCGGACATATCCCCTCGTGTGTACGAGGCCTGAGATGTTCGCCAAAAAAAGAGAAGAGGAGCAAAAGCCCTAATAGAGCCCTGCAATATAATATATATTGTTTTTCAATTAGCTCCAAGAAAAGATGGTTTCTTTACAAGAAATGAACATGATAACTTACTCTTTCCAAGGTTGTGGTATCCCAACCAGGTAGGACCTTCCTTAGGTGCAAGTGAAGAATAGCCCCTGTCTCCATGCAGTATAGGGTTGGTTTCCCTAGAGCCCTAGGACCTCAGTTGGGACCTCAGGGGGCACAAGAGATATAGTTTTGTTTTACTAAATGGACCTTCTGCACTCCCCAGGACCTAGGGTTTAATATTAATGACAGTTTCTCAAGTTGTTATCAAGTTGTTATAAGCTTTTGCCCTTACAAACACACACACACACACACACACAACACATACAATACAGGAGCCTATGTGGCTTATAAAAAATTGGGATGTAGATAATTAAAGGGTCACTAAAGGAAACATTTTTTTTTTGCTGAAATGAATGTTTACAGGGTATAGAGACATAAAAGTTAACTGATTCCTTTTCAAAATGGTTAAAAATAAATACAAATCAATCATATAATGTGCCTGCAGGTTAGTTTCACTTTTGAACTGGCTTCATGTTTCTGCAAAGTAGAAATAGACACACAGAACAAAAACAAACAAATCCAGGGCAGTGTTTTGTTTTTAAAATGAATCTGATTGGTTCTGGGAAATTTTAGACACACAGTAATGACAGCTTAAATCATCGTGAGAAAGCTCCCAGTATGGTGGTTATAAGGAAACAGACAAGCAGGAAGTGTGGAGAACAGAGCAGGATTACAGCAACTTCAAAGCAAAAACGAACAAAAAGGACATGAAACCAGTACTGCAGTAAGGTAAAGGAAGCTATTTAGCTAAAAAAAAAAAAAATTCCTTTAGTGATCCTTTAAGAGTAATGTACATTAAGAGAAATAATGGGGCTTTATTGCTTATCTTCTTTTGGCTTTAGTATTAGTTTAGCTGCTTTAGGTCAACCCTATAGTAGTTTTACTGCTACAGGATGGTATCTATAAGATCACTTATATATACGTAATCTGACAATTCTGTGTATGGGGTGCACCATCAATGGTTCGCTTCCACTGTAAATTACATTCAGTGGGAGTCAATCATCAGGCAGAGATACAGAATGGGGATCTGACAGGAGGGAATACATTATATCTCTTCCACTATTAAAAGCAGCACACACAGTACACATAAACACTGGCTAGGCACACATTTAACCTTTAGATTACCCCTAGATGTTTAACCCCTTCCCAGCCAGGGTCATCAGTACAGTGACAGTGCATATTTGTAGCACTAATCACCGTATTAGTGTCACTGTTCCCCACAAAGTGTCAAAACTAGTGTCAGTATGTGTCAGATCGTCTGCTGCAATAGTCCCACTATAAGTCGCTGATCACCACCATTACTAGTATAAAAATAAATAAATACACATTCCAGTACTGTATATACCCCATAGTTTAAAGGCGCTATAGCTTTTGCACTTACCAATAAATATACATTTATTGGGATTGTTTTTTACCAAAAATATGTAAAAAAATACATATTTACCTAAATTTATGAAGAAATTAGATGTTTTACATTTGTTTATTTGATATGTTTTATAGCAGAAATTAAAAAATATATATGTATAAAAATATATATTTTTTTAAATTGTTTGGCCCAGATTCACGTACATCGGCGCATTATTGGACCGGCGTAGCGCACCACTTTTCCGTTAGACTTGCGCAATCTAGCCGCGTAATCCCGCGATTCACGAAGCTTTTGCGCAAGAGATTGCGCAAGCGTAAGGTTTTTTCCTGAGGCGTAAGGAGGAGTAATACAAATTGGGAGGGACGTGGGCGTGTTACATTGAAATGAGCCGTGACCCCATGCAAATGAAGGGCCGGCCGACTCGCGCATGCGCGCGTGAAGGAAACCATGTCAGCTCCGTTGTGCGCATGCTCACAACTCGGGAGCGGCGCAATCAGTGAAATTGGAAATGGACTAGGGCAACGTTGTGAACTACGCAGACAGCATAAATAGACACACACAAACGCACTTCCATTGCAAAAGTACATCCCTTTGTGTCCCTTCCCATTGAATCAAGTGCTTTTGCTCTGTTGTTCGTTAGAGTGTGTTTTGTAGTTGTCAGATTAGTGTTCTGTGTGATCTAGTGCTTGTTGGTATTTTTGTGAAAGTGAGTTTTGATAAGTGTTTGAGACTGTTTGTTTGATTGATAGATTTCTGAGCGTTTGTTTTCTTGCTTTATTTTTTCATCTGATTTTTTTGTGACTGTTTCTTGCTGAGTGCTAGTGTGATTTTTGGGTGTTCTTTTTCTCTTTGTGTGTGTTCTTGTCTGATTGGTTGTGCTTGTATTTGTGACAGATTTTTGGTGACTGCTAGTGAGTTTGTTTGGAAGTATGACAGAGAGAAAAAGAAAGCTTAATTTTACAGTGGGGGAAAAAAGAATTCTTGCCCGGGCCATTAGCGAGTATGGGCGTTTTCTCCACGGCCCGCAGAGTGCCACCACCACCCCGGCCAGGAGGAGGGAGATATTGGATATGATCACGGAGCAGGTCAATTCATCGGGGGAGGGGGAGACACGGACCCGGTCTGGGATTGAAAAGAAAATAAATGACCTCCGGCGTGAGGTGAAAAAAAAAATTACCGCAATAAATGCCCATGCCAGGGGCACAGAAGGGGGCCCACCATGCCGGATTAGATTTACAGCGTCGGAGCATGTGGTGGCCCTGACCTTTCACCGGCATGAAGTGGAGGGCCTGCCAGGCTTTGACACAAGTCCGGTCCCCGCGGTGCCAGGTAAGGTTTTTATTTCTCTCAGGTGTGTAGCATGTGTGGGGGAGGGGGTGAAAGGGAATATGTGGCAAGTGTGTGGATCCTCCAACCTGTGAATGGTTTGTGTCATCCACAGCTGTGCAGGAGGGTGCAGGGCCATCTGGCCTGACCGCTCCAACGCCAGGACAGCAGCCTAATGAGGCCCCCCCAACAAGGCCACAGTCCGCGGAGGAGGAACAAGAGGAGGAGGATGATCATGCGGAGGACGATCATGAGGAGGAGGAGAATCATGAGGAGGAGGAGTCCATGGCAGGCACTGGACAATTGGTTTCTGCGGACTCTTCCCCTCTGGCTGCAAGAAGCCTGCCCTCCCTAAGGGGGAGCCCCCCCCCCTCCTCCCCCAACATGGCTCCCCTCACAAGGGCCTCCCCTTCTCCCTGGCCACAACCATCAGCTGGAGCCAGGAGGTCATCCCAGAGCACCAGGGGGGCGCCCAATCTCCTGCCCGCCAGTCTGAGAAGGAACCTGGCCACCCAGACCCGCCTTCTGAGACAGCTCTGCCAGACTATGGGGCGGGTGGATCAGAGCCTGTCCTCCATCAACGATAGGCTGGGTAACCTGGACTCCCACTCCCGGGCCTCCACAACCTGCCTAAATGACCTGCAAACTACAGCAGCAGGCGTTGGGCAGGATGTGAGGGCCCTTACCCAGGCTATCCAGGGCAACACGGCAACACTTGGTGCTGCCCTGGACAGAATAGCCGTGGCCTTGGAGGGCAGGCCGCCAGGTGGGCAGATCTCAGGGGCTGCTCCTTCTTCCCCGGCTTTTCCCCTCCCCCATGCGTCTCCCCTGAGGGTCCGGGGCCGTGGCCGGGGGCGCCCCAGGCGTGGCTCAGGCAGAGGGCATTAATTTTTTTTCCCCCTTTTTTTGGTTTGAAAGCATTTTTATTTTTGTTCTCTGCCTTTTTTTTTCAATGCATTTTTTTTTTCTATGCATTTTTTTTTTTCTATGCATTTTTTTTTTTTTTGCTGACATTTTTGGCATTTTTTGGGTTGTGAATGATGTTTGAATGTGGGGGTGACATTCCTGCTGGAAAAGGGGTGTCATCCTCAATTTGGGTGGAGAAGGGTTCCCCAGGACCAGGGAGAAGTGATTCCCAGGTCCGTGTGAATGGTGTATGAATGTACAGTGACATAATTGGAGCCTTGACGTGGCTTTACTGCTCACCAGTCTTGCATGGTGGACTGGTGCCAATCCAATTTGATGAGGATGTGATGTGTCTGTGCTAGGGACCATAGTGGTGTGCATGCATGCATTCTCATTGTGCCATGATTAATGGGTGTGTTTAACGTGCAAAGATGCATAATGTGAGCTGGCATGAGATGGGGTCATGAGATGGGGTACCAGTTCATATGCAGAGTCACCTTGAAGGGAAAAGACAGGAGGATGTTAGTCATGCATGTGCCACTTGTGATGTGCATCACGGGAGGGGATAGTCATGCCTGACTCCCATGTCACTCACCAACCAGCCAGCTGTCCCCATACATGTTCTGTTCGAAATCTGTGGGGATGGGGCTCTGATTGTATATGTAGCTGTCATGGGTGTCATGGGTGGTGCCATGTGTTGGGCTGCTGATGTCCTCCTGCAGGGTTGTGGTTAATTCCAGGATGGCATGAGGGGTGAATCTGAAGATGCGAGACACCTCAGAATCACTCATGCCAAAGATGTCTATGCGTGTGTGATATATCAAGTGAAGAGTGAGGGGCTTGTATCAGATAAGAATATTGTATTAGATTAATTTAAATTGTAAATTTTATATAAGCAAATAAAAAAATAAAAAAAACATCTCCCGTGCCCTCCTTAGTGCCATCCTCCGTGCCCTCCTCCTTCTTTGTTCATCTAAAGTCAGTAGTATAGCTATGCGCGACGATGCCCCTGGCATGTTGGCATACAGATTGTTGGGCAACACGTGTGACTGCTGAACTCCTCACTAACAGTGTTGCTTTATCTGACAATTAGACTTTTTTTCAAAATTTAGACCAGCTTTTAGGTCCTCTAACTTTAGACAGGACATTTTGCTGTTGCGCACATCGCGTAGCCTGCGCAGCAACTGCGTTTTTTTGTGAATCCCCGTAACTCTCTCATTAGCATATTTGACTAGCAAATCAATGGTGTGTCTAGCGCAGTTTTGCGCGAAGGGAAGCGAAGGTCTAACTCAATTACGCCGGACCAAAAAACGTAGATTTCTGGCGTATATTGTTTTGTGAATCGCGTGCAACTATACGCACGCGCACATTTAGACTTACGCACGCGCAACAGCAGTTGCGCACGCGTAATCGCTTTGTGAATCTGGGCCTTTGTTTGTAGCGCAAATAATAAAAAACACAGTTGTGATCTAATGCAGTCCAAAAGGAAGCTGTCCTACAAATGGTAGGAAGACCGAGAAATTGTCAGCTAAAGTAACACAGTGCCGCATTACAAAAAAATGGCCTGGTCATAAGGGGGGGGGGTAAATCTTCCAGAGGTTAAGTATTTAAACTGACTTGGAAGACCTATACAGTAAACAAAAACTAGCAAAAGATCAACACTTCAAACTCAAATGTTTGTTCCAGATCAGTGTTTCGGAAAGCACTGAAGATTTTGGATCAGCTCAAGGGCCAGGAAAAGTACATGCAAAGCAATGTCCTTCCAGGGCTTAATAAAAGTTGTAATGATAGACCCACTGATGTCTCTGCTGCCATACTTTTCTACTATTATATTAATTATCAGCTCCCTAGTGATATTAGAAAAGTGTAAAACAAATTTCAAGTGCCCATCTGCAGCCTGATCTGCGCCCATCCAATGCAGCTTCAATGCAGGCTCTGTGCCCATCTGCAGCCTGATCTGCACCCATCCAATGCAGCCCGATGCCCATCTGCAGCTTCAATGCAGCCTCTGTGGCCATCTGCAGCCTGATCTGCCCCCTTCCAATGCAGCCTGATGCCTATCTGCAGCCTTACCATCTCTCATGCATCTCTCATGCAGTGGAGGAAATCAGGAGGGGGACGAGCACCGCTGAACTCACCAAGCTGTCATCTTCTGTTTACAGTACTAGGCTCTCAGTCGGCAGTCACATACACAGTCCTGGCATCGCCATTGGACCAGCTATTGTGATTGACAGAACACTGGTCCAATGCCGGTGGCGGAGGAGGGACATGTGTGTGATGTCAGAGCCGAATAAACAGGACATGATGACTCTGTGATTCCGGAGGTGCTCGTCCCCCTCCTTCTCTTCCGAGGTACGCTATCAGCGTATAATACACACCCGTGATTTCCCCCCTACTTTCAGGGGGGAAAAGTGCGTGTTATACGCCGATAAATACGATATATATATATATATATATATATATATATATATATACATATATATATATATATATATTGTAATGGAATGGCCCGTGGGACCCAGAGACTCTTGCAGGGTGCGGGGTACTCCTGTTTCAGCTTCACCAACGACTCTTGTGCCTAAAGTCATCCTATGCCCACAAGGGGAATAGGATGACTGAGAAATGATATCTTGGATTACATGAGATGGGACAGTAATGATAATTCACAATGTATTACAGGATATCTTGAAATATTACAGGTTGTTGATTCTAAACTCAACCGGTCAATAGAAAGAGTGATTAATTCAATGTGGGAACACAGACTGTTAAAGTGTTTAACCACTTAAGACCCGGACCAAAATGCAGGTAAAGGACCAAGCCCCTTTTTACGATTAGGCACTGCGTTGCTTTAACTGACAATTGCGCGGTCGTGCGACGAGGCTCCCAAACAAAATTTGCATCCTTTTCTTCCCACAAATAGAGCTTTCTTTTGGTGGTATTTGATCGCCTCTGCAATTTTTATTTTTTGCGCTATATACAAAAATAGAGCAACATATTTGAAAAAAAAAAACAATATTTTTTACTTTTTGTTATAAGAAAAATCAAAAACGAAATTTTAGTCAAACATTTAGGCCAAAATTTATTTAGCAACATGTCTTTAGTAAAAAAAAAATCGCCTAGCGGGAACAGCGACACTAATACAGCGATCAGAAAAATGATCGCTTAGTGACACTGGCAATAGGGAGTAAAAGGGTTAACTAGGGCGGTGATGAAGGGGTTAAAACTTTATTAGGGGGGGTACGGGGGCTCTATTTGTGGGAAAAAAAGGACGGAAATTTTGTTTGGGAGCCACGTCTCACGACCGCACAATTGTCAGTTAAAGCAACGCAGTGCCGAATCGCAAAAAGGGGCAAGGTCATTTGGCAGCATTTTGGTCCGGGTCTTAAGTAGTTAACATCGCTCCAGGCTGGTCTATGAATTACAGACTTTTTTTGCCCGATTTCTAATATCTAGATATATACATGTGTTTATCCACAAAACAACACTGATTTATGTATAAGAACCTACACATATTTGAGATTCTTTTACTCGGGATATACTGTATAGAAGAAAATCATTAAATTAAATTAAATTAAATATCTGGAGTAGCGTTCATTAGTGATGAGCGGAATACTCCATATTCGATTTCGCGATATTTCACGAATATATAGAAGAATATTCGCGAAATATTCGTTAATATCGAATATTTGTGATATTTTATAGAAAAAAAAAAATTGCGAAATTTCGCTAATGCGAATGCGAAATTTTGCTAATGCGAATGCGAAATTGATTGCGAAATTCTCGTCAACACTCAAAAACGGAGATCATTTCCTGGATTACTAAACTAATATGCACTAAACACTAACTCTACTTACACAAACTTATATGACTAAACTAAAGCTAATTTTTATTTATTTTTTATACACAAAACACAGAAGGGCAGAGAAAGTATTCGCGAATATTTGTAATACGAATATTCGCATTGCAAATATTCGGCAACATAAAAGGATCGCCTCAGCTACACAGCCCAGGGTCTCTAATCATACCAGCAATGCTTTTAGACGTCGATGGAGATCACTAGGATGTGATCTGTTTTAAAAATAAATTTGCAATAGCGAATATTCACCGCGATATTCGATTTATTCGCGAAAACTCGAATATGCAATATTCGTAACGAATATTCGCAATGCGAATATTCGTGAGCCACACTAGCGTTCATTATACAAAATATGAATTCCATTAAACAAACTAAAACAACATATATGTTTCCATTGTCTGCTTACTATGAAAATATTATAAAGGGCATTTTTAAAACAAATTATCATACAAAGACCTCATATGTTCTGAAAAAATGTGTGAAAGTCATTTGGTATACAAATCAGTTATTTTTGAGTAAACTAATTTACAGCAAATCTTAAAAGTGGGGTCTAGTCACTAAGGTGTTGATTGCCCCTGGACATAAAAAGGGTTGAGTTCCAACTGGCAGAAACATTGGACATTTTGTAATGCATGTATTAAAGGTTTAGGGGGCCTTGGGTTACCCTGGATTTCTGTTTAGTGAATTGGAAAGCATGCAATGGGAGTAATTGTATGATAATACTGTTACACAGTCAGCTGCTAGTGACTGATTTACTTTAAATTTAGCAGCAGTTTCACAAAAGATTTTTATGAGTTATTATGCTCATTTCAAATTGTGCAAGAGCAAGATTATAGATCTGCAGCTGTGTTATTGCAAGGAAGGAACAATTGGAATGTTTCTTGGGCAGAATTATGAAACAAAATTCTCAGAAAGCTCAAGACCTCAAATAAACTGGTACAGTTTTTCTCAGTTTTTAATGGGTATTTTAAAGTGACATTGTCACCATTTTGCAGATTAAGCATACCCTTAACTATAG
Source organism: Rana kukunoris (assembly GCA_029574335.1). Lineage (NCBI taxonomy): Eukaryota > Metazoa > Chordata > Amphibia > Anura > Ranidae > Rana > Rana kukunoris. Next base: position 594,886,503 of record CM056049.1, read on the forward strand.
GCACTTCTGTTATTGAAGCTGCCTTTCTCTTGTCAATTCATTTTCCCATTCTTCTTTATCCACTTTTTCTATATATACAGGATTTATATAGTGACAACAGTTTGCGCAAAAGTGGCAGGCATTGGCTTCTGCTGCTTTCATACAAGTCCTGTGAGGAGGGGGGTAGACTTGTGTATGTGTGTGTATATATGTGCAATACTAAAGTATTCAGCTCCCCTTCACTTTTATAGAGAGGTGTGTGTCTTTCCAAATCATGTCCAATCAATTTCATTTAAAACAGGTGGACTTCAGTCAAGGTGTAAAAATATCTCAGCAATGATCAAGAGAAATGGGAGGCACCTGAGCTAATTTTATGTGTTGTTGCAAAGTGTCTAAATACTAATGCCAATGTGATATTTTAGTTTTTCCTTTTTCATACATTTGTAAACTTTTCTAAAATTCTGTTTATACTTTGTCATTATGGGATACAATAATAAGAAACGAAAATGCATTTAATCACCTGTAGTATCAGGCTGCAACATAACAAAATTGAAAAGGTGAAGGAGCTCTGAATACAATTTGAATGCACTATAGATATAATGATATACACAATGCAGTTGATTTACAAAAGTGCACCAGTAGTATATTTAGGTTTTGTGCTGCCCTAGGCCTGACTAAACTCACGCACCCCCTAATTTAGATATGACACACCCCTTCATGTCAATGTCACACCCCTTTATGTTTAATTTTCGAGTGGGGACACTAGTTCTTATGGCCTGGGGGGGCAATGGTTTACCTTAATTTCTCTCACTTCCTATTGGCTAAGTGGCAGGAAGTGAAGGGAAATCTCTGCAATGGGACAGGGGCTATAACCCTTCCTGACTCTATCCAAAATGAAAAAAAAGAAAGTGTTGCCTATAGTTCTACTTTAAGCACAAATGTATGATATATTTATGGGGGACTAAGAAGATATAACCATGCCAATGGTGCAGCAGAAAACATTTATCACAGTGAGGAAGGTTTGTGGTCCAGGATGATAGGACAGTCAAAATTAGAAGCAGCTTGCTTTACACTAACAGTGTAGCACAAACCGGCGGGGACTCTTTCCGTGCTGCCCCCCTGCAAAGTGCTGCCCCTATGGCTGGGCCTTGTTGGCCTAGGCCAGGATACAGCATTGGAGTGCACAATCTGGTGCAGCTGTGCATGATAACCAAGCAACTTCTAACTTCAGCTTGTTCAATTAAGCATTGACAAAAAAATCATAATAGGCATATATTGTATGGTTTGCACAAAAGTTATTGCGTCTATAAACTATGGGATAGATTTAGGGACTTTTTTTTTATTTTTTATTGTTTTTACTAGTAATGGCAGCGATCTGAAATTTTTTAGCAGGACTGCAACATTACGGCTGACAAATCTGTCCTCAAATTATACTTTTTGGGGACCAGTGATATTATTACATTTATCGGTGCTATAAAAATGCACTGATCAATGTAAAAATGACGCTGGCAGGGAAGGGGTTAAGACTAGGGGGCAAGGGCTGCCAGGGACACGACAGAGATCACTGTTCCTGATCACTGGGAACAGAAGATCTCTGACATGTCCCCTGTCAAACGGGAATATGCCTTGCATACAAAGTCAGATCCCCCCTCTGCCTCTGTACTAGGCGATCGTGGGTTGCCAATAGACATCAAGTCTGCCCAACCCAGGGTCACACTCCCGCAGCTTGCAGCACGGCCGCAACTACGCCTGCGCAAGCTGCCGTACAGCCACAGCATTTTGTGCAGGAGAGCCTATCTGCCCCTTAAGCTGATAACACACAAACAATTCTAATTCCTCATGTCTTTGTTGAACACACCTATTAAATCTTTACAGTGTTGGAGGAAAACGTAAGTGATCAGGCCTGCACGTTAAGGTGACATTTTTGACAGTATCTCCTTCCAAAACTGCTTCAACTCAGACACATTTGTAGGACAAATGTATAATAAAATGCTATCTGTGCATATATGTGCAAAATACTGAATATGTATTCCACAACTTAGCTGATCCTGAAAAAATTTCAATATTCACACTCAAACCACACTCAATTGTGTGGACCATGCACCTTTTGCCTCGTTCTGCCACCTTCAATAACCTCTCCTGTCAGCTGTTCAATAATATTTTTGGTGACTTATAGTATCTTCTTGGCACTGTTTACCTCTGTTGTTAGGCAGTGAAGTGGTGGCACTGTGATGGTTGATGTCAAGTGAAGACAGCTACTGGGTGTTAATGGCTCAGCAGATGTTTTGAATACTTCTTTGCTGCCAGTTCCAGCCATGCCCTATCTTTACTTCCTCTGAAATCACTGTGAATAACTTTTTGGGACTGTTCTATATTTTTGAAGAACATGTATGATAGCAAAATAGTGTGTTGGAATATTAGGCACTTATCAATGGTTTACATTTGTATGATGTCTGGTGTGAACAGTTTTCTTGAGGTCATTCCATAACATCTCTATGGGATTAAGGTCTGATCTTTGACTGAGCCACTTCGAAAGATGCATTTTCTCTTTCTGAAGCCTAGGGTCATTGTCCTGTTGCAGCACTCAATTTATACTAATCTTAAGCTGGTAGACAGCCATCCTAACATTATCCTGTATCTAAACTTGGGAATTCATCTTCCCCTCAATTATGACAAATGGCCCATGCCCTGCCCCTGAGGCCGCCAAGCAAGCCCAAATTATGATGTTTCCTCCACCATTACTTTACAGATGGGATGATGCTTTGATGTTGACAAACAGTGCAAACAGTGCACTTTTTGCGTCATACAAAGTGCTGACTATTCTTCCTAAACAATTACATTTTTTCATCAGTTCACAAAACATTTAGCAGCATTGTGGCTTGCCAAGGTGCTCTTCATTTTTTCTTTTTTTTTTAGAGAGCAGCAGCTTTCTCCATGGTGTTCTGCCATGGATACCCTATCTGTTCAAAGACTTACATATGGTAGACTCATAAACAGGGATGTTTGCCCATTACAGTGATGTCTTCAAGCCCTTAGCTCATGGGTTCTTCTTTACCTGATTGAGGATTCTACATTGTGCCTTAGAAGTCATTTTGACTGGGCACCAACTTCTAGGAAGTGTAGCCACACTAGTAAACTGTCTCTATTTGGAGACAGTTTGTCTAAATTTCAACTTATGGATGCCTAAACACTTTGAGATTGTTTTGGATCCCTTTCCAGCAATATGCAGATCAACTATGCTTGATCATAAATCAAATCTATCATATAAGCCTAGAGACCAAAATAGTATTGGTGCCACATCACAATATGTAACAGTCAAAAGAAGAACTATGGACCAGATTTTGTAAGCCACCAAGAGTTAATTGATTAACAATTAAAAATCAATATATGAATACACGTTCATACAAAGTGCAAATACATGATCTGTATAGAGAATAAAATCCAAAGAGATCTCCATCTATCCCAAGGGCATAAAAGCTCAGGCAAGACCCCTATGTGTTTCAACTCACTGAGTCTTCTTCAGGGGGTTCTTTTGAACAATAAGATGAATAGAATCTGTGAGATAAATTACAGCCGAGTAAAATACAAAAAGCACAAAAATATATCAGTATACAACATGTAATCATCACAAACATTACTCACAGGTTGTCAGTTGGAGATCAGATATATGCAGTCACCGCTGGGGTGTTTCCAGCTAGCTCTGCAGCCAGGGAGTAATTCAAGGGATAATGGCCTGGTAGCAAAAATACTTTTAAAAGTGTCCAACATTAGGTATGAAAAAGGGGAGGGAAGATTTATAGGACTTTACACAATGCAAAATAGGATATGAGATACATAGGGCTCAATAGAGCCAACCCCTCATGACAAAAATAAGTGGATACATTTACAGTGGGGGCTTATTATATAGGATTGTCATATATACTTACTGAGTAAGTGAGATCAAAATACATACGTCCAGACATGAAGGAAGTGGTGTTATATACAAATCTTGAAGTTGGAAGTATCAATGAGGCAATGAATGAAGCCAGAGATTGTCAGGAAAATTCAAATTGAGGGGGCAGGTGTAACCACCTAGATAGTATTCCACCGCTGAAATACCCAAATCCTGGGGAATGCAGGTGTAAAGAGCGGCGACATCTGCTGTCACCAAGATTAAATCTTTATGATATTCTACTGTTTTCAAAGGCATAATAGTATCCCGAGTGTCCTTAAAGATATGAAGGGACTAATTTAACCAATGCTTGTAGATGAAAATCTATATATCTTCCTATTCTGGAAGTTACAGAGTCAATCCCACTGACAATAGGACATCCAGGTGGATTGACTGAGTTTTTATGTACCTTAGGAAGGTAATAATTCTCTGGCATTCTTGGAGCTAGAGGTATTAAAAAATTATTTCTCTTTCCTGTCCAGAATACCCAATGATAAACCTTCATTAACAAGTTCTACTAAAGCTCTTTTGTAATATAGGGTTGGATCTTTGGGCAAAAGGCCGTACATGTAACTGTCATCCAAAATCCTGCTCATCTCTTTATTGTATTCTTCTTTGTCCAAAACAACAATCCCCCCCCCCCCATCTTATCGGCGGGGCGGATGATAAGATTTTCTCTTTCACATAATGATTTCAATCCGCTGGTGAAAGCTGGATTAATGTGAATTCTTTCATTTGGTAATTGGTCTAAATCTTTTAAGACTAAAGTTCAAAACACATTGAGAGAGGGTGCCATATTACCTGGGGGATTGAATAGGGAATGGGTTTGACAGACCAGAATGAACGTTGCTGTCTCGCCCAATTACCCTTGGGATCATTGGGGGTTGTGTGAGAAAATGCCTTTGTATACTCAGCCTATGAATGTACTTTTGCACATGGCAGAACAGTTTAAGAAAAGCAGCACATTGAAACCTCACTTTTCTTTATTTTTCTGTTAGCATGTTCCCTGTAACCACATGACTACTGTAGCATAACTGATTGGTTCTTTGCACTACTCCCCCTATCTGAGTCTAAGCACTGCTAGAGAGAGGAGTGAATGAGGCTGATATTTGGTCAAATGCAGGTATTATATGCACATTGCTTCCATTAAAAATTACATTTAATGATGTAATAGTTTATAGAGAGTTGCAATCATTTATGTTTCTTTTTTTATATATGTGTTGAATTCAGCTTCATACCTGGCTATTAGTGTTGCTCACGAATATTCGCATTGCGAATATTCGCTACGAATATTGCATATTCGAGTATTCGCGAATAACGCGAATATCGCGGCGAATATTCGCTATTTCGAATATTCGAATGTTTTCAATTTTTTTTTAGAACAGATCACATCCTAGAGATCCCCATCGACGTCTAAAAGCATTGCTGGTATGATTAGAGACCTTGGGCCGAGTAGCTGCAGCGCTCATTTTATATTGCCGAAAAATCGCAATGCGATTATTCGGTAATAGCGATATCGCGCGATTATTTTATATTGTAATATATCACGAATATTCTGAGCCAATCAGAGTGCTCCATTCCGCATTTCTCGAAATTTCGCAATTATTTTATATTGTAATATATCACGAATATTCTGAGCCAATCAGAGTGCTCCTTCCGCATTTGCCGAATATTCGCAATTATTGTGTATTGTAATATATCACGAATATTCTGAGCCAATCAGAGTGCTCCTTCCGCATTTCTCGAATATTCGCAATTATTGTGTATTGTAATATATCACGAATATTCTGAGCCAATCAGAGTGCTCCTTCCGCATTTCTCGAATATTCGCAATTATTGTGTATTGTAATATATCACGAATATTCTGAGCCAATCAGAGTGCTCCTTCCGCATTTCTCGAATATTCGCAATTATTGTGTATTGTAATATATCACGAATATTCTGAGCCAATCAGAGTGCTCCTTCCGCATTTCTCGAATATTCGCAATTATTGTGTATTGTAATATATCATGAATATTCTGAGCCAATCAGAGTGCTCCTTCCGCATTTCTCGAATATTCGCAATTATTGTGTATTGTAATATATCACGAATATTCTGAGCCAATCAGAGTGCTCCTTCCGCATTTCTCGAATATTCGCAATTATTTTATATTGTAATATATCACGAATATTCTGAGCCAGAGTGCTCCATTCCGCATTTCTTGAATATTCGCAATCGCAATTCGCAATTCGCAATTCGCATTCGCAAAAATTCGCGAAAATTCGCAATCATTTAATTTCCAAAAAATATCACGAATATTCGTATTTAGCGAATATATGTCGAATATTCGACTATATATTCGAGATATATCGCGAATTCGAATATGGCATATTCTGCTCAACACTACTGGCTATTCACATTTTTCAGTAAGCCTACTGTAGTTGTAACCAGTTTTATTTATATCCAAGAAAATGTATTATTTCATGCTATGTCAGCCATTATTGGTTGGCTTTGAGCAAAATTCTGACTTAACTGTAATGCTTACCAAATAAAAACATTTACAATGCGTGTGTTGATTGCACAGATTTCCAAGCAAATCTCAGTAGATTATACATTTAAAATGCTGTCACTGAGAATTCCCTTCACAGAATAGTTTTGCTGATCCTGGGTAATGATAACTCTCATCAGTAAATCAGCCAAATTTTACTAGTTCTACACTCTGCAGTCCTTGTGCTGCAAAAAACAAACTCTTCCAGAGCAATAATTGTGTGTGACCCATCTGCAAATGGATCTAAGTAGCACTGGGTCAGCATATTTTCTGTATGCTTATACAAAAGGACTGACAATGAAAAACAAGGTCTCAGGTTGGATTTGTTTAATTATTTTGTGTTTAAGTCAGCCATAAAATAGCATGCTCATGTGAGATAACACTAAAGAACATTCTTTTGTTTTAATGAATAAGACATACTTTGTGAGCCTAGGGAGCCTAAATTCACAGCTTTATAGAACACAGTTTGTGTACTTAAACCCTCATTCTATGTTAGAAAAAATTATTATGTCACAAGTCAAATTGAACAGCATAGAACATATTAACCACTTAAGCCCCGGGCCTGTTTTTCAGATTCGGTGTTTACGAGACTAAAACAGTTTTTTTTGCTATAAAATTACTTAAACCCCCAAACATTATATATTTTTTTCTAACACTCTAGAGAATTAAATGGCAGTCATTGCAATACTTTTTGTCACACCGTATTTGCGCAGCGGTCTTACAAGCACACTTTTTTTGGAAAAAATTCACTTTTTTTAATTAAAACATAAGACAACAATAAATTTGGCCCAATGTTATGCCGAGTAAAGTGATACCCAACATGTCACACTTAAAAATTGCGCCAGCTCGTGACATGGCGTCAAACTTTTACCCTAAAAAATCTCGATAGGCGACGTTTAAAAAATTCTATAGGTTGCATTTTTTGAGTTACAGAGAAGGTCTAGGGCTAGAATTATTGCTCTCGCTCTAACGATCGTGGTGATACCTCACTTGTGTGGTTTAAACACCGTTTTCATATGCAGGCGCTACTCATGTATGCGTTCGCTTCTGCGCGCGAGCTCGTCAGGACGGGGCGCTTTAAAAAATATTTTGATTTTTCGTATTTATTTTTATTTATTTTATAATTTTTAACACTGAAATAAAAAAATAAAAAAAATTATCACTTTTGTTCCTATTACAAGGAATGTAAACATCCCTTGTAATAGAAAAAAGCATGACAGGTCCTCTTAAATATGAGATCTGTGGTCAAAAAGACCTCAGATCTCATATTTAGGCTTAAATGAAAAAAAAAGAGAAATTTTGTCATTTGAAAAGATGTAAACACAAAATTTCTCTTTAGGACGCTGGGCGGGACTGATGTTTTGACATCACTTCCGCCCAGCAGAGCTATGGGGACGGGCAGGGGCCATGTTGCCCTCACTCGCATTCCCACACAGCAGCAGAGAGGACCCGATCGCCTCCGCCGCTACCGACGGCAACGGTAAACGGCAGAGGGCATGGGAGATAACGGGGATCTCGTGGTGAATCCGCCGCGGAGACTGCCGTTATCGTTGACAGGCCCGCCCACTGAAGAGATGAATATCTTGGTTGTGGCAGCAGCTGCTGCCGTTACCAAGATATCCATCTTTAAAAATAGGACGTATATATACAGTGGTTAACACATGCCTATCTTAACAATGTTGACAGAAAGTTTAATCCTGCTTAACTAACCAAGAGTAAAATAGTTTTCATGGCATTAAACATAAAATGTACATGTACGTTATTTATTTTATTTGCAGTGTTTGGATATATCAAAGCGGATTTACAACTTATTAACAGGTATTTAGGCATCTCAGGGTAATTTCTCTTACATGTTTTTTCTGTTCCTTTTTACAGTCCAGTGGGTGAACAGTAAGTGTGAATTAAGTTTTTGAAAATGTATTTCTTGCAACTCCCATACTGTATGTACTGTGTTTGCAGTCTAGGGAAAGTGAGCACTGAGCAGATGTGATATCTTACATATTTTCTGCCAGCAGCGGTGTCCATATTAGCTGAAGTGGAGGAGATCTCACATGCATCAACTTGATTTCTGTACACAATGGTTGCAGCAGCACATGATCACGGTAGCTGGCCCCATGTCTTGATTAGTGTATTGACACGTATCTTGCCGAGGTCTTCCAAGAAGAATATCCTTTGCCAATATAGCTTCAAGTTCCTACAGGAATATCATTTGCCAATCTAGTTTACAGTTATTCCAATTCTGGTTGTTTTCATGCAATGTATGCAAAAATATTAACAATATTGTGGAACATCACAACTGGCCACTGTGCAGTTGTTAGCTGGTAGCTGAGCATTGATGTTACCTTGTCAAGATTGTCCACTACTCCAAGAATCATTTGAGACTTCATATCCCTCCTCCTGCTCAAAGAAGCTTTTTTTATGCACAGTGCTCATAATAAGGACATTATTATAGTTGTCACTTCGGGAGTGGTACCATCATTCAATATATAGAAGGAGGAGTGGGAGGAGTGGGAGGAGCTTGGTTGGTTGGTTGGTTGGTGGTACAATGGAGGAGCAGTTGGAGGATAAATTCTTCTTTGAGAGTGAAAGAGTGAAAGACCAAAATGTGAGTTTTCATGGACTTTATCTTTCCCTCCGGGAAGTGGGGCTTCCGCAGTAGAAGGCAGAGACAGTGGAATGAACTTAAACCAGCGCTGTTTTTTGTAAAAATAATTATTCACAAGTCTTTATAACACAGTCATAAGGTCTTTGGGAGCTCTGACGTATGTTTCATTACAGTTTCCAACATGGTCAGCTTCCTTTTTTTAGTTTAACTCCCTGTCTGTAGGATGTAAAGGAATTGTCAAATGTAAAACTCTGATTTTGGGTCTAGCATCACTTACCATCCCTTGGACTGCCATTGTTTCTTTTCAGCTGTACCACCTAGTACCCTTTCAATGTAGACCAGCATCTCAGAATTATCTATATTTGGCATCAAATACTGTCCAAATTGTAATACCATTTTACCCAGGTTTTATGGGCATGTGCTGCCTAAAGGGACATCTTCTTAAAGCGGAGCTCCAGCCGCGAAAATTTTTTTTTTTAAACTCAGCAGCTACTAACATTGTAGCTGCTGACTTTAAATAAGGACACTTACCTGTCCTAGGCGCCCACGCTGATGGCCCCCCTGATGCCGGTCCCGCGATCGCTCCGAGTCCCGCGCCGCCATTCACACTATGGGAAACAGGCAGTGAAGCCATACGGCTTCACTGCCCGTTTCCTACTGTGCCTGCGCGAGTCTCACGCTGGCTTGTGAATGGGCGCGCTGCTCTCTGAGAACACACACAGTTCCCAGAAAGCAGTGCGCCCCATTCACAAGGAGAAGAAGAAGAAGAAATCAAACCGCGGTGCAGGTGAGGCAGATTACGGACTTCCGCATAGCAACAGCTATTTCGGGTGAGTATTTTTTTTTTTTTTTCAGGTTTTTTTTTTTTTTAAACAACATGGCAAAATGTTGTTTTCATGGGTGGAGCTCCGCTTTAAACGTCCAAGTTGTTTATCCTCTGTACTGAGATGTCCAGGATTATACACTAAATGTAAGATCTCTACATATCTATCCCACACATCCTTAAGTTCTGCCAGTTTGTCTCTCTCACATTTTTTTTTGTTTACAAACTTTATTGTTGGAGGTAAGTGGTGGTACAAATCCAAGAAAATAAGACATATATATAGAGAAGGTTAAAACATATACAAAGTCAGTTTGTGTACAGGGTATAAGACAACTCGTGAAGACCATAATCCGTTAAACAAGTTAGAGGAAAGCTTAGGGCCTGGAGTAACGAAAACATCATGGAGAAATAAAACAGTAACAACCAGTCTATGATACGTTTAAAGAGATTAGATAGGGTTAAAGAACTGTGAGGAATGTTCAAACCAGGGAGACCATTTGTTGTCATATATGTGGCTGGTGTTTTGTAGGGTATGAACTATTTTTTCCATTAAGCTAATGTTATTAATTCTCGATTTGAGTGGACCAATAGGTATCGTAGGTGATTTCCAGTGGAGAGCTATCAACCAAAGTATGGCTACGCATATAGTGTGTATCAATCTCATATAGCAAGTGGAAAGACCAGTGATTGGGGAAAAAAGAAGGCAGTTGTGTAACGTTAAGGTAATGTTGTTGCCGGAGATTGTGGAGGCAAATTTCTCTAATTGTAGCCAGATACTTTTAATTTTGTCACAGTACCAAAATATGTGAGAAAATGAGCCCAAGGAATTACAATTTCTGAAGCAAGACGGGGAGGACGAGGGGAAAATTGAGTGAAGTTTGGTGGGTGTATAGTACTATCTTGTAAATAGTTTCAAGGCCGTTTCTTTGATAGAAATGGATTTAGTGCACGCGTGTAGATTTTTTATACAATTGTTCCAATTGACTGTGGAGTATGTAAAATTCTCTTCTTGTTCCCATTTGATCATGTATGGGAGTTTTTTTTTTTCTAGGTTGTTAATTAAGTTAGAGTACAGTTCGGAGATGAAACCTCTTTTTCTGGGTGAATTTAGACATAGATTCTTGAAAAGGGTTGGGGGCTGTGTGTTCAGGGTCTGGAAATGTGTTTCGAAGAACTGCTTGATATGAAGGTAATTACAGCACTCTGAATCTGGGGCATGATATTTTGATTTCAGGGCGGGGAACGAGATAAAATTGGTGCCCATTATGAATTTGGAGAGTGAAGTCAGGTTATTGTTTGTCCACCAAGTGAGATCTATGGGCTCCCGAGTGTTAGGGGTGAATTTAGGTTCGCCCAAGAATGAAGCGTGTGGGGGGGATTTGGAGGTAAGGTAAAATTTATGGTTGTGTAGCTTCCATAGTTGGTATGAATGTGCAACTATTTGATTACGAGCGGTCAGGGAGGGAATCGGGATTTTGTTCCCCCAAAGTATACCTGAAATAGAATATGGTAATATCGAGGCCGTCTCAAACTCCACCCATGGGATTTTAGAATTCGGAATATGCCATTGTGCTATTTGGGTCCATCTGGAGGATAAATAATATAGCCAAAAGTCTGGGAGGCCGAAGCCTCCATATTTTTGGGATTTGTATAAAATGTGTCTTGGTAACCGTGGATGGGAGTCTGACCATACAAATTTGTTAATCTCGGATTGGAATCTGGTGATAAGTGTTTTATTGATTCTAATGGGGAGTGCTCTGAAAAGGTATAATATTTTGGGTAGCAGTGTCATCTTAAAACTCCGCCCCAGGCCCAGATGGCTTTTCGTCATTATATTACAAACAATACTCTCACCTATTAGTCCCACATCTAACAAAATTATTTAACTGCATCCTGAAGGGAGAACACTTCCCGGACGAGATGTTACTCGCTAATATGTCCCTCATCCCAAAACCCAATAAAGACCACACATTACCCCAAAATTACAGACCAATTTCAGTTATTAACAACGATCTTAAAATCTTTAGCAGACTCCTTGCAAACAGACTCTCTACAATTATCCCCTCCCTAATTTCCCCTTACCAATCAGGCTTCATCCCAGGCAGGCAAATTACTGACAACATTAGACTCGTAACGAACATCATTCAAGACGCAAATGTAAACTCTAAGTCACTCTTAATGCTCAGCCTTGAGATCAATAAAGCTTTCGACAGTGTAACCTGGTCATATCTAGACACAGTACTCCACAAATTCGGCTTTAGTAGCGAATTTTTACATGCCTTTCATGCACTATACCATAACCCCTCCACTAGAATACGTTTACCGGGTTGCAACTCTGAGTTCTTTAGCGTAGGAAGGGGGACCAGACAGGGTTGCCCCCTTTCCCCCTTACTGTTCGCATTGGCTATTGAACCATTATCCACAGCAATCCTGCTTAATCCTGACATCAAAGGGTATACAACAAGCTCCAACACCTACAAACTGAGTATGTATGCTGATGATATGTTATTATTCCTATCTCAACCTGAAACTACTTTACCTAGCCTCTTACAAACCCTCAACAGTTTTGCATCCATTTCGGGCCTCACCGTCAACGTCTCTAAATCAATAGGCATGCCGATAAACATGTGGAAATAAATGTAGCGCTGTGAAACATGAAAATAATAATAACACACATAAGTTATAAAAGAATGGTGTAGTCCCAACAAACCACGTGAGTGGAAAAAGTCCTGGTAGGAAAATGTTGAAGTGTATCAATGATAACACAAAGAAAACATATGTGAAAGTCCATCCACAAGTGGGGAATCAATAGATGTAAAATCACTATACTTCATTGATCCTCGGATAGGATGACACTTGAAAAACGAATATGGTATGCTCTTACCGGAACAGTAGGACCTGTCTGTCATGAACAGCAGATCGGTACAGCCTGAGAACTCCTATGGCACAGTCAGCTGGGCTCATTCGAACACAGTAGAAGCGATTCAAATCCTCAATGGAAGGCTAGACGTGCACAATGTCTTGGTGGAGTTCTTGGAAGGGATGTGATGGCAATGGTGGAACTCTCGGATGGATAGGGTGGAAGCAAATGGATGGCTCCAAGCACCATATAGAGAGGGGAAAAGAAATAAAACGCAACCCAAATGGTGCAGATAAATGAGGTAAAGGTTTTAATTTAATAAAACCAATGGTATAAAAGTGATCACAAATAAAATGAAAGCAATGCGGGAAAGGGTAATAAACCAAGCCCTTTTGTTCCGGTAAGAGCATACCATATTCGTTTTTCAAGTGTCATCCTATCCGAGGATCAATGAAGTATAGTGATTTTACATCTATTGATTCCCCACTTGTGGATGGACTTTCACATATGTTTTCTTTGTGTTATCATTGATACACTGCAACATTTTCCTACCAGGACTTTTTCCACTCACGTGGTTTGTTGGGACTACACCATTCTTTTATAACTTATGTGTGTTATTATTATTTTCATGTTTCACAGTGCTACATTTATTTCCACATTTCCATTCAATTTTTGTAAAATTGTAGTGTAGCTGCTTTAGTTTTATTTTTTAGTTTCCTTTTCACCTTGGTTAGCGCAATATTTTTCTTTATTTGTATGCCGATAAACATCCCTCCCTCTACGTTGGAATGCTTACGTTCTTCCTTCAATTTCTCCTATTCCTTAGAATCCCTTCCATACCTAGGCATACATCTAACCCCCAATCCCAATGATTTAGTAACCAAAAACTACATCCCAATGATACAAAAATTGAGAGCTACTCTTAAAATCTGGAAATCCTTTAAGATCTCGTTTTTGGGCAGAATCACTGCAAGTCTCTCTCACATTGATGAGGTCTGTGGTTGTCAATGTGAATTATTCAAATTGAACTGCAACACGATGTGAAGGGTAATACTATACAGTGTATGTATGTAAAAAGAACATCAATATGCCTCTCTTTTTAATGTATAGCATCCCATTGTAAAAAAAAATATTGCCTGTGAAGCAATAGCACATTTTAGCTACCCACAGATACTAATCATATCACCCTTATTGACCAGACCTGGAATTTATGCTAGGATCCAATATGAGATACCGGTAAGTATATGATAGAAAAAATGCAACAGAAAGTTGTCACATGACTATTAAAAAAACATATCAGTTGATAGCTCACAGCGTTCATTTAGTATGTAAAAACACAGTTAAAGTGTTTGTTAACCTCCAACAAATAAAAAAATAAAATAATATCCTGCTCCCTTAGAGCATGTTATGCAGCACAGTGCTTGTGATTTGTCATTTGGCCCCCTGTATCACCTGAAATACGTGACTGATCCTGCCTGGTTCTACCCTCCCTTCTCTGCGCTGACTTCCTTGTAGCAAGGCTTTAGAGTCCTGACACCATAGTCTGTGCCTCTCTCATCATATGCAGCCTGCTCTCCTATTGTATATGCAGATATATCTACATAACAAGATTGTATATATATAATCTCTTGTTATATATGCATCTTGTGGTGTGTGTGTGTGTATGCATACTAAACATGTGCGCTGTCAATAAATTAATTTTGTTTAGTTTCGCATTAGCCGTTATTTCGTATTTCGTGCCTGAAACTCAATTTTCGTTAGATACGTTCACTTTTAGTTACCAACATTCGTTATGATGAATTTAAAAAGCTGGACGTTTAAAAAGAACTAATAGTATCTGCTGTGCTCATTATGAGGGGTTCCCACCATCCCTGTGCTGTGCTGAGTTCCTGGGTTTGTACCCCTGCTGTGCTCATTATGAGGGGTTCCCACCATTCCTGTGCTGTGCTAACTTCCTGGGTTTGTACCCCTACTGTGCTCATTATGAGGGGTTCCCACCATCCCTGTACTGTGCTGACTTCCTGGGTTTGTACCCCTGCTGTGCTCATTATGAGGGGTTCCCGCCATCCCCGTGCTGTTCTGACTTCCTGGGTTTGTACCCCTGCTGTGCTCATTATGAGGGGTTCCCACCATCCCTGTGATGTGCTGAGTTCCCGGGTTTGTACCCCTACTGTGCTCATTATGAGGGGTTCCCACCATCCCTGTGCTGTGCTGATTTCCTGAGTTTGTACCCCTGCTGTGCTCATTATGAGGGGTTCCCACCATCCCTGTGCTGTGCAGAGCAGTGTGAGAGACAGAGATAGATGGGTCTGTGTGAGGATAAAAAGAAAACAACATAAGATAGTGGCTGAGAGAGGGAGGGAGATGCCGGGAGGAAGAGACATTAGGAAGCTGGACACAAGGTAGTTACATGGCAGAACTGACCTGTATAAAAAGAGCCAGTGAGAGGAACTTCTTAGATCCCTTCTCTGCTGGATTTGCCTTTGAACCTTCATTAAAAAAAAATACTGTGCAGCAGCCTAATGAGAGTGGGCACAGCAGTATGGGCTGCCCCCTCCTCCCCCAGCTCACAGAGCCTTACATCCACATGTCACTCAGCCACAGACAGAGCAGCTGTACTCCATTCGGGCTGCTCTGTCTGTCGGTGGCTGAGTGACATGCCTAGCTGGGAGATCTCTCTCTACTTGCAAGTGTCCAGGAGCCAAGTGGGAGACTTGATCTGTCTGTTTTAGTGTCTCCAGGGAGGAGAAGGGCAGCAGAGGAGATTACACCATGCCTGCAGTTCTGCTTCCTCCCACCTGATGCACTAACTCCTCCCATTGTCATCTCCTATTTTCAAAATAACGCCAGATTTCGGCAATAGGCTATTTGCAAGGACTACTGGGAAACATGATGCCTATCCCAGAAACCCTTGCAAATAGCCTTGTGACTTAATAGCCTATGCTAATAAGGAGGAGGAAGTAATGAAGGACTACAAAATAAAGGTATTTACAAGCAACAAAATAAATAAAAATGGTCCATTCTGAACACTATGGGCCAGATTCTTATAGAACGGCGTATCTGGCAGCAGGGTGTAGCATATCGTATTTACGCTACGCCTCCGCAACTTTGGACGCAAGTGCAGTATTCTCAAAGCACTTGCGTCCTAAGTTAGGGCGGCGTAGCATAAATGTCCCGGCGTAAGCGCGCCTAATTCAAATGTGGCGGTGGTGGGCGTGTTTTATGTAAATTACTCGTGACCCCACGTATTTGACGTTTTTAACGAACGGCGCAGATGAGTAGTTTCATCAAATTCTTTGTTTTCGAAGTGTAAATATTTCATGATCAGGGAAAATCTGTACTCTGACATGACCGTGCCTAAGAATGGAGTGGCAAGTAATTTATTAGTTGTCCAATACAACTTCTGCAGGGGTTTCCCCACCACTTCCCGAACTAGTATTAGGCCCAGAAATTTTCAAATGTCATCTTTATTTTCCAATTTCTGCTTCCTGGAAACTTCCGAAGTGTAGTAGCTAATTGTTGCTCTTTTTCCTGTTTTGTCTCAGTAACTATTTTTTAAATAATCTCATCAGTGAGAAATAAGTGTAAGTATGCCAAGGGGTTGTCATGTTTAAACTCTACTTTCATACCAGATGCTCCAGTAAATGGGAATCTTGGGGGCGCTGCCTGATCCATACCACAGTCGATAGAGCACCAAGTTCACACATCACTGAGCTAAGGCCTCGTACACACGATCGGACATATCCGATGAAAACGGTCCGCAGACCATTTCCATCGGATATGTCCGATCTGGAGTTTGATCCGATGGCGTGTACACACCATCGAACCAAATTCCCCGCCGGCGGATGGCGCGGTGACGTGGCGGTGACGTTGACGCCGCCACGTCACCGCACCAGGAAGTAAAACACTTCCGCGCATGCGCCGAATCCATTCGGCGGCGGCGCGGCAGCGGTGCGGGACGACATGTCTGCTGGTAAGTGTACTAACCAGCAGACATGTCGGGCGGACGGATTCCACCCGATAGATTTCAAAGCATGCTTTGAAATCTGTCGGGTGGACAAATCTGTCCGTTAGCCCATACACACGATCGGAGATGTCTGCTGAAACGGTCCATCGGACCGTTTTCAGCGGACATATCCCCTCGTGTGTACGAGGCCTCAGTCGCAGAATCGTCGCTGTCATCACTTTCAGTGTCTGATGATGAATTTCCCCAGAAATTACTATCGCACAATTCTGCAAGTGATTCTAATTCACTATTGCTGTTTTCTAGCTGGTCTGAAACCGCTTTTGGATGCCATGAACATTCTCACGTTTCAGAAAGAGGCAGAAAGAATAGTAAAAGTGCAGTCAGGACACTGGACAAAGCACTAGGGACAAAACTGGGGTGAAATGGTTTGATACAGTAATATAATCCTTACAGATCACAATGTATTCTGTGTATGTCATGTTTTGAACTTTTTGGAATTTCTCAACTGATTCTGTCACCATGCATTGTAGCACTCGCAGGGAAGGGAACCCGGAAGACGGATGCTGACATTGACCGGAGGACACAGCAGGAGGACATCGGGGGATCGTAGGGACAAGTTAAGTAACAGTACAGGGATTTTATGATGTAACCCCAAGTGTGGCTCAGGGTTACCACTTTAGGTACTGAAAATGAACCCAGAGTCACACTCGGGATTACCTCCAGGGAGGTTAAATCAGAAACACATTAAAGCCCATGACAATTGGCTATTGTCAGTACAGCATATGATCATTCGAATTGTCATCAACTTGAAAGAGCTCTGTAGCTGTAGTGTGGGATTTTTTTTTACCATGTCAGCTTCCAACAGTGTTGCTGGGTCCTGCAGCCTCTGCCTGTAGTGTATCAGCTGTGGTAACAGTAGCAGCCCTTTAGGTACCACAGACATAAGGAAACACATGAGTATACACCAAAGAGCTTAGTGGGAGCAGCATCCTAATGAGACAGATCAGAAACAAAATGCAATTACTCTTCCTCCTCAAGGGAGCATAGCAGTCACTTTAATTTAGAGTACTGCTTATACACCCTTTTCTACCTCCCCAAGGGTAGCCATTTTTGTAATGCCTCCTATTCCCTCTTCCTTCTGTCCCTTAAGGAACTAACCTTTTTCCTCTCATTATTTAAAGCCCCATCCTGGGATATCTGTTTAAGTTACCTGGGGCTCAATCACATGACATCTCTGGCCCAAGTCCTCTCCTCTTCTGTTTACTTTCTTGAAGCATCCTTATTTGGGTGTCCATGTGACTGTCTGTGAGACGTGGACATTTCTGATTGGATAAATTGCTGTGCTAAAACATGATAATATGCAGGGTGTCTCAATTAAAGTAAAATATAACATTAGAAGTATGACAAAAGTGCATGTGCATATGTAGGTGAAAAAAAAGTCCAGATTAGGTCTTCCAAAACACTGTAGTAACATTTTGCAGAAAGGGGGTGTTTAACCCAATCATCATGTGAGGCTTTACCAACCACAAGCAATGGACTCTTACCAGAACATGATCACCCATTGCCCATTTCCTCCACCTCTTCCTTCCTAAACACAATTCAGACATTTCTTTGAACTGCTAAAGTGGCCCTTTCTTCCTCTTCAGCTGATCCTGCCATATGCCTAAGTTGGAGTGCTGGCAGTGAGGAGGGTCGCTGTAAAGAGGAGATTTGAGGTGACTTCAAGGGGGACGATTCATCTTTCCCCAATACAAGGGTAAAATTAGGGGATCTACTGCCACCATCCCAGATGGATCATAAAATACCAATCTTTAGGGAGGTGGTGCAAAAGAACTGTTTGGTGAAGTTTCTGATAATGGCTGGATCCTTCTTACTGGAAGAATAACTGCAGGGGAAAACATTTGGCCATAGGATGCTCACCCTTCCACAACAAGCAGAAAGGGGAACAAAAACCAGAGCATGCTCAGTAGATGACAACAGCTGGTCTATACCACCTCAGGCTGCAGTAGGGACACAGACAAGGAGGGAGGGACAGTGAACATCAGGATTAACCAAGTTCATTGCAGAATACAGAAAACAAATCCCATAGTGACTGGGTGAGTGTGAACAGAATGTAATATGTGCTAAAAGTTTTTAATGATGTGGGTTTACTGAGACTTTACCATAGTGAATGTCAGCATTCACTATGAGGCCTCGTACACACAACCGTTTTCCTCGACAAAATCCATCAAGAAACTTGGTGGCAGAGCTTTTTTGCAGAGGAAAACGGTCGTGTGTATGTTTTTCGTCGAGAAAACTGTCGTGGATCTCGACGAGACAAAAGAGGGAACTTTTCTCGTCGGGAGTCTCAATTTCCTCTTCGTGTTTCTCGTTGGGCTGGTTTACGACGAGAAACACGTTTGTGTGTATGCTTAGAAACCCACACATGCTCAGAATAAAGTATAAGACGGGAGCGAACCTTCGGTAAAACTAGTGTTCGTAATGGAGATAGCACGTTCGTCACGCTGTAACAGACTGAAAAGAGCGAATCGTCTTTCACCAAACTTTAACTAACACATGGTAACACGAGATTAGCAAAAGCAGCCCCAAGGGTGGCGCCAGTGGAATCGAACTTCCCCTTTATAGTGCCATCATACGTGTTGTACGTCACCGTGTTTGAGAATGACGAGATTTTGTCTTGACAGTGTGTATGCAAAGAAAGTTTGTCAAGATTCTCGACAAGCCTGACAAGGAACTCATCGAGGAAAACGATGTTTCTTTTACGACGAGATTCTCGGTCGTGTGTACGAGGCCTCACAGTAGCAGATTAAAGCAGCAGTGTGCATCCAGTAAACAATGTATGTTTTTTTTTATTTTACTAGCTAGCTAAGCCTACACAATATGTACATTTTTAAGCTTTATTCTATAAGTGTGATGTGTCTTATGACATTACAAGAATGTATAGGTCAAAACTAAATTTCTGCTTTTACTGTATATGAAATATCAATATGCTATCAAAATATCATGATTTTGGACCCATAACAATTAGTAGAGGATCAGTATTTCTGACACAGCTCAGTGTTCATTGGCTATGTGCTTATTCTAGAGCTGGGTCAAAAAGTACTGAATCCCGAGAGGCCAGGCAACTAGCATTTTCAGAAGGAAACAACCAACCCTTCTATTTCCCTTAGCCATTTTTTCCTTTAAAGGGAAATGTATTATTTTGAACTACCCAACAGTGAAATACAATTATAATTATATTTTTGCATTCTGCAAAAAATTGTGCATTGCATTGCTGTATTGTTTAAATTACTTCTTTGATTTGATACTTTCATATTTCCCTTTGTTCCTAACCCACTCCAAGAATGCAATAAAATATTGTGCCTAGCAGCTGTTCTGTGTAGAGTAAAATGCATATTCTCCGGAGATTGACTGTCCGCTACTTATTAGATTAGGAGCTCAATGTAATAACAGCGCACAAAATAATAACTGGAATATGATTGGTTTTATTGCAGAATATATTTATGTGCATTAAAGTACATAAAGTTTCTTTTTAGGCATTTTAGATCATGAATATCAAAAAAAATATGAAGCACCGCTCCTATATAAATTTGAAAAAGCCAAACAACTTAAGCTTTGTCAGGGTGGCTGGCATTGACGACATCAAAATCAAATAGTACATGGCACAGCTGTAGGTGAAGTTTAATAACTGTCTTCTGTGTTGACATGTCTGCTGCACACCAGTCATATACTGACAGCGTTATGGGGAAAAAAAATTGTTTTATTGCACAGCCAAGCTTATGAGTCAGATGCCCTAGAAATGAAAAGGTTAGTGGACTGTCTTTCACAAACAGCCATATACTATACTACATACTAAGGCAATTTGGGAATGGCATTCACAATACCATTACCTAGAGGAAGCTTGAAGGGAGCACTTAGAGAACATCTCTTCCAGGATTAATAAAATCCACTATTATTTGTTATGCTTTTAAAGTAGTTATAGAAACAACACTGGCTAACAGGTTTAGGTTTATAGCTGTGTTTTAGCAATACTTTTAACCAGAGCTAGGAATAGGGGTTACCCAAAACACAGAATATAGACCCTTTTATACCTTATCGCTTTGAATGCTTATAACACTGTAGGATTGCATTCCTCCTGCAAAATGACTTTCACATTGGTAAGAAACTGAGCTTGTTTAGCGTTCAGTCGATGTAATTGTCCTATGACAACAGAGCATAATTAAAAGGGGTTTATTAGGATATAAACATGGGAATTGCTATAGCTGACTCATTTCTGGAAGTGCATGCTCCAGGGCTGCGATCTTCCTTACCCATATATTATTGTCCAATCAACATGCAGTTGTACCAAAGTTGATTGATTGATCAACTTGGGTACAGTCAGCCTGCCATACATGGTTCGAATCTCGGCGTGTGCCTGTTAAACCGGCCAAGATTCAAACTGTCTATTTTTGGCTTTAATCTTTTCATAACAACATATCTATAACAAAGAATGGTTGATTAATTGACCCATATTACTGTAGGTGTAAAGCTTTTATGAGACACTTTTTTTTTTACCTTAATTTAACTACGGTGAAAAAAACAAACCAGCAAAACCTATTTTACTGATAGGTTCAATGATGTTTAAACAGCACTTTTTTTATTTACATTACAATTACATGTTAAAGTAATGTGAACCTGTAGGTTACATTTTAGTTTCAAGGCTTGAAGTCCTCCCTAGAGCAAGTATCACAGGGTGTCTTTGTTTATCTATAATAATCTGAAATCCTTTTAAGATCTCTCTTCAGCGAATTGCGGGAGCACTCTGCCACATTGTCACTAAATCCTCAACTCTTTTGTAAGCCCTACCCTTGAAACTGAACCCTGGCTGCTTTCCTTTTCCTTTTTAATTAATATGAGAGCCATTATTAGCTGTGTAGGATAGTAGGGCAGTGGGAGGGCAAAGCCAAGCTCCAGGGAGTCAAAACAGAGGAGAAGTACAGAAGTCCCAAGAGAGGAAGAAATAATTCAGTTGATTTGCCTATCCACAGTAATAGCATGGATGGAGGAATCTCCATTGTATTTAGATAACCATGACACCCAAAGCTGCTGGTGGTTTCGAACAGTGACTACATGTGAAAGGATGCAGTCCCTGTTTGGCAAATCATTAACTGTCCACCGCAATAAATTTTTAAATTAAAGTGGATCTCCGCCAATTTTTTTTTATTAAAAGCCATTATCTACAAATACTGCAGCTGCTGACTTTTAATATTAGGACACTTACCTGTCCTGGAGTCCAGCGCCGTCGGCAGCAGAGGATGAGCGATCGCTCGTCACTCTGCTGCCCCCACCGCCATCCTCGGTGAAGGAATCAGTGCTCGGCTTCACTGCCCGATTCCCTAAGGTGCATGCGCGAGTCGCGCAGCGCCGTTCTAACGTGCTCCCGTTGTGTTCTGGGAGCCAAGTGTTTCCCAGAACACAATGGGCAGGGGTGGGAAGTGAGGCACTACCCACAGACTTCCTGCAGTGAGGACTCCCAGAAGTGGGTGCAAATACTTGTTTTTGATAGGTATCTGCACCCCCTCCCCCTGAAAGGTGTCAAATTTGACACCGGAGGGGGGGGGGGGTTCCGATGAGTGGAAGTTCCACTTTAGGGTGGAACTCTGTTTTAACTTGTGTTGAGGTGGTGAACACAGGGCAAGCCATGGCTCAACTCTCAGCTGATTCAACAGTAATTGGACAAAATTTAAGCAGTTTAAAGGGATTGTTACACTCCAGTCAAAGAAGCAGAGGGCTTAGCAATAGAGTCCCCCGGTGCACTGAGGAGGGATTATAAGTTTCATAGATAATAGGATAGGCTATTAACCACTTCCAGCGCCAGGCCTATTTTGGCACTCCTTGATGTAAAAATCATGTAAAAATCATATTTTTTTTGCTAGAAAATTACTCAGAACCCCAAACAATATATATATATATGTGTGTGTGTTTAGCAGAGACAATGGAGAATAAAAAAAATGGTGGTTGTTGCAATTTTTTTTATGTCACACAGTATTTGTGCAGCAAAACACAAAATTCAGCCTAATTTTTTTGTATAATGTGAAAGATGATGTTAAGCAGAGTGAATAGATACCTAAAACGTCACACTTTAAAATTGCGCTCGTGGAATGGAGCCAAACTTAGTTACATAAAAATGTACAGGTTACCTTTTCGAGTTACAAAGGTCTTGCAGTAGAATTATTGATCTCACTCTAAGGCCCCGTACACACCATTAAATAAATTTGTTCAAATCGGTCTGACAGACCGATTTGATCAGATTTGTCTGCTGGGCTATTTTGGTTTGATCGCTGTACACACGATCAAACCAAAATCCCCGCCGGCAGACAGCGCGGTGACGTGGCAATGACGTTTACGCCACCACGTCACCGCACCAGGAAGTAAAACACTTCCGCGCATGCGTCGAATCCATTTGACGCATGTGCGGGCAGATATGTCTGCTAGTTAGCGTACTAACCAGCAGACATATCGGACGGACGGATTCCCAGCAGACAGATTTTAAAGCATGCTTTAAAATCTGTCTGCTGGAAAAATCTGTCTGTCCGCCCGTACACACGATCGAATTTGTCTGTCAGACCGTTTCCAGCAGATAGATTCGATCGTGTGTACACAGCCTAAGATTTGCAGCGATACTTCACATACATGTGCGGGCGCATACATGATACATTTCTCTGAACAATCATCAATTCTCAACTCGACTACGCAAACTCCCTCTACTTAGGACTAACAAAATACCAGATCTCGCGCCTACAAGTCGTTCAGAACACAGCAGCCAGGTTGGTAACAGGAAAGAAACCCTGGGAATCCATCACCCCATCCCTGAGGGCCCTTCATTGGCTAACAGTAAAGGATCGGGTCACATTCAAGACCCTCTGCCTCACCCACAAATGCACACAAGGAAAGGCTCCTCAATACTTATGTGAGAAAATAAAACACTACTCCCCCCATCGCACCGATCATAACCAAAACCTCCTCTACATCCCCAAGTCCAACTACAAATCAAAGGGAGAGCGAAGATTTGCAGTGAAAGGTCCATGGCTATGGAACGCTTTACCATGGAAGAAAACCATCGGGCCTTCAGGAAAAAACTTAAGACTCACCTCTTCTGAAGTTTAAGGAAGACAACAGACGGAACAAGCACCTTGAGGCGATTTAGTTTGCATGTGTAGCGCTATACAAGTTATTCACTCACTCACTCACTCACTCATTTGTCCTTGTGTCCTTGAGCAGATAGGACACATTGGAATAGATCAGCTGGGCCCGCATGCCTGTTTACGAACTTGGACACTGGGAAAGGCATTTAAATCCGATGAGGGAAACAGCAAAAAAAGGAACCACTGTGAATTCTTCAACCCCCGTAACAACCCTATTCAATGGGTGGGTATAATGCTAAAAAGTTAAATTCATACAAATGTTAAGCAGACAAATGAAAATGGATCATTCCTCATATGTACAGGCCTCTGACACTTAAGTTTGTATTTGTGGGCACGAGGTAACCAATGATTTTTTTCATAAGTAGTTTTTATTAAACATGTCTTTTTATTATTTCACCAAAATAAGTAATGAAGAAGAATGAATTTCAGGATAATAAAGAGCAAGGATTATACAAGACATATGAAAATGTTTTTTTCAGATTGAAGTATTTATATTCCATTGACATATAATGATCCTTTGTGAAAGAAGCTTTAGCAGAAATAATAAACATATTAAAAATCCTTATTTCTCTTCATTACGGAATGCTTCATTTGCAGACCAGCTGCACTATAATTAAGCTTCATTGCCAGCTTTGCATGTTCTCAATATACCGCTGGATAAACAGCGTTCACTACGTTCAATGAGAAATAAAGTATCAGGGCTTTTCATTTCACAACTGAGGGTTATGCCTCTGCTGGATGCTTTGTCAGAAAAAATTATAAGTAACAGAAGGAAATGGCAATTATTCCTGGCTGGCCTCTATCATAGGAGATAAAATAAGCATAAAGACGACAAAAAAAAAGACAATTTTTTAAAATTTAGACAGGGGACATTCATAACATTGCTGCAAAATGTAATCATTTTCATTGTGAAGCAGCTCAAGCTAAGTTATTTAGACAATGTCATTTTTTACGTCACAAGTTGTACATTGCTTAGGGAACTAATAGGGCAGCATGTGTGTTTACTGAGTTCATGTAATAAACATGATGGGCTTGATTAAGAAATAACTCCAGGCAAAAAGCTCACTGTTTCATTAGTTTACTTATGTTCTTCTTCAACATTCCATTAATAATTTCTGTGTAACTGATGAAAATGTATCTTTAAATCAAATCAGCACATGTTATCTGAAAGTTAATATTGGGCTTACAATATTATGCAAGTGCTTGTTTTGTAAATTGATGGCCAGTAAGGGATTGTACCATGGTTGGCTTACAGGGGAAGGGCTAAGGGGGCTGTCCGTGTAATGATATTTCAAGAACTGTGAGAGCTTTTTAAAATACTCCTTGCTGAAGATTCATTCATCACAGAATTAAAAATAAAAAATAAAAATAATGCTTTCCATATGTTATTCTATATATAAAAATATGTCTAGATGTTTAATTATGTTACAACCAAACATTGGGTATATTTACTAATGGAGTTGAAAATTGTCCTACATCGATTTGACACAAACTCCACAGACTCTCCCTCTGGCTCTACATCCAGCTACCCTGGCATGAATCTTCCAGCTCTCTCCACTGTGCTCTCACTCACCGTCACCTGCCTGGATCCTTCCTGAACGACTTACACCGGACTTGTGGACCAACTGTCTCCTCCAGCTCCTGTTTCGGGACACCTCTCCATGATTGTGTAAGGAGAGGCTCCCTCCCGAGAGGCTCCTCGACCTGAGATACAACCCCCAGATGGAGGTTCCCTCAGGCAAGATGGTCTAGCACTCCATCATCCAGTTCACCCAGCCGACAACTTCTGCCCCAGCAGGCTGACCATGGGTATATGTAGGAGGTCTGCCCTCTGCCAATCCTAGTTGGGGATTGGTCAGAGCTCCTCACATGTACCCCATGTCACTCCAGTTCTCCGCCTTGCCCCTTTTCCAGAATCTTCTCCCTGGAAACAGAGGAGGCACCCAAGAGCTAAAATACATGTCAGTCACCTACTGCTACACTTAACCACTCCCCTGCCCTCAGATAAAAACAAACATTCCTAGCTCACAGCATAGGCCTGCTTAAATTTACCTGCACTGGCAGCTTACACAAAAACCCTACACTTAGCAACTACCTAAGATAGAGGATGCTACACTCACCCCCACTAAAATACAGCTGGTCCCCAGCTGTGAAAAATAAATTAAAAAATTACTCCTGGGCCCAGGAGCAAAGGCATCCCATGTTACAAGTTGGATGGGGGGGAAGGAAATAGCTTGGACAGGGCTATATTACAAATAAATTCCGTACACAAATACAAAACATTATATTTACATTTCTGTCACGTATATACACTGTACATTTCAACACACAATCCTAACTACAGGTCCCTGCAGCTAGGCACATACACTTTGGAGCCTGAGCATCGTTCCCTCAGGAGGAATGCTCTGACTCACCACAATGCTTGTCCTCCGGAGCGGGGGAGATGGACAACTGTCCCATCTTTGGAGTTCCTAAGAGAAAATAAAATTGCACAACAGCCAATCTACTGCTATACTAAACCACTCCCCTGCCCCCAGATCAAAACAAACAGGCCTAGCTCGCAGCATTGCCTACTTAAATTTACCTTCACTGGCAGCTTACACAAAAACCCTTTGGCCTCGTACACACGATCGAATTTGTCCGCTGAAAATGGTCCGATGGACCGTTTCAGCAGACATCTCCGCTCGTGTGTATGGGCTAGCGGACAGATTTGTCCACCCGACAGATTTCAAAGCATGCTTTGAAATCTATCCAGTGGGAATCTGTCCGCCCGACATGTCTGCTGGTTAGTACACTTACCAGCAGACATGTCGTCCCGCTCCGCCGCCGCACCGCCGCCGAATGGATTCGGCGCATGCGCAGAAGTGTTTTACTTCCTGGTGCGGTGACGTGGCGGCGTCAACGTCACCGCCACGTCACCGACACGTCAGCGCGCTCTCTGCTGGCGGGGATTTTGGTTTGCTCGTGTGTACACGCGAGCAAACCAAAATCCCAGCAGACAGATTTGTTCAAATCTGTCGGACGGACAGATTTGAACAAATCTGTCCGCTCGTGTGTATGGGGCCTTACACTTAGCACCTACCTAAGGCAGAGGGTGATACAATTGAAAACTGAAATTAATTTTCAGACAATTTGTTGTGTAAGATTCTAAGCTTCTTCGTTGCTTGTCCACAACATAATTTCAGCATTCCAGATGTGTTTTTGCATTTACACAAGTTTTTGAAGTATTTTTGACATGCTTTTTTATCCTCTTTTTCTATTTTAGCACTTGAAAATGTTTATTTTAATTAAGACAATGTGCACTTCAGTGCAATTTATTGTGTGAAGATTGTCAACTCCCGTAGGGGATGGGGATGGTTAGGCCTTGTACACACGACGGGAAATATCCGCTGTAAACGGTCCCCGGACCGTTTACAGCGTATATTTGCGCCGGGATGTTTTGATCCGATGGCTGTACACACCATCGGATCAAATTCCCCGCCGGCGGACAGCGCGGTGACGCGGCGGTGACGTTGACGCCGCCACGTGACCGCCACGTCACCGCACCAGGAAGTAAACACTTCCGCGCGCATGCGTCGGATCCATTCACAGGATACGACGCATGTGCGGCAAGATATGTCCGCTGGTTTGCCGTACTAACCAGCGGACATATCTGACGGCCAGCTATCCGGCGGAATTATTTCAAAGCATGCTTTGAAATTTTTCCGCCGGATGAATCCGGCAAAAAGCGTCCGTTTGCCCCTACAGACGAGGGGATTTTTCGGCTGAAATGGTCCGTCGGACCACGTTCAGCGGAAATATCCCCTCGTGTGTACAAGGCCTGACAACCAAACTCATTTTTTTTTGCCCTTTGCCCTTTGTGTCCAATTATTTTCCTGTCTCATAGACTCAACATAATGTGAGAGGGTAACTATTTAGGGGTTTCCTCTCCCAGCAACTACTGTCACAATTTAAAAACAAAAAAACAGCTTGGCTGTGCAGTGCTCCACCCATACAGCTGCATCATTCATTCACTGAATAAACTAATGAACTACAAGTCCCATCTGCCATCACGACTTGTAGTTCTCAATGAATTGTGAGAGCGCTGGTGACTGTGAGTGCTCTCATGGTTCATTGACACTTTCTGCACCTCAGTAACTGTCTGTACATATGGGGGACAGCTGTGCTTTAAAGGGTGCAATGTAAAAAAATAATAAACTTTTTTTTTACCTGCAAAATGCATATTTTTCTAGGTGTACTTAGCCTTTAAAGATTTCAGTGTTCCTAAGTATATATATATATATATCTATATATATATACTGTATATATATATATATATATAGATATATATATAGATATATATAGATATATATATATACTGTATATATATATATATATATATATATATATATATATATATATATATATAGATATAGATATAGATATACATACATACACACACTATATTGTCAAAATTATTGGGATGCCTGCCTTTACAAGCACATGAACTTTAATGGCATTGCGGTCTTATTCCGTAGTGTTCAGTATTGAGTTGGCCCACCACTTGCAGCTATAACAACTTCAACCCTTCTGGGAAGGCTGTCCACAAGGTTTAGGAGTGTGTCTATGGGAACATTTGACCATTCTTCCAGAAGCGCAGAAGCCTCCATCCCTATTGGCAATTTGCATAAAAGGAGGGTTTTGGGACTTTATATGAAACATACGGTCGTATTGGACAACATGAATAAGGAGTGTCTGGCAGATATACAATAAGCTTAATAGAATTGTGTAATATCATGTACATAATATCATAGCATATACCAAATTCGTAGAATTTATATAAAGTTTTAATATATATGAATAACATAGTAACAAAGTACCATAGTATCATAATAATATGTGGTACATGACATTAACAACATGAAAATGTCATAATTATCCTGCAAATTGCCAATAGGGATGGATGCACTTGACATTCTATGTCCTGGCCTCATACAAAGTCACAAACCTCTTTTTTTTTTATTCATCTACATGTCATGTACCCACATGTTATTATGATACTCTGTTACCTTGTTACTATGTTATTCATATGTAAAAAACTTTATATAAATTCTATGCATTTGGTATATGATTTAAAATTATGTACATGATATTACACAATGCTATTAAGCTACATATTATTGTATATCTGCCAGACATTCTTTGTTCATGTTGTCCAATACGACCGTATGCTTCACATAAAGTCTCAAAACCCTCCTTTTATGCAAATTGCCAATAGGGACGGAGGCACTTGACGTTCTATGTCCTTGCCTCATGCAAAGTCCCAAACCTCTTTTTCTTTATTCATTTACATGGATGCTGTGGCCTGTACAGCATAAATCAACTGTTTCCATATGGATGTGTGCAGGCAGCCTATATTACACTAATTTGACCCGAGTGTGGGTACAGGTGTATGGCCTTGAACACTCTGTGCCACTCATGCACTCCTGCACACTTGCTAAACTTAGACCTGCGACTGTTATTGTAATAGGCAGCTCAAGCTACCAAAACAAATCAGCCCTTATTTTTCTCACTTTTGAGCCAGAGAAAAGGACTGAGGACACATATTCCCCAATCCTCTCTCTACAGCCTCAGCTTCACTGAGGGACTTTCCTTTTCATTCATAAAATGAAACATAGTAAACAACAGTTTACTATGCTTTAGTTATGAATGAACGCAGTGAGTGATCGGTATTGATAATTCGGAAAAGGAAGGGGCTGGTATGTAAACATGACGTATTTACTGTACTTCACCCTCTCTCCATCCGAAAACAATCCCCCTGTGTGCCCACAGCAGCCAGGAAGAGCAGGGAACGTTGGCAGTACTGCAGGGGAAAGGGACACACAGGGAGGTCTGGGCATCAAGGGGAATCAGATCATGGACATAACAAAAAGAGTTATCTGTGGGGGGGGGGGGGTAGGGGCAATTATTGTATCTGACAGCCCTGTGCGGCTCTCCCT
Source organism: Rana kukunoris (assembly GCA_029574335.1). NCBI lineage: Eukaryota > Metazoa > Chordata > Amphibia > Anura > Ranidae > Rana > Rana kukunoris. The sequence continues at coordinate 594,916,358 of CM056049.1, forward strand.
GCAGAAGCTGAAATCAGGCGCGAGGGGGATTGTTCAAGTAATTAACCTTGAAACCCCCGCACATTGCATAACAGTGAAGCATCAACAAGACAATTTAACCTTTTATTTTACTTTTTACTTTGCTACTGTTTTGTAAAATATAGCAAATAACCACTGTAGCTTGCTCTCAGATATGGTTGAGCATCACCAGGGTGGGTTTATGCTGAATAGTAATGTTACACATAAAAATGCAAGGCGTTTCTTTCTTTACAAGGATAATGGAAGTTTTATATTTTTCAGTCATTAGCTGTTTCATTAAGGAGAACCAGTCACCATTAACCATTCTCCACCATCCCTTGTCATAGCAGAAGTGCTTAGCAGAAGGATTTATAATGGAGTTACACTCATTTGAGCAGCGGTCTGAAGAGCAATTTTTTGGGAAAAAATACACTTCTTTAAATAAAAAATAAAAAACAGTAAAGTTAGTACAATTTTTTTACAATGTGAAAGATAATGTTATGCCAAGTAAATTGATATCTGACATGTCACGCTTCAAAATTGCACATGCTCGTGGAATGGCGACAAACTTTGACCCTTAAATATTTCAGTGGAAAAAATTCATGGACAGCCGCACACCAAAATCATCCTTAAAAGGTGACCTTTATTGGTGCAAAAAGGATAAAAGCACTACAAAACACAGCACAGAAAACAGTGGGATAAAAATCTGACACGTTTCGCACAGAGATTCAGTATGACTAAGCACTGAATCTCTGTGCGAAATGTGTCAAATGTTTATGCCACTACTTGCTGTGCTTTGTTTTGTAGTGCTTTTATCCTTTTTGCACCAATAAAGGTCACCTTTTAAGGTTGATTTTGGTGTGCGGCTGTCCATGATTTTTTTCCATTGATCTCTGCCTTGTGCATTGCCAGCACCCACGGTCTCTGAGGAGGATGTTGATTGCTTATTGCACTCATCTGGGGCGGCGGTCTTTCTTTCTTCATTTTGTGCCTTGGACTTTAAATATTTCAGTAGCCGACATTTAAAAATGTCTACAGGTTACCAGTTTTGAGTTACAGGTAAGGTCTAGTGCTAGAATTATTGCTCTCACAACGATCTCACACGTGTGGTTTGAATGCCGTTTTCATAAACGGCGCAACATTTGTATCAGATAATTACAAAAACAATAAGAGAACAAGTCGTGTACCGCTCAGTGAAAAGTAAAAACTTAAAATCAATAGTCTTAATGTGATACAAGTGAATATGGGTGGTAAGTCCAAAACATCAAACTCTAGCGATCAAAGATATTAAAACCATAAACAAATGTGGTAATCTGTGTATACAGACAGCTAAATGTGCATATTTTCAAGTATTTGTGCAAGTTGCTAGAGTATTTGTCAAATGACAAAATGTGTGGCAAAATGCATGTTTGCTAACTGCATTTGGGGTGCCATTATCAATGAATAGCACCCAAAAACGCATTGCGTATTTTGACAGAATTTTAGAGCAATTTGGAATTGTGGAAAGAATTTCACAATTCTGCCAACAATTCTGCATATGTGAATGGGTCCTAAAAGAAAATACATTATAACTATACTGTGTATGTGTGTGTAATACATATGTGCGTGTAATACATTGTATGTGTATATATATATATATATATATATATATATATATATATATATATATATATATATATATATATATATTATATATAAAATCACCTATATACATACATAAACATATATAGTTATTATTTGTATCAATCTTTAAGCTTGCTTTTGCTGATATTAGGAGGAAAGTAACCTCCTTCTTCACATCACAGCAGCTTCTCACCCTCATTCTCCACCTCTGAGCTGGAGAATCAGGGACTGAGATATTTTACTGAGATAGCCAGTGAGATCCTCAGATCTCACCTTCATAAACTGGTCATCTTTGTAAAAGTGAATGGCAGAAGGGTGTGTCTTGTGATGAGAAGTGAAAAACATGTTCTCCACTCCTCATCTCAGCTTAATAAACTGGCACACCTCAGAGATCAGCCGTGATCATCGGGATCTCAGCGCTTCTCTGTCTTGATAAACGTACACCTTAAGTTTAAGGCCGCATACACACACTCAAATCTGTCTGCTGGAAACGGTCTGCCAGACCGTTTCAGCAGACAGATTCGATCGTGTGGACGGGCAAACAGACGGATTTGGCCATGCTTTCAAATCTGTCGGCTGGGAACCCGTCCGCCCGACATGTCTGCTGGTTAGTATGCTAACCAGCAGACATATCTTCTCGCACACGCGTCAAATGGTTTTGACGTGTGCGCGGAAGTGTTTTACTTCCTGGTGCGGAGACTTGGCGGCGTCAACGTCACCGCCACGTCAGCGCGTTGTCTGCCGGCGGGGATTTCGGTTTGATCGTGTGTACACGATCAAACCAATACGTCCCCAGCAGACAGATCTGTTGAAATCGGTCTGTCCGACCGATTTGAACAGATACATTTACTCGTCTGTACGGGGCCTAACACTGAGAGGCAGTTTTCAGGGGCTTTCTAGGGCTAAAATGCCTGGAAAATGCCTCAGTGTGAAAGGGGTCTTGCTGTCTGTGTCTTACTGGCCCAGTATCATCCCCTACCCTCATTTATTGTTCTGCTGTCACAAGGACAGAAAGTCAGAGGTAACCCCCAAACCTGGTCACAGAGAGCAATGTAAACAGAATAATATACTTTTCCCAAGACTATCCAAAACTAAAAAAAAATAAAAATACACAGATTTTTGCTTCAACTTGGACTATTTAATTAAATAAATTACACTTTTTTTTTTTGTAAAAATGAACAACTGCACATTTTAAGAGTTCTACAGTGCCTATCCTTTTAAAGAAAGAAAAAAAAAACATTCATCCCTCCATATTTTACAATTACTCTAGCTGAATACATTTCAAGTAAAAAAAGGACATTAACCTGAATCGTGTTCTTTATAAATGAATAAATCATTTGATTCATTATTTCAACCTAGATTTATGAAAACATATGACAAGTAAAAAAAATGTGATTACCCCTGAATCCTGGCAGCCTGTGGCATGCTTTTCTCTATGAAAAAGGGCACATTATGCAGCAATGCTTGTGGAAGAATTCTAATGTCATATTACATTACAAAGAGAGGACATCATCCTGTACCCTTGCTTATTGAATACCTTATAGGCACTTCACTTCATGAAAGATAAAGTAAAATCTGATCTGGCCTTAAATTTAGAGACATGTTCTAAATGTTGCCTAATTCAGTTTTGACTCCACAAGGTGACATTCAGACATTACTGCATAAGCACCAGGTCGGTAGGAAATGATAGCGACAGACTTTAGCTGATCCTGCGAATGTTAAATGAGCTTTGTCACCAAGAAACAATTGTAAATCAAGGACCCCCTATTTTAGAACCATAAACCCACCAATGTCATTTAAGTCTCTGTCCTCAGAATCTCCTGTGAATAATTTATTATACTACTGTATAATGTGTGTATATATATATATATATATATATATATATATATATTAGGGATGAGCTTCGCGTTCGATACGAACGTATGTTCGACATTGTCTGTTCGTACGTTCGACGAAATTCGAACAAAATCGGTCGTTCGCGCCAAATCGAGTGACGCAAAACGGCCCATAATTCACTGTGGCATTGTACGCTGATGATTGGCCAAGCATGCTGTATGTCCCGCATGCTTGGCCAATCACAGCACGCAAAAAACGTACAGCCATAATTGGCCAAAGCCTGGGTGGCTTTGGCCAATTATGGCTCAGGGCTTTAGCACACTCCCCACACTATAAAAGGCCGTCCTGCTGGGGGGCTTTGTGTAGTGTGTTCCGGCTTGTTAATGAGAGCAGCCAGAGACAGAGAGATTGTCTTTTTATATAGCTAGATAGAGCAGGCAAGCAGGCTAGTCAGTTTAGCCTAATTTACAGTGTGTAGAGGATATATATACATCCCTAGGAGTTGTACATATATTTATACACTGTATAGCTTAGATAGATCAGTTCTTCTTAATTTACTGGCAGGCAGGTGATTGTGCTATTTAACCACTTAAGACCCGGACCAAAATGCAGGTAAAGGACCTTGCTACTTTTTGCGATTTGGCACTGCGTCGTTTTAACTGACAATTGTGCGGTCGTGCGACGTGGCTCCCAAACAAAATTTGCGTCCTTTTTTCCCCACAAATAGAGCTTTCTTTTGGTGGTATTTGATCACCTCTGCGGTTTTTATTTTTTGCGCTATAAACAAAAATAGAGCGACAATTTTGAAAAAAATGCAATATTTTTTACTTTTTGCTATAATAAATATCCCCCCAAAATATATATAATTTTTTTTCCTCCGTTTAGGCCAATACGTATTCTTCTACCTATTTTTGGTAAAAAAAATTGCAATAAGCGTTTATCGGTTGGTTTTCACATAATGTATAGCGTTTACAAAATAAGTGATAGTTTTATTGCATTTTTATTTTTTTATTTTTTTTACTACTAATAGCGGCGATCAGTGATTTTTTTCATGACTGTGACATTATGGCAGACACTTCGGACAATTTTGACACATTTTTGGGACAATTGTCATTTTCACAGCAAAAAATGCATTTAAATTGCATTGTGCAAGTGAAAGGAGTCTGCGCTGTGAAAATAAATTGAGAAAGGGCACAAGGCTAGGAAATGGGTGTGGGAAAGGGGCACGGTAGCATAGTTGCCAACATTTGAAAAAAAATTCCAGGGACAATTTGCAGCACAGCGACTTCGGGGTGCAATTTCCATAGACATCTGTACCGCAACCCACACAGATGTCTCTGGAATCGCCTCTGAAGTTGGGACTGACCTATGGGAATGAAATTGTGTGAGTTCAGCTGAACTTGCACGATTTAATTCCCCCTGTCAGTGTGAACCTGGGCTCAATATCCATTGAAAAACTGTTTTAAAAATTCTGAAAAAATAAACAAATAAAAAATAGAAATATAGTGACATGATTAAGGCTGGGTATACACTGTTGTGATGTGAGAAAGCCTGCGAATCCTGTGCAGGTTCCCGAATCGCATCAGACGGTTCACACTGACATCTGCAAACCTCTGCGTGTGTCAATAGAAAGCGATCTGATTTCAGTGAGGACCAAAAAAAAGAGTCCTGCACCATTCTGGTGTAAATGCGATTTCAGCCATACAGTTTGAATGGCTGAATTTGCATCGCACAGACATCGCATACGATGTGCACAGCAATGCGGTGCAAATCACATGCGATGTCTATGATCGCACACATGTGAGCCCAGCGAGGAGGTTATTATAGGTGAGGAAATAGGACTGACCTGGAGTTATGAATACAATTGGACTATAGCTTAGATTCCTATAATGACAGGTCTAAGCGATGGGTAATAGAACATAGGACACATAACCAGATGAGTCAGTGAAGGGTTACATAGTGGTGTCTGGGCTGTGTGATACATGGATGTATAGAGGGGGATGGGGTGTGTAAGGGGTGATGATAGTGTAGAGGGGGAGTAGAAGTTACATTAGATAGGGGGATGGGAGATGTGTATCAGAATTGAGGAAGCATGGCACTAGAAGAGAAGAGTGAGAAGCCATGCTGGAGAAGATAGGCTGAGTCAGGAGGATGGTAGAAAACAATACACAGGCTTGTTGGGGCAGAGAGTTGGAGGAATGAGATCCACTGTGATGTGAGACAGAAGGAGAGCACAGGGGTGATTGCATGGAGACATATTCTGGGCACTATCAGCTGTACATAGAAGGGAGAATGTGAGCAGGACCAGTGTCTAGAAGGGGGAGGAGTAACAAACTTACGAGGTAAATAGAAAATCATGCAGGAGGGAGAGACGACATCACAGCACTGAGCTGAGTGCAGGGAGAGAATACCAGGCTGGGGATCGGCTGCCATTGTAGCAGAAAGTCAGAGGGAGAGAGACGCTGGTCAGCTGCTGGACACCTTCACTTCCTGTACTTCCCGCTCACTATGCTCTGGGTTGTCTAACAAAGGGGCGGAGCTCCGGATATTGGCCCCGCCCACCCCGACATCAACCTGACAGATCCACTCAATCTCCCTGCAGCCATATGCCCCCGGATTACCCCCAATCACTGGATCCATGGTGATTGGTCACACGGCTGCATGTCCTGCTAGATAGCTAGGCTGTCAACAATGGATTTGGGTGGCACCAATGAATCCGGGGACCCACTAGCCGGGACAAGTCCCGGCAGGCTAAATTAGCCGGGACTAGGTCCTATTTGACGGGACTGTCCCGTTAAAAACGGGACAGTTGGCAAGTATGCGGTAGGTGAAAAAGTGTTAGCTAAATAACAATGATACACCTAGACAGCAATAAACATCTCCAATTGGTAGACTGATGGTAACACATAAACGGCAAAGTATAGTCCAGGAAAGACAAAACTAATTTAGGAAGTCCAGTACTGGAAAATAAAGATAAAAATAAAGATAACAGTAAAAATTCCTCAAGGAAGGGAACAGATGAGGAGAGACCCAGCAGCCAATTCTGTGAAAGAAGTCGAGCCGTCACCCAAAAACAACACGCACACCTCAGGTGGTCCCAGCAGCTCACCTCATGGCTACCAGATATAGCCTAGCCAGCTGCTTTCACACGGAGTCCAAATGAAGGTAGAATGTTCTTAAAGTCCCGAGAGAGGATACACAACAATATATAGTGTGATACTGATATGAAAGGGAGCCAAAAACGGCTGTACTCTATGCACTTACATAAAGTAAAGGTACAAGGGCTTATCTCCACGAGCGGCGAGCTCGTCAGTGTCCTCCTTTTCCTCTCACTGGGGGTCCGCTTGGTCTTAGGCTGATGGTGCTCAGAGGCTCGGGTGATATCATTCACGGCTACCAGATATAGCCCAGCCAGCTGCTTTCACGCGGAGTCCAAATGAAGGTAGAAGGTTCTTAAAATCCCGGGATCAGACACCACATACGGGGAGAGGATACACAACAATATATAGTGTGATACTGATATAAAGGGGAGCCAAAACACGCCTGCACTCTATGCACTTACATAAAGTAAAGGTAAAGGGCTTATCTCCACGAGCGGCGAGCTCGTCAGTGTCCTCCTTTTCCTCTCACTGGGGGTCCGCTTGGTCTTAGGCTGATGGTGCTCAGAGGCTCGGGTGATATCACAGAAGACAAAAAAGGTGGTACATCGCGTAATCCAGTAAAAAGGATTTATTTAAAACAACTTAAAAACACTCAGATAGACGATAAAGGAAGGAATACAGCATCCACGAGTGGCGAACTCGCCGGCCGTCCGTCAGGTGCTTCGGTTGTCCAGCGCTCCAATCCCGACGCGTATCATCACACCACGTGACTTCATCAGGGGATGACGCTGGTATTCTAGCTCCAGTTTTTATAGTCTTAGCAATTAGACATTCGGCGGCCATTTTCCTGAAGACCGCAAGTTAGACTGTATGTTGACACTCAGTGTATTGGGCGCCATTTTGCTGGAGTCTCAGCCTGCTCTAAGTAACGCCACTCCCATCAAGGAGGGTCTATACTAGGCTGATAGGTGCCAGGAACTGTATGCAGAGAAGGTCTAGCCAGACCTGCAAAGCACCAAGGGTCTACAGTTACTTGACCGGGAGTACAGATGGAGGATCTGAACGTGAAAGGAAAGATCCGACTGAGTGGCAGATGGGGTTACTGTGAGCCACCTCATGGAAATGGATTATTACATATGTATACACTTTAAAATGAAATATGGATAAAACTAATAAAATAAATTAAATTAAAGGGAGGTATATATACTATTAGGGGTCCATACAGGAAATTTTATATGGACAGAGGACAGCGCCATATAAAGGAGCATATATGCCAACCTCCAGCGAAAGCAAACATAGAAGAAGGGAGGGGAGGTTTTTCTTTTTTTCCCCCAAACTCCCCTCTAGAACCCTAGACGGGGGCAGTCCTAGTGATGGATGGGTGTACAAGAAATACATGAATACATGAAACATGGTGGTCTTGAAAGAGTGTCCTGGAGATATATATATGTGTATATACAAGGACCTAGGGTAAGTATGGTTGCGATAGGGCAACCACTAGGGGGAGGTCAGTGGCTGAATGTGTGTCTCGCATTACAGGAGCCCTGTACAACCGAGCACCCCACGCACGAACCCGGTCCCATGGTATCAATATGGTAACATAACTGTATAAACACATACTGGTCACATTTAGAGGAAAAGAAACATTATGGAACGGTAACATATGATTTAGAAGTCACTTAGAAAACAATTCAAATCAAATTTGATATTGAGTCCCTTAGGTGCAAATGTATCCATAGAGAAAATAAATTTAGACTCTAACTGGCTTAAGGATCTAACCTTGTGACCCCCTCGCCAAGGTCTGGAATAGGGCACAATACCCCAGAATCTGAGTTGGGAGGGATCCTTCTTATGGGCTTCTGCAAAGTGTCGCGAGACACTATGTCTAGGGAATCCGCATTCAATGTTTTTAACATGCTCTTTAATGCGGATTCTCAGAAGCCTCTTGGTGCGGCCAATGTACTGAAGGCCACAGCTGCATTATAGGGCATATACAGCCCCCTCAGTATTACAGCCAATAAAATCACTGACTTCATACTGGGTGCCGTTGCTGGTGGACTGAAACTTGGTGACTTTGGCATTGGGTCTTTTGGTATGGGTACATGAGTAACATCTTTTGCAAGGATAAAAACCTTTGCCTGTAAAAAATGTGAATTGTTTCTTGAGAGGGTCTATCACACTTTTGACTAATTGGTCACGTAGGGTGGGGGCTCTTTTATAGATAAACCTAGGTTTCTCTGGTAGTATGTCTTTCAGTCCTGCATCAGACTTCAGGATATGCCAGTGGCGGGCAATCATTTTCTCTATTTTTCTGTATTGCACGTTGTATTCCAGAACAACAGGGACTGTATCAGCCCTGCTGACGGGTGGTTTGTTTTCCATAAGGTGACTCCTGGATACAGCAGTTACCTCCTCTATTTTTGCTTGAATAAAGGTCTCTTCATACCCCTTCTGTATAAATCTGTCTCCAATTTTCCTTGCTTGCATCTGAAATTCTTCGGTATTTGTGCAATTTCGTCGAAGACGCATCATCTGGCCTTTTGGGATATTATACAGCCAGTTTTTGTGGTGGCAGCTTGTGATAGGGAGGTAACTATTCCTGTCAACATTTTTGAAATGTGTCTTAGTACTAAATTTGCCGTTGGTTCTTGAAATTTCCAGATCCAAGAAGGATATGGTCCTTTCCTCTATCTGCCAGGTGAGTGTGATGTTTTTGCTAATCTTATTTAGTTTCTCGAAGAAGGATGTAAGGGTCTGGTGGTCCCCCTTCCATAGTACAAAAACATCATCAATATATCTTTTATATACCAGAAGATCCGCAGGTTGGTCCGCATATACTGACTCATCTTCCCACTTGGACATAAACAGCCCCGCGACACTGGGTGCAAATTTAGCGCCCATAGCTACCCCAGTTTTTTGTAGGTAGTATTGGCTTTTGTACCAAAAATGGCTGTGTTTAAGACAGAAGTCTAGACACTTGATGATGTACTTCCTTTGTTTACATGGAAGCTTCGTGTAATTGCGAAGTCCCCATTTGGTGGCATCGCACGCTAAATAATGAGGTATGATCGTGTATAACGATGATACGTCGGCAGTTGCCATCAGGAGTTGTCCAACATCATTTCTTCTGTCTAAAAGCCTTTTGGGCCTTAAGAAAGATATCCTTAACAAAAGGGAAGCCAGATACCTTATCCCAGAAGCTTGCAGGACTCCCATTATATATGCATTACCCAAGGTTCATAAGGATAAAATAAATCCCCCCTTCAGACCCATAGTCAATGGGATTGATTCTATAACAGCCAGACTCGGACAGTATATCGATCGATTTTTACAACCAGCAGTGCAAAATACACGAGCCTACCTTAAAGACACAAAAGAGATGTTGAGGCTTTTAGACAGAAGAAATGATGTTGGACAACTCCTGATGGCAACTGCCGACGTATCATCGTTATACACGATCATACCTCATTATTTAGCGTGCGATGCTACCAAATGGGGACTTCGCAATTACACAAAGCTTCCATGTAAACAAAGGAAGTACATCATCAAGTGTCTAGACTTCTGTCTTAAACACAGCCATTTTTGGTACAAAAGCCAATACTACCTACAAAAAACTGGGTAGCTATGGCGCTAAATTTGCACCCAGTGTCGCGGGGCTGTTTATGTCCAAGTGGGAAGATGAGTCAGTATATGCGGACCAACCTGCGGATCTTCTGGTATATAAAAGATATATTGATGATGTTTTTGTACTATGGAAGGGGGACCACCAGACCCTTACATCCTTCTTCGAGAAACTAAATAAGATTAGCAAAAACATCACACTCACCTGGCAGATAGAGGAAAGGACCATATCCTTCTTGGATCTGGAAATTTCAAGAACCAACGGCAAATTTAGTACTAAGACACATTTCAAAAATGTTGACAGGAATAGTTACCTTCCTATCACAAGCTGCCACCACAAAAACTGGCTGTATAATATCCCAAAAGGCCAGATGATGCGTCTTCGACGAAATTGCACAAATACCGAAGAATTTCAGATGCAAGCAAGGAAAATTGGAGACAGATTTATACAGAAGGGGTATGAAGAGACCTTTATTCAAGCAAAAATAGAGGAGGTAACTGCTGTATCCAGGAGTCACCTTATGGAAAACAAACCACCCGTCAGCAGGGCTGATACAGTCCCTGTTGTTCTGGAATACAACGTGCAATACAGAAAAATAGAGAAAATGATTGCCCGCCACTGGCATATCCTGAAGTCTGATGCAGGACTGAAAGACATACTACCAGAGAAACCTAGGTTTATCTATAAAAGAGCCCCCACCCTACGTGACCAATTAGTCAAAAGTGTGGCAGCACAGTGGTGCAGTGAGTAGCACTTTCGCCTGGCAGCAAAAGGGTCGCTGGTTCGAATCCCGACCACGACACCATCTGCCTGGAGTTTGCATGTTCTCCCTGTGTCTGCGTGGGTTTCCCCCGGGTACTCCGGTTTCCTCCCACACTCCAAAGACATGTGGGTAGGTAAAATTGGATCTCGTCCAAATTGGCCCTGTATATATGTGTGTATGACTGTGTGTCCCTAGCGTGTCAAGATCCTACGGGGTAAAAATGACCGCACCAGCCAAGCAGACACTGGCTGGAAAAAGCGCCCAGAGGCGATTCAGTTTGCATGCGTTGCGCTATACAAGTCATTCATTCATTCATTCATTCATAGACCCTCCCAAGAAACAATTCACATTTTTTACAGGCAAAGGTTTTTATCCTTGCAAAAGATGTTACTCATGTACCCAAACCAAAAGACCCAATGCCAAAGTCACCAAGTTTCAGTCCACCAGCAACGGCACCCAGTATGAAGTCAGTGATTTCATTGGCTGTAATACTGAGGGGGCTGTATATGCCCTAGAATGCAGCTGTGGCCTTCAGTACATTGGCCGCACCAAGAGGCTTCTGAGAATCCGCATTAAAGAGCATGTTAAAAACATCGAATGCGGATTCCCTAGACATAGTGTCTCGCGACACTTTGCAGAAGCCCATAAGAAGGATCCCTCCCAACTCAGATTCTGGGGTATTGTGCCCTATTATAGACCTTGGCGAGGGGGTCACAAGGTTAGATCCTTAAGCCAGTTAGAGTCTAAATTTATTTTCTCTATGGATACATTTGCACCTAAGGGACTCAATATCGAATTTGATTTGAATTGTTTTCTAAGTGACTTCTAAATCATATGTTTCCGTTCCATAATGTTTATTTTCCTCTAAATGTGACCAGTATGTGTTTATACAGTTATGTTACCATATTGATACCATGGGACCGGGGTTCGTGCGTGGGGTGCTCGGTTGTACAGGGCTCCTGTAATGCGAGACACACATTCAGCCACTGACCTCCCCCTAGTGGTTGCCCTATCGCAACCATACTTACCCTAGGTCCTTGTATATACACATATATATATCTCCAGGCCACTCTTTCAAGACCACCATGTTTCATGTATTCATGTATTTCTTGTACACCCATCCATCACTAGGGCTGCCCCCATCTAGGGTTCTAGAGGGGAGTTTGGGGGAAAACAAAACAAAAAAAAAACCTCCCCCCCTTCTTCTATGTTTGCTTGCCCTGGAGGTTGGCATATATGCTCCTTTATATGGCGCTGTCCTCTGTCCATATAACATTTCCTGTATGGACCCCTACTAGTATGCATACCTCCCTTTAATTTAATTTATTTTATTAGTTTTATCCATATTTCATTTTAAAGTGTATACATATGTAATAATCCATTTCCATGAGGTGGCTCACAGTAACCCCATCTGCCACTCAGTCGGATCTTTCCTTTCACGTTCAGATCCTCCATCTGTACTCCCGGTCAAGTAACTGTAGACCCTTGGTGCTTTGCAGGTCTGGCTAGACCTTCTCTGCATACAGTTCCTGGCACCTATCAGCCTAGTATAGACCCTCCTTGATGGGAGTGGCGTTACTTAGAGCAGGCTGAGACTCCAGCAAAATGGCGCCCAATACACTGAGTGTCAACATACAGTCTAACTTGCGGTCTTCAGGAAAATGGCCGCCGAATGTCTAATTGCTAAGACTATAAAATCTGGAGCTAGAATACCAGCGTCATCCCCTGATGAAGTCACGTGGTGTGATGATACGCGTCGGGATTGGAGCGCTGGACAACTGAAGCACCTGACGGACGGCCGACGAGTTCGCCACTCGTGGATGCTGTATTCGTTCCTTTATCGTCTATGTGAGTGTTTTTAAGTTGTTTTAAATAAATCCTTTTTACTGGATTACGCGATGTACCACCTTTTTTGTTTTCTGTGATATCACCCGAGCCTCTGAGCACCATCAGCCTAAGACCAAGCGGACCCCCAGTGAGAGGAAAAGGAGGACACTGACGAGCACGCCGCTCGTGGAGATAAGCCCTTTACCTTTACTTTATGTAAGTGCATAGAGTGCAGGCGTGTTTTGGCTCCCCTTTATATCAGTATCACACTATATATTGTTGTGTATCCTCTCCCCGTATGTGGTGTCTGATCCCGGGATTTTAAGAACCTTCTACCTTCATTTGGACTCCGCGTGAAAGCAGCTGGCTAGGCTATATCTGGTAGCCGTGAGTGATATCACCCGAGCCTCTGAGCACCATCAGCCTAAGACCAAGCGGACCCCCAGTGAGAGGAAAAGGAGGACACTGACGAGCTCGCCGCTCGTGGAGATAAGCCCTTGTACCTTTACTTTATGTAAGTGCATAGAGTACAGGCGTTTTTGGCTCCCCTTTCATATCAGTATCACACTATATATTGTTGTGTATCCTCTCCCCGTATGTGGTGCCTGATCCCGGGACTTTAAGAACATTCTACCTTCATTTGGACTCCGCGTGAAAGCAGCTGGCTAGGCTATATCTGGTAGCCATGAGGTGAGCTGCTGGGACCACCTGAGGTGTGAGTGTTGTTCTTGGGTGACGGCTCGACTTCTTTCACAGAATTGGCTGCTGGGTCTCTCCTCATCTGTTCCCTTCCTTGAGGAATTTTACTGTTATTTTTATCTTTATTTTCCAGTACTGGACTTCCTAAATTAGTTTTGTCTTTCCTGGACTATACTTTGCCGTTTATGTGTAACCATCAGTCTACCAATTGAAGATGTTTATTGCTGTCTAGGTGTATCATTGTTATTTAGCTAACACTTTTTCACCTACTGTGCCCCTTTCCCACACCCATTTCCTAGCCTTGTGCCCTTTCTCAATTTATTTTCACAGCGCAGACTCCTTTCACTTGCACATATATTTCCTTGTGTCTATTGAGGTAGACTCTTCTAGTGTTTGCAGCAGTGCTCCCAACCCTCTCCCTTTCCCCCTCATCCACTATTTCACAGACAGCGCGGGAGTATCACTTTATTCATTTAAATTGCATTGTTTACTGTGAAAATTACAGTTGCAGTTTGGGAGTTAACCACAAGGGGGGCACTGTAGGATTTGTTTGTTCCCTGTGTGTGTTTACAACTGTAGGGGGGGGTGGCTGTAGGTGTGACGTCATCGATCACGTACCCCTATAACAGGGATGACGCGATGCTGTGGCCACAGTGGAGCACGGGGAAGACATGTTTACACACGGCTCTCCCTGTTCTTCAGCTCCGGGGACCGATCACCACACTCCAGCGGCGATCGGGTCTGCTAGTCCCGCGGTCCCGGAGCTTCGGACCGGGTCACGCGAGCGCGCCGCGGGTCCTTAAGAGGTTAAAGACGTTATCACACGTATAGACACCCAGCAGGTACAATATTTAAAGGAATTTTATTTAAATTTTTTTAATTTAAGCATCATTAAAATCACTGCTCCTGGAAAAAAAAAAGAAAGATTCCTTTAAATATTGTACCTGCTGGGTGTCTATAGTTTGCCTGTGAAAACGTCTTTGAGAACCTGGGACTTGCCCAAGGGAACATGTATCAATGGAAAAAAAGATTTAAAAACGGTCATTTTTTCAGGAGTCCTGAAAAAACGACTGTTTTTAAAACTTTTTTCCATTGATACATGTTCCCTTGGGCAAGACCCGGGTTCTTAAAGACATTTTAACCGGCAAACTATAGACACCCAGCACTGCAGGTACAATATTTAAAGGAATTTTTCATTTTTTTTTATTTAAACATTATTAAAATCACTGCTCCTGGAGCAGTGATTTTAATGATGCTTAACCTCCAGCCGACCAGCCGCCGCAGTTATACGGCGGCAGGTCGGCTCTCCTGCGCGAGAGCCCGTCATGCTACGTCGGGACTTTCGCGGCCACTAGGGGGCGCGTGAGCGCCGCCGCCGGCCCGCGCGCACGCCCCCCACTCGCCCCCGAGTCCCGCGTGCTCGTTCGTTACAGAGCGGGGAACGAGAGCTGTGCGTGTAAACACACAGCTCTCGTTCCTGTCAGCGGGGGAAACGCTGATCTTCCGTTCATACAATGTATGAACAGAAGACCAGTGATTCCCCCTAGTGAGTCCACCCCCCCCACACAGTAAGAACACAAATAGGAACACACTTAACCCCTTCCCTGCCCCCTAGTGTTAACCCCTTCACTGCCAATGGCATTTTTATAGTAATCCAATGCATTTTTATAGCATTGATCGCTATAAAAATTCCAATGGTCTCAAAAATGTGTCAAAAGTGTCCGATGTGTCCGCCATAATATCGCAGTACTGAAAAAAAACGCTGATCGCCGCCATTACTAGTAAAAAAAAAATATTAATAAAAATGCCATAAAACTACCCCCTTTTTTGTAAACGCTATAAATATTGCGCAAACCAATCAAAAAACGCTAATTGCGTTTTTTTTTTACGAAAAATATGTAGAAGAATACGTATCGGCCTAAACTGAGGGAAAAAAATGTTTTTTTATATCTTTTTTGGGGATATTTATTATAGCAAAATGTAAAAAATATTGCATTTTTTTCAAAATAGTCGCTCTATTTTTGTTTATAGCGCAAAAAATAAAAACCGCAGAGATGATCAAATACCACCAAAAGAAAGCTCTATTAGTGGGGAAAAAAGGACGCCAATTTTTTTTGGCAGCCACGTCGCACGACCGCGCAATTGTCAGTTAAAGCGACGCAGTGCCGAATCACAAAAAGTGCTCTGGTCTTTGGACAGCAATATGGTCCGGGGCTAAAGTGGTTAAATTAAAAAAACATAAAAATCACTTCCGGTTCCGGCGCCGCATGGAGTAGCTGTGTGCTTCCTCAGCTCCCGCACACCGGCTCCAAAACCTGCCTGTAAAAGCCTGCAGACCCGCAACTGACCCCAGGGCTAACCATCTGCCATCCCCCCGGACGAGGATGGACAGGTTTTTAGAAAAAAACGGCGCGCGATCGTACGCCGCCGCCGCGGCACGGACGGGGCAGCCGCAAATCGAGGCCCCGGCTTCGGCCTACACGGATCCGGCCGTGGATCCGATCGCAGAAACGGCGCCTGCTATGGAGGTGAGTGCAACACCAGCCCCTCCAACCACCCCTCAGGCTGCCCACAACCCCCCACCTCCCCCACAAGCGGGGGATATGCACAACATAGAGCTGATTGCCCAGGCCGTGGCTGCTCTATTATCCCCATGATAGCAACTTCAGTGGAAAAAGCTATCAATGCAGGGATACAGAAGATCCAGGCTCAACTAGGGGAGCATGCATCCCGGCTGAATGAGGCCGAGAATCGCATCGGTCATATAGAAGAGGATCTTTACCAGGCCCAATCCTTTGAACATGCGCAAGACAAGACGAACAAGTATATACTCGACAAACTGGACGACCTTGAGAACAGATCCAGGAGGAGCAATCTGCGCTTTATTGGCGTCCCCGAATCGCTGCAACCCCAGGCACTTTCAGATCTCTGCTCAAGACGCATCCCCGAGGCCCTGGGCCTGCCCGGCCCCAGCACGGTTGAGCGCGCCCACCGCATGGGCCTTTTCAACTCTGAACGCAAATCGCCACGTCCTGTGATCGCTAAGTACCTCAACTATTCGGATAAATCCCTCATCCTGCAGAAGTTCAGGCAGTCCAGGACCCTCCAGATAGATGGCATGAACATCTTGGTCTTCGCGGACTACTCCGTGGACGTTTCCAAGAGGAGAAAGGCTTTCCAGCAGATCTGCGCGGAGCTCCACCGAATGCAAATCAAGTTCACTCTGGCCTTCCCGGCCGTGCTTCGACTCAGAGCCCCTAACGGGGATCAGCTCTCCTTCCATGACCCTTCCGAAGCTGAGGCTTTCCTGAGGTCCCACCGCCAAGGCCCCCACCACAACCTGTCTCCTAGAGCTGCACCCTCCAACCGGGCCCTGGAACACGGGAGCCCGCGCAAGGACTCTCCTAAGAGATTCAAGGCTTCTGGATCCGACCGACAACAAGCCTCCTCCTCTTGAACCCCCCTTTTTTTTTCTTCTTCTCTCTCTTTTTTTTTGGATGCCACACCGTCCTGGTGCAACTCTGCTGCGCTTTGATCGTCTAAGACCACTCCTGGGTCATTCTCCTCCATTGTGCCTCCCCCTCACACGGGGAGCCACGGTAGGCCCAATGCTATTATGCTGTTATGCCATTGTTTTTTTTTTGTTCTATAATGCTGTTTTATTTTCACATTGTTTTATGTTCTTTTTACACGATTGGTAATAGTTGTTCTAGCTAGTACTTGTGTTTAATATTGGGTTTTCGCATACGTTTATATGACATGTGTGAGCCCCTCTGTTCTTCCGCAGGGATACCTGTTTAGCTTTTGCCTCCCCCACGCATTGCTCCTGCTGCCTACGCCCCCCCCTTCTGTCACTGCGGGTGAAGTGCTGCATAGTGAGCCCTGGGTTGGGAGTTGGCCTATTCAGTGGCTCCATGCGGAAAAAAGTGAAGTTCCCGAATATTGTTGTTCACTATGTTTCCCCCCATTGTCCCTCCCCCATCTCCCCTCTCCTACTTCCCTGCTCTCTCCCCGCACGTAGGGATCCGTTAAAGCCTCCGTTCTCTCTCCCAGTCAACCACTACTCCGTTTGCTGTCCTTTTATACCACTTCTGCCATACCCCATGCTCCCACCTACTTTGCCTCCGCATCCGGCTCACACCCCTCTGATGGTTTTCCCAACATGAGAATAGTCTCCTGGAACGTTAAAGGGCTCCGTTCCCCTAATAAGAGAATGAAGGTTCTGCGTCACCTTAAAAGGCTTAAGGCCGATATCGCCCTCCTTCAGGAAACCCATCTGTCCACTCCCGACTTCCCGCGGCTGCGGAAACTCTGGGTGGGCACAGTCCTCGGCTCCGACTCATGCGGTCGGAAAGCCGGGGTAATAATCCTAGTCCACAAGAACCTTCCCTGCAAAATACTGTCCTCAGACTCGGACTCTGAGGGGCGTTTCGCCTCTGCCCGTATCCAACTGGGACCCAGGGTTTTAAACATCACCAATGTGTATGCTCCCAACAGCCCCACAAGTACTTTTTTTAGCGACCTCACTTCTTGGGCACTTCGAGAGCCAGATTGCCTGCACCTGATAGCTGGGGATTTCAACTCCATTATACACCCGACAGATGACAGGTCCTCTACCAGACACTCCCGTCCTCCATTGACTCCTCCCACCCAGACCTTGCTGGCATCGACTATAGAATCACTACACCTCCATGATATATGGCGACTACGACACCCAGCTGATAGGGAATTCTCGTTCTACTCCCACCCTCACAATGTCTTCACGAGACTGGACTACCTTTTCTGCTCTGACTCTCTCCTCCCACTGATCTCGGAAGCTGACATACACGACATCGCAATCTCGGATCATGCCCCGGTCTCGACCACTCTTGAAGATCCTGGCCTAGCCTCCAACCCCAAAATCTGGCGGTTTCCCTCCTATCTCCACAACAACTCCGATTTCCAACAACATCTGGAAAACGCCTGGTCGGGATACGCGTCGGATAATGCGCTACACGCCGACAACCCCAATCTTTTCTGGGAAGCGGGCAAGGCTTTCCTCAGGGGCTGCATAATAGCCTACGCCGCCACCTTCAAAAAACACACACTTAGACGCTACAAACTGGCCAGCGCAACACTGCATCAGGCCCAGCGGGTCCTCTATACCGATGACTCCCCCAGCAACCGTAGCGCGTGGTTTGCTGCTAAGCAGGCCTTTGATAATTTGGCGGCCACCCTCGAGCGTACCCAAAAGGCACATCTAGACGCCTCCCTCCACAAGTTTGGCAACAAGGCCGGTAGACTCCTTTCCAGATTAAGCAAAGGACCCAACCGCCCGACACATATCTTGTCTCTGAGAGATCCGTTGGGATCCGTACACAACACCCCGAAAGACATCAATCGTATCATGCGCCAATTCTACTCCTCCCTGTATGCCTCAGACCCTATTGATAAGCCAACGGCCCTCAACTTCTTACAACGTATATCCCTAGATCGGGTGACCCCCACCCAACTCGAAGCCCTCAATGCCCCTATCTCAGTCCTGGAGGTCCAATCCGTCATCAAACAACTTGCCCCCTCCAAAGCTCCAGGCCCAGATGGCTTCACTGGAGAATTTTATAAATCCTTTAGCTCGACTGTGTCTCCCCCCCTCCACGACGTCTACCAGCATATATGGTCGGGTGGGACCTACCTACCAACGGGCAATCAGGCCATCGTAAAACTCTTGGAGAAAAAGGGCAAAGACCCCCTAGAACCTGGCTCTTATAGGCCCATCTCACTTTTAAACCTTGACGTCAAGATCCTATCCAAAATAGCGGCCACTAGGTTGGCATCCATTATACCCTCCCTGATCCACCCCGCACAATCAGGCTTCGTAAAGGGTAGGACGGCCACCATGAACATCAGGAAGGTGATGCTGGCTCTCGAACACGCAAAAAATAACCCGGCAGGTGATCATGCCATCATCACTTTAGACGCGGAGAAGGCCTTCGATAACGTCAGTTTCGAATGGCTCTCCATGGTCATGTCCAAAATGGGCTTCTCGGGCCCCTTCACGCACCTCATAGAGGCCATGTACACTGCCCCTTGCCGCGAGAGTGGTCGCTGCGGGCCTCCTCTCTGAGGAATTCAGGCTGCACAAAGGCACGAGGCAAGGCTGCCCGCTCTCCCCGCTCCTTTTCAACATAGCGCTTGAACCCCTGTCCCGCCACCTAACCCAGATCGCCCCCCTTCATGGCATACGTGTCGGAGACCACGACCTTCGCACGTCACTATTTGCAGATGATGTCCTTATTTTCACATCCAGCCCCTCACTTGACATGTCCACAATCAAGTCCACTTTTGACGAATTCAGGCAATGCTCTGGGCTTCGTATCAACTATAATAAGAGCGAAATACTCCCCATAGGTTCTCTATCTGCCCCCTCTTGGTCCCAGAGCTCGCTGTTCACTGTTGCGAAGTCTCATATCACTTACCTGGGAATAAAAATAGGTAAATTACCCTCCTCCCTGTACCAGCTCAATTACCCTCCCCTGTTCACCAAAATATCCCAAGAGCTGGGAAACTGGATGGACCTGCCTCTCTCACTGCTGGGAAGATGCCACCTGGTCAAGATGGTCAGTTTCGCTCGCCTGTTGTACCCACTTCAAACCGTCCCACTACTTCTGCGCCATAAAGACGTCAAATCCCTAAATTCGGCCATTTCCAAGTTTCTCTGGCGTGGTAGGCGGGCGCGCATAGCATTTGCCAAACTGCATCTTCCCAGGCGAGAGGGGGGCATTGCCCTTCCCAACATCAGGCTATACAACCTGGCTTGCCTATTGAGAACGGGCTTGGATTGGATTTCCCAGTCCTCCAGATGCTCAAACTACCCCTTAGAATCGGCGATGGTCCACCCATTCTCCCTTACGGCCCTCCTCCATTGTCGCTGGAAATCTGCCCCCCCTCCCCTCCAACACAATCTCCTTCTCCGGGACACGGTCATTGCCTGGAGAGAGGTCAGGAAAGCCCTCAATGTCCCATCCTCTATCTCACGATATCTTCCAATCCTGGGTAACCCTAGCTTCCAACCTGGCCTAGATAACCAGCCTTACCTCGACTGGCATGATAAGGGTATCAAAATCTTTTATTCATTGTGTGACCCCCTTTCAGGCCGCCCCATGGGCTTTAGAGCCCTGGCGGACAAATTCTCTCTCCCTGCATCACACATGTTCCAGTATATCCAATGCCTCAGTTTTCTGAAAAATACTTGCCGGGACGATAGAAAAAGGTTCCAGAGCTCCCTCACCGACACCCTTATCGCCCGGGCCTCGTACAAGGTATCGGACATTTACCGCCCCCTCCTCCTGCACAATACCCCCCCCCTGGCATCAACGTCAGCGGCCAACTGGTCGAAGGACTTCCCCGACCCTGAGCTGGTGGGGAAGCTCCTCCAAGGCCTCACCACCGTCCACAAACTTATCCCTAACGAGACATGGAGAGAGACGCAGATCAAAATTGTCCACCGGGCCCACATCCCCTTCAGCCGAGCCCATCCCTCCCCAGAATGCCCCCTCTGTAAACAACCCAAACCCAACTTGGCTCACAGGTTCTGGTCCTGCTCCCACATAGCCAGATTCTGGGACCAAGTCATCCAATACATATTTGACGTCACCCTGTTGCGCATACCCAAGGACCCGCTACTACTTATCTTCGGCTATTGGGACCCCCTACTGCTCCCCTGGTCTTCCCCTACCACACCCCCCGCGCAGGAATTGGATCCTGATATGCCTATTGCTCGCCCGGAGAGCCATCCTCCAGAAGTGGATATCTGCTGACAGCCCAACCACTGCTCAAGTCAAGAAGGAACTCCTACAACTCTTATACAAAGACAGGCTTAACACGGACTTGACCCACGAACGGAACAAAAGCCGCTTCTATCACCTTTGGAATCCCTTTCTGTTGCACACTTTTACTCCCGCGGAGAGACTGAACTTTGAGAAAATGTCCTTTCTTTACCGAGATCCCTCACGGGACTGAAGATTTCTACCCATACCTCCCTCCCCCCCCCCACCCCCCCCCCTCTTATTTTGGAAGGACTATTCAGTTTTACTCCATATACCCCTAAGCCTATGCCCTCCCCTTAATTTTTTTCTTATGAGGACTTCTCCGTATACAATTCTTCTACCATGAATGTCCTCGAATAATGTCTACATGTCTTGTTATGTATTTTCTCTGATGTGCGAATTCTTTAATAAAAACATATTACAAAAAAAAAAAAAAAAAAAAAAAAAACATAAAATAAATAAAATTCCTTTAAATATTGTACCTGCTGGGTGTCTATAGCTTACCTGTGAAAACGTCTTTGAGAACCCGGGTCTTGCCCGAGGGAACATGTATCAATGGAAAAAAGTTTTAAAAACGGTAACTTTTTCAGGAGTCCTGCTTTTTTCCATTGATACATGTTCCCTGGGGCAAGACCCGGGTTCTCAAAGACGTTTTCCAATAATAACTTGAATATTGGTCTTTAAAATGAGCGTTTTTGAATTCAAACGTTCGAGTCCCATAGACGTCAATGGGGTTCTAAATGTTCACGCGAACGGTCGGTCTGTCCGACGGTTCTGGTGCAAACCGAACGCGGGTATGTTCAGCTCATCCCTAATATATATATATATATATATATATATATATATATATTATTTTTATTTTTTTTCAGGGCACAGCACAAAGGACTCTTGCTGGAACCATGGCTTCTTTGCAGTTAAAGTAACATATTGGGGTTGATTTACTAAAGGCAAATCCACTTTGCACTACAAGTGTGCTTGGAAGTGCAGTTGCTGTAGCTCTAAGGGGCACATGCAAGGAAAAAAAAAAACATTTTAGCTTGCTAAAGCAGAGCTTCCCCTAATTTCAGAGATTCCCCTTAGATCTACAGCGACTGCACTTCCAAGTGTACTTGTAGTGCAGAGTGGATTTTCCTTTGGTAAATCAACCCCATTGTGTTGGCTAGACATGTGCAATTTGTTTCAGTCCGAATGAAACAGTAATGAATAGTAACAAATTCCAACTTTTTAGAATTTGAATCGGTTGAAAAACGATTAACCAATTTGAATTCTGTGTGAAGAAATAGCTGGTTGTTAAGCAGTGGGCCAGGAAGCTTGCTGCCCGCATCCTTAATGACCATGAGTCACCATCTGTCAGCAGGCTTCCCTGCTGACAGATGAATATAAAGATAAAGAATGCTGGCAATTCCCTGGCAATAGAAAAATGTTAAAGAAAAACAGCATGGGGTCCTCCCCGAAATACATACAAGACGCTTATATAAGCATGTAGCCTGCCATGTCAAGAAAGGGGGGGGCTGAGTGAGCGCTCCACATCCTGAACCATACTAAGCCTCATGCCCTCAACATGGGGGGGGGGTGGGTGCTGTAGGGCAGAGGGACTCTGTGCCTCCCACCCAAAGCACCTTGTTCTCATGTTGATGGGGACATGGGCCTCTTTCCGACAACCCTGGGCTGTGGGAGTCTGCGGGCGGGGGGGCTTATCTGGGTCTGAAAGACCCCTTTAACAAGAGGAGCCCCCAGATCCCGACCCTCCACTACCTGATTGGGCATCGTACCCATGTCCATTCACAAAAAAGTGTCAAAAAGTAAGAAACCCAAATCCTTTATTAAAGAAAAATATAAAAAATAATAAGTGTCCCTCGATGTACATCTATTGTCCATCATGACGCCCGCCGACCCTAAAAATAGAAAAATGGCAAAAAAAAAAATTGCGGGCCGTGGCCTGGCACCGGAACGTGATGGCAGCATAGTTAGAGAGCTCCGCTGTCCAGACCCTCAGACTTGCCTTCAATAAGCTGTTTCCCTCGCTTC
The DNA here is from genome assembly GCA_029574335.1 of Rana kukunoris. Classification (NCBI taxonomy): domain Eukaryota; kingdom Metazoa; phylum Chordata; class Amphibia; order Anura; family Ranidae; genus Rana; species Rana kukunoris. The sequence goes on from CM056049.1 coordinate 594,939,659, forward strand.
CCAGGCTCCACGATGGCGGGAAAGAACCAGCAGACCGCCCGCTCTCAGCTGGACCCCTCCACACAGCTAAACAAGACAATCCCGGCGATGTTCCGCGCCGGTCCGTCGGACACGCAGGCCGCGTCTCAAGCCTCGGACTCGAGTATGGAGCTGTCTTCTCCCGCCTCCGCTGGACTGTCTCCAGGTATGGCTCCTTCACAAAACACACGCCCGCTATGCATGGCGGACTTGCAGCAAGTGGCCCTGGACATAAAAACTGCTCTGTTTACAGCAATAGCTGACCTAAAGGGGGAGATCAGAGCGATAGCATCCCGGGTGGAGCACGTGGAGTCAGCCGCCATGACACACGGGGCAGCCATACAGCAGGTGCAGAGAGCCTCCACTACACAAGCCCACCATCTCATAGAAATGCATAGACATTTGGAGGACTTGGATAATAGGGGACGTAGGCGGAACCTGCGTGTCCGGGGGGTCCCAGAATCGGTGGAGGGGCCCCAACGTGTGCAAAAAGCGGTATGGGCTATCTTTAATACCCTGCTGGGGAGACCATTGGATGCTCCGGTGGAGATGGAGAGGTGTCATAGGGCTCTCCGGCCCAAGGGCAGAGACACAGACCCACCCAGGGATATAGTGTGTTGTCTGGTGAACTTTGTGCAAAAAGAGGACATTCTGCGCCTGGCTCGTAACCATGTGAACTTGGAGTTTGAGGGGGCCCGCATTCAGTTGTACCAGGATCTGTCAGCTATTACACTGCAGCACAGACGAGACCTGCGTCCCTTGTTGCAAGTTTTACGTGATAGGCATATCATATACAAGTGGAAGTTTCCTTTTTGCCTCCAAGCGACAATGGGAAACAAAACGGCTTCACTGAGGACACCTGATGACCTGCGACAGTTTTGTGACACGCTGGGCATTCCTGTTGCCAATGTGCCTGACTGGTATGGTACGTTTTTTCAACCTGAGCCCTGGATCCCCACCCAGCTGGATGACACCCCGAGATCGCAGAGGAACAGGCAAAGACGACGCAGACAGTCCGACGTCTCCCCGCCCAGGTTTCGGGGAGATATGGAGACAGAAGAGAGCCCTCACGTGTCGCCATCCTCAGTGCGGCGGCGAACAGAGAACTGAGACCCCTTGCTCAGGTTGTGGTAAGCTGATCCAGCCGGTTTGATATGTACCCCCCCTCTCCCTCTACACCCGCTGGGGCATCGACTACCATCTTTTGAACACTCGGTCACCCAAGTCTTGCCTCATACTCGGATCCCTATTTTCCCCCCTGTTGTCATCAGCCTATAGGGACTTAAGCAGACATACATTCTAGCATATGGTACTGTAGTAAGAAGTAAATAGGTTACGCCCCATACCTCGGGGCCCGGAGGGTGGAATACTGGAACGGGGAGGTAGGCTGTCGCCTCCCGGACACTTGATCCTGTTTAGTGTGACTGTTTTCCTAACTCTAGACATAACCGGTGAACTTTATAGCAAAAAGCCACGTGACTGATTGGTATCCAGACTACACTATGCAGCCGCCCTGAAGTTCCGTACGGGCTATTGACAACGCTGGCATATCTCTTGCACGGTTGGCTGAGCCGGAAGGGGTACATATAGAATGCACCCCATTGCAGGTTTTGATGAGTAACATGGGGGCTCCCCTACATCCTCTCCCCCCGCCCTCTTCCCTACCCCACCTATACTTCCTGTCGGCCCTACCCCTCCCTCTTCTTTATCCCTTCCCCCAACCCTCTCCATACTCCTTGGCTTTACGTTAGGGGACCGGGTGCTGGCCCTGTTATTAAAGTTTCCTTGCTCATGTTATATTGAGGTGGGGGGTACTGGATCTGTTTTGGGCTGGAGATCAGTCACTGTTATTCTATGCCAAGTCTGTTCTTTTAAGGTTTCAGGGGGGTGCGGGCAGTGGCCTCTGGGGCTTCCACATGGGTGGGATTAGGTGGCCTCGGGGGAAGCTACTGGTTAGTACCCTTGGGAACGGGAGTGTCAATAACTGTTCTCTGCTTTGATCGTTTTTGTTACTTTGTTTTCGCATTGTTTGGTTTATATAGGTCTAAGTACGCCAATACCCTCCTTGAGACGGGGTTATGACGGAGTCGCATGCATCGGGCGGACTCACCCACCTCCGGGTTATTCTCGGGGGGGGGGGTCTGGACGCATTGATGCATGTTACTCCATGCGCCCGGAGGAGTCGATGCTTAGGCTCACAGTATTGTAGAAATTCATATATTCATGTTTTTTCTTTGTCTTTAGGTGGAGCCTGGGGGGCTGGGATGGGTGTGGAGGGGGGAATGCGAGGGACCTCTCTTCTTTTGATGTAGAATCACAGGTAGTGCGACCCCTCTCCACACCTTCCCTCACGAGAGAGGGATTCCTAGGTGTGCACGGTTTTCTTAGGTCTGGGGTATCTGGATAGTGGGACGAGTAGATTACTTCGGAGACAGGTCTACGTCCCCACCTCAAGAGTGGCTGGACCCCTTGTTCCTTCCGGTGTGGTATGGAACCTCCTGACTCTGGAGGTATCCTTTACTTCTCATAGGTAGCCCAGCAGGGCGTGGACTACCTCCGGTTTGGTTTTCGTTCCCCTAGTCAGGGGGAGTTGTGTGTTTTTTGTTTTTTTGTCTCTTCTTTTTTTCTCTTCTTCTTCTATCCTCTCTCAGGTGAAGGTGTTCACTCGGTCTTCTTGTGCTTACCATATTGCCCATTGAAGACAGGCAGGACTGTGTCCCCTACTGCTGATGAGTACTGCCTATCCTCCTGATTTTTTTTTCTTTTTCTCTTCTCTTTCCCACTCCCTGCCCCCTGCCCCCTCCGTCTACTAAAACACTCCATAGGTCTAGACGCTCCTCCTGAGCGCCCATGGCTTCGACATCGCAATCTGCAGCTCCTCTATCGCTCAAGGTTCTATCGGTCAACGCTAAGGGCCTTAATATTCCTGAGAAACGCTCCAGTTTTCTATCAGAAGCACGTAGACAAAAGGCGCACGTCGTCTTTTTTCAAGAAACTCATTTCAAATCTGATGGCATTCAACGTCTAACCAACAAATGGTACCCTGAGGTTTTCCATGCGACTTGTGCTGATTCCAAAACAAAGGGGGTAGCGATCCTCCTGGCGAAATCGATGGCATTCCGCCTTACGGACCAGATGGTAGATCCGGGAGGTAGATTTCTCTTCCTCAAGGGGTTCTGGAAAGATAGGCCGATAACACTCGCTACCATGTACTGCCCTAACTCCAAACAGGTCTCTTTCCTGAGAGATACTCTTGCGAAACTTACCGTATTTTTCGGACCATAAGACGCACTTTTTTCATCCAAATATATGGGGAAAAAAGTCTCTGCGTCTTATAGTCCGAATATGGAATGTACAGCCCCTCCCCGTCACCGCCGTTTAACATACCGGATAGCAGGCAGGCAGGCAGCCGAGCCATCAGCGGGCTCACGGCGACACGGCAGATTGCGGCGGCATAGACGGACTGTGTAATGGCGGCATGGGAAGCGCGCTACGGAGAGAAAGCCCCAGGAAGCATTGTGCCATGTTCAGTGCACGGAGCTACGCCCACACGGCGTTACCACGTATTGCTCCGTGCACTCAGTAATCTCCTGAGTCAGCTGACCCCTGAGTCAGCTGACCATAATGGTGTAAGATCATTGGTTGCTTCCTCACATGCATCAGGACAGCATCTATAACCCATACCGAATACAGCATACAGCATGAAATACATTACAATACTTGTGGCATTTATAAAAAACGGGCTTTACAGTAACAATGACTTATAAGGAATTTACAGTAACTTGTAACACTGACCAGGTTCCCAGCTCAGCCAAATACTTCAGTACACCATTTGAATCAGAATTTTTTTTTTTTCAAATTTTTCTCCTCTAAAATCTAGGTGCGTCTTATGGTCAGGTGCGTCTTATGGTCCGAAAAATACGGTACTACCTTCAAAGCTGGCCTCTTAATCCTCGGAGGGGATTTTAACATGGCCCTTGACCCGACTCTCGATACGTCTACAGGCACCTCTTCCCTCCCTTTCTCGGCCCTACGGCGCGCGAAACTAGACCTTGCGTCGTTGGCCTTGCACGACACGTGGCGCACCCTGAACCCCAGAGGGAAGGACTTCACGTTCTTCTCGTCTCCTCACCAACGGTACTCGAGGCTTGATTATATCTTCCTGTCACAAAGCGATCTCTCGTATCTACATGATGCGACAATTGAAAATCTAGTACTGTCTGATAACCACCCAGTGACCCTTACTCTACGGTTTTCGCAACGGGAACACCTCACAAAGGTCTGGAGACTAGACGCCTCCCTACTTACGGACCCTGCAGATGTTAGTACCCTCAAGCAAGTCATTGGGGACTACTTCCTGCACAACGATACACCAGATGTAACACCTATGGTTCAATGGGAAGCACATAAATGTGTCGTGAGGGGTCACCTACTTTCCATAGCGGCCAGGCGGAAAAGAGAACACCTGGCCCTGATTCAGGAACTAACTGACAAAATCTCTAAGTTAGAAACAAAACACAAAGGCTCATTAGCACTAGAGGTAGCGGCAGAACTAGCAGAGGCTAGGACGCTTCTGCGTGAAGAACTCTACAAAAAAGCTCGAAAGCGCATGATATTATCTCAGAAATTATTCTTTGAACACGGAAATAAGCCGGGGAAATTGCTGGCCAGGTTCACGCAGAACCGGGTCCTGGCTTCAACTATTCATCATGTAAAAGATAAACAGGGTGGGATTCATACTAAGAAAGAAGATATCGCTAACCAATTCCGGGAATACTATAGCACACTATATAACATTAGGGCGAAGGAAGAAGGGGTGGGCTCACCGGCCAACAGGAAATTCCTGATTAACGATTTCTTGCGCAAATACAGCCCCCGGGCGCTATCTGTAGAGGACCAGCAAGCCTTAGAGGCCCCGTTGACGTCCGAGGAATGGGTGGAAGCCCTGAAAGCCACCAAACCAGGCAAGAGCCCGGGACCAGATGGCCTGACGGCCCAATACTACAAATGCTTTCCCGAACTTTTAGCACCAGGTTTCCTCAAAGCCTTTAACTCTTTAGCGAGCACATCTTGCAATTCTAACACCTTACTGGAAGCTTACATCTCAGTAATACCTAAGGAGGGCAAAGATCCCTCAGACGTAGCAAATTACAGGCCGATCTCGCTCCTCAACGCAGATGTCAAGATTTTTTCAAAAATACTGGCGACGCGACTAGCCTTCCACATTCCGGCTCTGGTCGGTCTTGATCAAGTAGGCTTTGTCCCTGGCAGGGAGGCCAGGGACAACACCCTCAAAGCCCTTAACTTGCATCACTGGCTTTCCTCTACGAAGACTGAAGGGTTCTTTCTTTCGTTGGACGCGGAGAAGGCCTTTGACCGGGTGGCCTGGGATTACATGCACTCGGTCCTAGAGGCACTTGGCCTAGGAACAAAATTGAGAGCAATGATAGGGGCACTTTATTCGACCCCACGTGCTAGGGTCCGAGTAAATGGCTACCTATCAGAGGCCTTCTCCATTCACAATGGCACAAGGCAGGGATGCCCTCTCTCGCCCTTACTGTATATCCTCACCCTAGAACCCCTTCTACGCTGCATTCGGGCCCATCCTGATATAACAGGGCTTAGGTTGTCTCATAAGGAATACAAGCTTGCGGCCTTTGCCGATGACATCTTGCTTTTCCTCTCTTCCCCCCTGACGTCCCTGCCTAACCTTTTACAAGTGTTTGAACAGTTCCGATATATCTCGCATCTAAAGATTAACTTTTCCAAATCGTATGCCTTGAATATATCCCTGCCTTCATCGGTAGTTCTCCACTGTCAGAAGGTCTTCCCCTTTCGGTGGAAGACTGATGATATCACTTATTTGGGGATCAAAATACCAGGTAAACTGCCAGACCTTTACGAGAAAAATTTCTTATCTGAGCTGAAGGCCATACAACAAGACTTGCTGAAATGGGACTCTCCCACTATTTCATGGTTTGGAAGGGCAGCCATTCTGAAAATAACGGTTCTTCCTCGAATGCTATATAAGCTGCAGACGATTCCGATAACCCTGCCACCCTCTTTCTTTGCAACTTACAAGAGGATATGTAGGAAGTTCCTGTGGGGATCTAGAGCACCTAGAATTAGCTGGGCAAAGCTAGTTTTGCCTAAATTAGGGGGAGGTATTGGCCTCCCGTCCCTGCAAAGATACTATTGGGCGACACATCTAACGCGGATAGTGGACTGGCGAGTCCACTCCCGCTGTAAAGGCTGGGTTCACTTAGAGAATCAGATGGTGGGAGAAGACCTGGGGAAAGATCCATGGATCTCCAAGAAACACTGGAGGCCTACTGCCCTGGCTCATCGACTGATATGAGCTACTTTGTCGGCATTCACGAAGGCCTGTGACAAACTTACGATGTCCACAACGGATTGTGGATTGACCCCTCTGAGAGGTAATCCGGACTTCATTCCAGGACAAGATGGGAGGTACTTGATAAACGAGTGGCCATACGATGAGATTCTGGCCAAGCACTTCTTCTCTGGAGATAGATTCCTATCCATGAAAGAGCTTGAGAAGATGTCTCTAACTAAGAAGTTTCCCCTGTTTGCTTACTTCCAAGTGCGACATTTTCTGAATGATCCAAAGGTCAGAAGGTCGTTTACGAAATCGCCCACGACACTTGAATCGCTATGCTTAAGTAACTCTCCTCAGAGACGTGTGATTTCAACCCTGTATGCTTCCATGTTTAGAGCTCCCTTTGCTCCTATGCAGGCGGAACAGGCCTCTTGGGAAACCCGGCTGGCTAGACCGATTCAGGCGAAGGAGTGGGAAAGAGTTACCGTATTTTTCGGACCATAAGACGCACCTGACCATAAGACGCACCTAGATTTAGAGGAGGAAAATGAGAAAAAAAAATATTCTGACACAAATGGTCTACTGAAATATTTATTAAAATGATGGAGGGGGGGCACTGATCTCTGTATGATGGAAAAGGGGGGCAGTGTCCCCCCTCCATCATCATACATGGATCAGTGCCCCCCCTCCATCATACAGGGATCATTGCCCCCCTCCTCCATCATACAGGAATCAGTGCCCCCCCCTCCTCCATCATATTCATGGTGTGCCCCCATCCAGCCTGTCTTATGTAATACAGCCGGCCTGTGTGTCAATTGTGAGCCCATATCCGTGGTGTGCCCCATCCAGCCTGTGTTATCTAATATCTAATACAGCCAGCCTGTGTCTCCGTTGTGAGCCGTCGCCATATCCCGCAGCTGCTGCGGCATGTGAGGGGTTAATACGAGTCAGCTATAGTTGTGTACAGCAGCTCTACTCTTGGTTTCCTTGGTCTAAAAGCGGCGCATGTGCAGTAGCGTCATCGGCGAGCATCTTACGCGGCGCAACACAGTGACGTTGTGTGGGCGTGCACTGCAAAGCTTCCTGGTGTCTACAATGGCTGCTCCCTGTCCCTACTATGTACCGTACCATACTGCTGGGAAAAAGATGCCGCAGACTAGTCTGACACCACCCGCCGTGAGCTCAAGCTGATCGCGCTGGCTGCCTGCTCTCTGCGGACATGCTGTCTGACTACCGGTATGTTAAAAGGCGAATTCGCAGGGGATGGGGGCCTTGGACATTCAGTATTCGGACCATAAGACGCAGGCAGATTTTCCACCATATTTTTGCAGGAAAAAAGTGCGTCTTATGGTCCGAAAAATACGGTAACTGGTTTATCTTCAAGGGCTCACTGAATGTGGGCATACAGGAAAATGGGTACAAGCTCAGGACACGGTGGTATAAGACACCGGACTTGGTGCACAAATTCTGCCCGGCAGTATCGGATCGATGCTGGAGGTGTGGACGAGCTCTGGGCACATTCCTTCATGTTTGGTGGGAGTGTCCACTAATTCAACCATATTGGCAGAAAGTACATGAAGTGACAACGGCGGTTTCTACGCTACCCCTGGAGTTTTCATCAGCACAATATCTGCTTCATCTTTCAAACATTTCCAAAAAACGGTACCGCAATTCTGTAGCGATACATATGGTTAATGCCGCCAGATTATGTGTTCCTGTTCACTGGAGAGCTAAGATGCCACCGACTATAAAGGAATGGGTGGCGCGTGTGAACCAGATTGCAACGATGGAGGAGCTGATATGCATTGCTCAAGATGACATTCCAAAATTCACTGAAGTCTGGAGGGAGTGGTGTGAATTCAGGAACTCAGCTGATTACCATGCCCTTACACAGAGTTAAACTGGACCAGTATGCGGAGAATACACCTGTCTGGTGTCCGCGTATCTTTAATTCCATGGACCTGTACATGTTTTAATGAACTGTGGACGGTGGGGGTGGCGGGCCTTCCCGTTCAACCCCCCATTAGGGTATGACTTGATACCCTCTCCTCATCCCCCCCCTTTTTTTTCTTCTTCTTTCTCTCCTCCTCTTCCTCCTCTTCTCTATCTTTTTCCTTGTGGCCTCTTTCTTTATGGCCTCTCTCCATTCATTAATGGAGGGATGAGAGGACAGGGTGGTCTTGAGCCCACTCCCTCACTCATCCCCTCCTATATGGGAGGATCCATGCAATAGGCATAGGTTGGGGTTAGGCTGACAAGAGATCTGGGCTAATAGGTTGAGGTACTAACCTCTTACGTCTTCTATACTAGTGGGGCACTAGTAGACACCTTTAATGTACTGTACATCTGTATTGGGAATTGCCCCCGCAATTTTTTTGTATTGCCATACGTGAGATTGTTGTTTGCTTTAGGCTGTACCTGTTTGATCTCTGCCTATTTCACTATAGTACACATTAAGATATAGATCCTCATATGTACTCTTGTATTACATGTTGATGGAACTACTTGTCTTGTTCTGTTGTCACCATTTATTTCTTAATAAAATCTTTGTGGATTAAAAAAAAAAAAAAAATTGCCTCCTAAGACGCTACCCGCGGACTGCCCTTCCTTTGGCTTTGACAGTTTGACCTCGTACACACAACCGTTTTCCTCAACAGAATCCATCAAGAAACTTGGTTTTGCTGAGGAAAACGGACGTGTGTATGTTTTTCGTCGAGAAAACTGTTGAGGAACTCGAGGAGAAAAAAAAGGGATTTTTAAATACAGCTTACCTGTAAAATCCTTTTCTTGGAGTACATCACGGGACACAGAGCGGCATATTCATTACTATATGGGTTATATGGAGTACCTTCAGGTGTGGACACTGGCAATCTCAAACAGGAAGTCCCCTCCCTATATAACCCCCTCCCCTAGAGGGAGTCCCTCAGTTTTGTAGCAAGCAGTATGCCTCCCAAAAATGTTCCCCAAAAGAGGGGTGGGAGCTCTGTGTCCCGTGATGTACTCCAAGAAAAAGATTTTACAGGTAAGCTGTATTTAAAAATCCCTTTTTCTTTCTCGTACATCACGGGACACAGAGCGGCATATTCATTACTATATGGGATGTCCGAAAGCAATGCTTTAATGAGGGGAGGGAGACATCTTCTCAAAAGAGATTTAATTTAGAGGTATACTCAAATAATAATAATAAATCCAACTTAGTCAAGAAAAACTTTTTTTTTTTTTTTTTTACACCCAAGGGTGCCCCTGATCCCGAGGATCTTAAACCGCAGCCTGTAGTACTGCCTGCCCAAAGGCTGAATCCGCATTCTTTCTCACGTCTAGTTGATAAAACCTTGTAAACGTGTGGAATGATGACCACGTCGCGGCCTTGCATATCTGAGCCATAGAGATCTGATGGTGTGCTGCCCAGGAGGCGCCCATGGCCCTGGTAGAATGGGCCTTTACCGACAAAGGAGGAGGCAACCTCTTCAAACCGTAGGCCTGAATGATTAATTGTCTAATCCATCTCGAGATGGTGGATTTTGCAGCTGCCTGCCCCTTCTTGGGGCCATCTGGTAGAACGAACAACACATCTGTTTTCCGGATCTTTTCTGTAGCTTTAAGATAGGCCTTCATGGCCCGGACAATATCCAAGGTATGCAGCAACCCCTCCTTTCTAGATGTGGGTTTCGGAAAGAAGGATGGAAGTACCAAATCCTGGTTCAAGTGAAAATTGGATATAACCTTTGGTAGAAAGGAAGGATGAGGCCGGAGAACTGCCCTGTCCTTATGTAGAATGAGATATGGTTCCTTACACGATAAGGCTACCAACTCTGACACTCTCCTGGCCGAAACTATGGCGACCAAGAATACCAACTTTCTTGTCAGTAAAACTAAAGGAATCTCAGCCAACGGCTCAAAGGGTTGTTTCTGTAGAGTGGACAGGACAAGATTTAAGTCCCATGGACAAATTGGTGACTTGACAGGAGGATTAATACGCAAGACCCCCTGCATGAAGGTCTTTACCAGCGAGTGGGTGGCCAGTGGCCTCTGAAACCACACTGACAGAGCTGAAATCTGTCCCTTGATTGTGCTTAAAGCCAGGCCTTTATCCACTCCTAGCTGGAGAAAACCTAACACCCTATCAATGGTATATTTACGGGAATTCCATCTTTTGGATTCACACCAGCCTACGTAGTTCCTCCACACCCTGTAATAAATCACCCTGGAGGCCGGCTTTCTAGCCCTAATCAGGGTAGGAATTACCTGCCTAGACAGACCTCTACCCCTGAGAATCAGGGATTCAGCCTCCAGGCCGTCAAATTTAGACGCTGTAATGTAGGGTGGAGGATCGGGCCTTGTGAGAGTAGGTCTGGTCGTAGAGGAAGAGTCCAAGGGTCTCCCACTGCCATCCTCAGGACTAGTGAGTACCATGTCCTCCGGGGCCAAGCTGGAGCTACTAGAATGACTGGCTTGTGCTCCACTCTGATCCTGCGCAACAGGCGCGGAAGTAACTGTAGCGGAGGGAATGCATATAGAAGTTTGAATTGATGCCAAGGGCAAACCAACGCATCAGTTCCGCAGGCCATAGGGTCCCTTGCTCGAGACACGAACCTGTCTAGTTTCTTGTTGAACCTGGATGCCATTATATCTACGTCTGGCATTCCCCACTTCTGGCAGATTGTCTGAAAGACCTGGGGATGCAGAGACCACTCCCCTGGCGACAGAATCTGGCGACTTAAGAAGTCTGCCTGCAGGTTGTCCACTCCGGGAATGAATATCGCCGAAATGCAGGGTACATGAACCTCTGCCCACTGAAAAATCAAGCTCACCTCCCTCTGAGCGGCCTGACTCCTGGTTCCCCCTTGGTGGTTTATGTATGCCACCGCTGTGGCATTCTCTGACTGGATTCTCACCGGGGACCCCTGTAATCTGGAGGTCCATGCCAGGAGGGCTAGGCGAGCAGCTCTGATCTCCAAGACATTGATGGGTAGCTGCCTCTCTGCTTCCACCCAAGTTCCCTGGCGAGAGAACCCCTCCAAGACCGCCCCCCAGCCTGCCAGGCTGGCGTCTGTGGTAACTACCTTCCAGACAACGGGGCTGAAGGACCTTCCCTTTAGAAGATTCTGAGGGTTCAACCACCAGGCCAGGCTTTGTCGGACCCTTGATGATAGCGTCAAAGGGGACTCCAAGGCATGTGCTCTCTTGCCCCAGGCTGCTAGAATGGCTGCCTGTAGGACGCGAGTGTGGATCTGAGCGTATGGTACTGCCTCGAACGTGGCCACTAGCTTGCCTAGTAATCGCATACACAGGCGAATAGTTGGTTTTTTCTTGCTTAGAACCAACTGAACCAACCCCTTGATAGCCTCGATCTTTACAAGGGGCAGGAACACCCTTTGCTGTTCTGTGTCTAACCTCATGCCGAGGTATTCCAACTGCTTTGTAGGCTGGAACGCTGACTTTTCCCGGTTTAGGACCGAGCCGAATCTTTCGAGGTACTGAACCGTGAGGTTTACTGCCTGTTGCAGACACGGCCGTGAGTGATCTATGATTAAAAGGTCGTCCAAGTATGCTAGGACTGTGACCCCTTGGATCCTTAGATTGGCCAAAACTGGGGCTAGGATCTTCGTGAATACCCGGGGAGCCGTGGCTAGCCCGAAGGGGAGCGCCCTGAATTGGAAGTGTCGCTGCCCCACTGCGAAGCGTAAAAATCTTTGATGCGACTGAAAGATTGGTACATGAAGGTAAGCATCCTTTATGTCTATGGAAGCCAGAAAACCGTCCCTCTGGAGCGTGGCGACTGCTGACCGGATGGATTCCATCCGGAAGGAACGAACCCTTAGGTAAACGTTCAAACTCTTTAGGTCCAAGATTGGCCTGACATCGCCGTTGGGCTTTGGAATGACAAAAAGATTGGAATAGAAACCTAGCCCCTGCTCTTGGGCTGGCACCTCTATTATCACGTCCTGGCAAAGCAGGTGATCCAAAGCTGCCAGCATCGAGGCCTTCTTTGCTGGATCCTTTGGTAGCCTTGACTCTTGAAAATGAGGCGGAGGAAACTTTAGAAACTCCAGTCTGTAGCCTGTGGTTACAGACGCCCGGACCCCTTTGTCGGGGATCTTGGCTTCCCAAACTTCTGAGAAGAAACAAAGCCTTCCCCCCACCCGCGAGAGTGGGGGCGCCCCTTCATAAGGCAGACTTAGGGGCTGGTTTTGTCGGCTTGCGATACCATGGTCTCTTACCCCCAGGGGCCTGTCCCTGCGATCTACTGTTAAAGTTGGATCGCGCAGGCGGCCGTCGATACTGCCTGGAATTTGAGGGCCCTGAGACAGGAAAGAGCTGCCTTTTAAATGTAGGACCCCGGAATGTCTTTTTGACTGGTAAAAGGGTACCTTTGCCACTTGAAATAGTCTGAATGTATTTATCCAGATCCTCTCCGAAGAGTCGTCCTCCATGGAAGGGAAACCCTGCCAGAAGCTTTTTGCATGGGGGCTCCGCCGCCCAGTTCTTCAACCATAAGAGCCTTCTCATGTGCACCAAAAATAGTGATAAACGAGAGGCCTGCTGGATGGAATCCTTTATAGCATCTACCACAAAACACAGAGCTCTGGGAATGTCAGAAAACTCTTCTGCCTGTTGGGTAGGCATGTCTTTTAGCATTTCTTTTGTCTGGTCCTTTAACGCCTGACAAACTCCAATCGCAGCCACAGCTTGCTGTACCACTGCTCCTGCCGTAGCAAAGGATGCTTTTAAAAGTGTCTCTAACCGTTTATCAACCGGATCTTTAAACATTTGTATGTTTTCCACCGGGCAAGTTAGTGATTTATTCACACATGAGATGGCTGCATCCACCACTGCATCCACCACTATTCGAGAATTTTTCCTCCATAGGGTAAATGACCGCAAATCTCTTTGGCGGTAGAAAAATCCTGTCCGGTCGTACCCAATCCTGAAAGATCAATTCCTCCAAGAGAGGATGGACCGGAAAAACTGCGTTGCTTAAAGGAGCTTTCAAAGAGCCCAGAGAGGATACCGCAGGAACCTGAGGCTCTGGCAATGGTAAATTAAATGCCGAGCGGACCATGTCCGTCAAAGACTGCACCCACAGTCTCTCTGTCTGGGAGTCTGAAAATGGTTCCTCAGAGGTAGATCCCTCAATCCCTGAACCCTCTTGGTTCAGGTCTAGTTGATCCTCCTGCGATTCCAATTCCTCCGGAGAGAGAATTTCAGCATCTGAGGATACACCTTTTGGTGATGGGGATCTAGCCCGTTTCTTGCCAGGAATAGATCTAGCGATCAACGCTGGTAATCTCTCTTCTAGCCCCCCTAGGGATACAGCTAGCATCTCCTCTGTGATAAACACAGGGCTGGGCTGATCTGGGCCAGCCTCAGCACCAGACCCCCCTAATGGCTCATCCAAGGCGACCTTCACGGGAATAAGCTGCGGGGAAAGTATCGGCATATCATCAGAATCAGAGGGGGAACCCCTTTGTTTTTTGGTCTTTTTTGTACCCTTTGACCCCGAACCTTTGGAAGCCATAATACAAAATCGAGGGACTCCACCTACAACAGCAGACTGTAGTGGCCAGGAGTACAAAAACTAGGGTTTAGGGGACAATAGATCACTAATGCCCAAAAACTGATGGGGCCCCGTATGTTTTCTTTTTTTTTAAACATACAGCGACCCCAAACTTAGTTTGCCAGCCTCCAACCTGTTGCAAAAAGGGGGATTTTTTGGCTTAACAGAAAAGCATTGGAACCAAGTCCAGCATGTACTACCCCTCTTCCGCCACCGGGAGTCACTGTTCTGCCGCTCTGTGTCCTCTCCCTTTCAGATCAGCCTCAGACTGAGCACTGACTATAGCTTGCTGATCTATAACAGCACAAGGCGCGCCCCTGATGACGCTGCAGGCACGCCCCCTCCCCGCCCTCCCCTCCGAACGGCGCGAAAAAACGTCTATAAGACGTGCGCGAGCACGCGCGCGCGCGTATGCGGAGCAGGAAGAACATGGAGGAGCCGCGCTGCTGGAGACCCAGGACTGCAGTACCAAGCGGCAGAATCAAACCCCCGGCCAGGTAGGACTCTCCAAAAGGCCCCATAGGGGTCCTTACTTAGCCCTAGAAAGAAAGCAGCAGGTAGCTAGCAAACACAATTGTTTCTTAGACAGGGGAACCTAGTGATGGGGGAATGAGATCATCCTGTCTTCTCAGACATAGTGAGCAAGGTTGCCAATGCAGAGCATACTTAGGCTACCCCCCTTTTAGGTTACCCTGGAGAGCCTGCTGTCGAACCAAGTCCCGCAGGCTCCCCTCTTACCTGCTCCATGCTGCAGGATGTTTGTCTAGCAAAACGATCCAATCTTCTCCCATCTCCGTGGGTAGCGTAATAGACCTTCAGGCCCTGGGGTCCTATGAAGGTACCCACTGTCCTGGACCTATATAGCACCCTGGCAAACAGGAACTTATGGTCTTTACGAACTCTAAGTCCTGGGCCCAGGGTCCAGCCCTCCAAAGAGGAGCATTATAGGCAAAACCCCACGGTTTGGGGCCCGGGTACTGTCCACTTTGGCACTGAGGCTCCTTGGACAGATCCGGTTAGCCCGCCCTTAATCCCAAGGATGTGGAGCAAAGCTATTCCGTGACCAACACCTAAGACACTGGCGAAAAAACTGAGGGACTCCCTCTAGGGGAGGGGGTTATATAGGGAGGGGACTTCCTGTTTGAGATTGCCAGTGTCCACACCTGAAGGTACTCCATATAACCCATATAGTAATGAATATGCCGCTCTGTGTCCCGTGATGTACGAGAAAGAAAAAGAGAACACGTTCTCTTTTTCCTCATCGGGAGTCTCAATTTCCTCGTCGTGTTTCTCATTGGGCTGGTTTACAACGAGAAACATGTTCGTGTGTATGCTTAGAAACTCGCGCATGCTCAGAATAAAGTATGAGGTGGGAGCGTGCCTTCGGTAAAAGTAGGGTTTGTAATGGAGATAGCACATTCGTCACGCTGTAACAGACTGAAAACTTTTACTTAACACGCAGTAACATGAGATTAGCAAAAGCAGCCCCAAGGGTGGCGCCAGTGGAATCAAACTTCCCCTTTAGTGTGCCGTCGTACGTGTTGTACGTCACTGCGTTTGAGAATGACAAGATTTTGTCTTGACTGTGTGTACGCAAAGAAAGCTTGACAGAATTCTCGACAAGCCTAACAAGGAACTCGTTGAGGAAAACAATGTTTCATTTACGACTAGTTCCTCGGTCGCGTGTACGAGGCCTTCTAATATAGGCAAGGAATGGGGCCATCTGATCACATCATCCATTGGCACCGCCCCTTCTGATGTCAAATTATGTTATGGGACGTCAGAAGGGGGCATGACACCGAGTGACCTAACTGGGTTGCTCTGCTCCTTGCCTGTATAAGAGCTTTAAAAGTGAAGAGGGAGCAGTCGGCAGGTAGCCTCTGAGGAGGCGAAGCATTTTTGGCCATTTTTTCATTTTTCGAGTCAGCCGGTGCAGTGATGGATGATGGATGTACATCGAGTTACACTTTTCTTTTTTTTAATAAAGGACTTGTCAAAAATTGTTTCCAGTGTTTCTTACTTTATGACACTTTTTTTGGTGAATGTATACGATGTACACGGTACCCATTTACGTGGGGGGGGTCGGGATCTGGGGTCCCCATGTTAAAGGAGGCTACCAGATCCTAATAATCCCCTCACAGTTGTACATATTCGATGCCCCGCCTTTGCTCTCATAGGACTATGCAGAGCAGGGAAGCTTCTGTGTGCAGCCACCAGAAGAGGTGCCCTCATTTGTATACACAGAAGCCTAGCAAGCAGTAAGCATAGGGCCAGCACCAGAGGCAGCCGAATTTCATTCTGAAACATTCCAGCTGAAAAAAAAGCCCTGCTTCTACCCATTTATTTCAAATAAGGACACTATTGATTCTTCCCCTTCCAATATAGGGATTACATTCTTTCAGTATTGACACATGTGTGCTTTGTTTAGACACTAAGATGTGCTATAAAACAGTCAATTATGTTCACATTAGGCTGGAAACCCATCTTAAATTCTATTTTACCCCAAAATGTAATACTGCAGATATAAGTATGTTATTGTGCAATTGTATTACAAAATTGTCGGTTTGTCTCTTTGCATTGCTTACATGGATGTGAAATACCTGGTGATCCTGACAGTTTTCCAGCTATTTTTTCAAACTAATCATGTCAAGCACAGAAGCACATCCATTCTAGTGTGGTCAGTTTGTCTGTGCCTGCTATTTGGGAGATGTTGTGCATACAGACGATGTGCCTGTACCCTGGTCGGACATCTGCTGCATATTTTTTTTGTGGGACCTCCGGTTTAAGGGGGCCCTGCCACAAGCCGGGATACAGCAGAGAATAGCAAACATGTGATTCTATAAACAGTAGGAGGTATTTACCGTATTTATCGGCGTATACCGTGTACTTTTTTGCCCTTAAAATCAGGGCAAAATTGTGGGTGCGCAAAATACGCCGTTACTCGCTTCCCGCGCTGTGTTTGAACTTTGCCGCCGACATATACCAAGCGCAGTACACTCGGGTAAAGTCGGCTAGGCTCGGCTCCCCTCGCGGTTATGCAAGAGGAGCCGAGCGTGGCCGAGCGTGCCCGAGTGTACTGCGCTCGGTATATGTCGGCGGTGGCGGCAAGCAGGGATCGGCTCAGAGACAGCGTGGGAGCAGCGGGGAGGACACCACGAAGGCCGCAGACAGACGCCGGACCGGACAAGGCCGCCGGGCAAGACACCAAAACTGTAAGTATTAATAAAAAAAAAATCAGGAATTTCACGTTCAGAGTAGGTGTGCGCGCTATATGTGAGTGAGCGCAATAGGCCGATAAATACGGTATGTATTTTTTACTTATTTATAAGAAGTTTTGCCTTATATTAAAACTGTATTGCACAATTTACAATGTAAGGGTCCACATCCACATTAATGCAAGATAAAAAAGACATGAGCTCAATACTGGACACTTTTACCCCCTTCCTGCCCAGGCCAGTTTTCAGCTTTCAAAGCTCTCACTCGTTAAATGGTAATTACTCAGTCATGCAACACTGCACCCATATGAAATGATTATGATTTTTTTTAAGTTGTCATTTTTTTACCACAATTATTTGGAAAGTAAAGAAACAGAATTATTTTTATTTTTTTCACAAAAAAATCATATTAACAAGTTATATTTCTCACACACAGCATAGGCATACTTGCAAATATTATAAATATATATTTTAGCAGAGGCCCTAGTGAATAAAATGGTGGCAATTTTTCAGGGAAAAAAATCACTTTAATGAATTTTAATGCATGCAAACATGCTTTATAAGCCTTAACAGGTTACCAGTATACAGTTACAAAAGAGGTCTGGTGCTAGAATTATTGCTCATGCTCTGACGTTCATGGCAATACCTCACATGTGTTGTGCAATCCCTATTTATGTATGATGATGGGATCAACACCTGCATTCCCATTTGCAAATATTTTTATTTTATTTACACTGTTTCTTTAAAAAAATATTATTATTTGGTACACTGTGACAGATGTTTTTGTGCACTGTACATTGTGACAGATGTTGATGGGACACAAGTACAGATGTTGATGTGCACTGTGTACAGGGACAGATGATGCTTGGTGCACCGATGTGGGATGGCTGCAGTCTGTGTAATCTGTGTGCAGCCGAACAGTAAAATCTTCAGCTACACAGAGATCACTGACAGGCTGCAGCGATCCCACTCTCCCCCTCCCAACCTCAGTTAGCTCTCACTGAGCTCAAGAGGAGAGTCGACACAGAGGCATGTGCCTCTGTTTACATTGTGTGATGGCTGTAATTGGACACAGCCATCACATGATTGGGAGGGCCAATCAGAGAGCACATATCCCAATCTGTGATGTGCTGTGTCGGAGGGACGCATCTATCACGGGTTTTCACCGCTACGCGGCCATGATGCTGCATAGTGGACACACTTCTGACATGATGTATGGTTACGTCCAATCAGAAAAGTGCTTGTCCTATCCAGTCATTTATTTACAGTGGCCATGTGGGAAGCGGTTAAGGGTACCTGGGTGCACAGGGGTGCCCTGTCTGCCACTGTAGTGGTGCATTGAGGTGCCTTTGCAATGCTTCAAGCTAAATATTGTGCATTGCCATGCATTGCAATAGGCATAGCTTTACCCCATGTTTTCCCAACAAACAGGTCAAAATGGAAATTAGCTTGGTAATGATAAAACAAATGTAAACCTGTTCTGATTTACTGTAAAACGTAAAGTGGTTTCTGAATTGTTTTGAACTGTACCATATGGCTTGAATTGCACTAAAACATTCTATATAAAATCCTGTAGAAAACGTGACAGTTTTAAATGTAATACATTTGAATATTATGATATGAACAAATGGTATAGATTAGGCAGTACTGGCTTATTCAGTGAGTATCAGGCAGTACCAAACTGATAACTACAATTTTCCCTTTAGGCCACGTACACACAATCGAATTTGTCCGCTCAAACTGGTCCGACGGACCAGTTCAGCGGACAAATCCGATCGTATGTACGGGCTAGCGGACATGTCTGACCGGTGGACACATTTTAAAACATGCTTTAAAATGTGTCCGCCGGCGATATGTCCGTCGGATATGTCTGCTGGTCAGTACACTCACCAGCGGACATATCTGCCCGCACAAGCGTCGTATGGATGCGACGCATGCGTGGAAGTTGTTTACTTCCTGGTTCGGTGATGTGGCGGCGTCAACGTCACCACCACGTCACCGCGCTGTCTGCCGGCGGGGATTTTGATCCGATGGTGTGTACACGCCATCGGACCAAAAATAGCCCGGCAGACATATCCGATGAAAATGGTCCGAGGACCGTTTCCATCGGATATGTCCCTCCGTGTGTACGCGGCCTTAGTGTTCTAATTTTAGTTAACTTGCACTTTAAAGTGCAGTCACTGTAAATCTGAGGGGTAGATCTGAAATGAGGGCAAGCACTGCTGATTTTATCATCCAATCATGTCTAAGCTAAAATGCTGTTTTTTTATTTTTCTTGCATGTCCCTTTCGGATCTACAGCGACTGCACTTCCAAGTGCACTTTCAGTGCATTTTCAATTGCACTTTGCACTTGCAGTTTGTACTTGTAGTGCAAAGTGGATTTGACTTTCGGAAATAACCACCATTGTCTTTAACCTACAACAATACTTTTAAGGTCTGTCTAAGACAGTATTTCTCAAACTTGTTTGTCTTGCAGTGCACCAAAAAGATTTAAAAAAAATTACGACACACCTGAAAAGATTTATCAGTTTTTGTGATGAAGAACTTTTTTTTACAAAAATGTAGGGCTGTTACTGATCAAAATGTTTGTGTTCGATTAATCGTTTGTTTTTTTAACCACTTAGCAACCACCTGCCGAAAAATAGCGGCGGCAAGGTGGTTGCTTAACTCTGGGATCACGTTATATAACGTGATTCCAGAGTCCCCGGGGCGCGCACACGGGAATATCCGTCCGGCGGGTCACGGATCACGGTAAATCGCCGCTGATCGCCCAATGACGGCGCGATCACATGTAAACAGACGCCGGTTCCTCCCTCCTCTCTCTGTACCGATCGGTACAGTGTGAGAGGAGGAGCGCGGATGGTGGCAGCGCTGTGGATGGATCTGTGACTATTGCAGTCACAGATCCATCCATCCCTGCAACCCCCCAGCAATACTCAGCATACCCCCCCAGCAATACTGTGCATACCCCCCCAGCAATACTGTGCATACCCCCCCAGCAATACTGTGCATACCCCCCCAGCAATACTCAGCATACCCCCCAGCAATACTCAGCATACCCCCCCAGCAATACTCAGCAGTACCCCGGCGCAATACTCAGGAGTACCCTGGCGCAATACTCAGCAGTACCCCGGCGCAATACTCAGCAGTACCCCGGCGCAATACTCAGCAGTACCCCGGCGCAATACTCTGCAGTACCCCGGCGCAATACTCTGCAATACTCTGAACAATACTCTGTAGTACCCCGGCGCAATACTCTGCAATACTCTGAGCAATACTCTGCAGTACCCCGACGCAATACTCTGCAATACTCTGAACAATACTCTGCAGTACCCCAGCGCAATACTCTGCAGTACCCCGACGCAATACTCTGCAATACTCTGAACAATACTCTGCAGTACCCCGGCGCAATACTCTGCAGTACCCCGGCGCAATACTCTGCAGTACTCTGAACAATACTCTGCAATACTCTGAACAATACTCTGCAGTACCCCCTGCGCAATACTCTGCAATACTCTGAACAATACTCTGCAATAACCCCCTGCGCAATACTCTGCAATACTCTGAAAAATACTCTGCAGTACCCCTGCGCAATACTCTGCAATACTCTGAACAATACTCTGCAGTACCCCTGCGCAATGCTCCCAGCGCAATACTCCCTGCGCAATACTCCCTGCGGTCATTTTTTTTTTCAGGCTTCCCAGCCTAGAGGTGAGATGTGGGGTCTTGTTGACCCCATATCTCACTGAAGAGGACCTGTCACGCTATATTCCTATTACAAGGTTTACATTCCTTGTAATAGGAATAAAAGTAATCAAAACATTTATTTTTGGGGAAAAAGGTGTCAAACTAACATAAATAAAGTAAAATGAACAATAAAAAAAAAAAAAATTAAAGCGCCCCTGTTAAAAAAAAAATTAAAGCGAACGTGCACGTAAGTCCCGCCCACTTATGAAAACGGTGTTCAAACCACACATGTGAGGTATCGCTGCGAACGTTAGAGCGAGAGCAATCATTTTGGCCCTAGACCTCTTCTCCAACTAAAATGATGTAACCAGTAAAAATATTTAAAGCGTCACCTATGGGGATTTTTAAGTCGCGAAGTTTGGCGCCATTCCACGAGCGTGTGCAATATTGAAGGGTGACATGTTGGGTATCTATTTACTCGGCGTAACTTCATCTTTCATATTATGCAAAAACATTGGGCTAAATATAATGTTTTTTTTTTTTAAAAAGCACAAAACTGTTTTATTTCCAAAAAAAATGTGTTCGAAAAATTGCTGTGCAAATACCATGTGCGATAAAAAGTTGCAACAACCACCATTGTATTCTCTAGGGTCTTTGCTAAAAAAGCATATATAATGTTTTGGGGTTCTATGTAATTTTCTAGCAAATAAATGATGATTTTTACATGTAGGAGAGAAATGTCAGAATTGGTCTGGGTGCTCCAGAATGTCTTATGGCGTTCCCTGCATGTTGGGCCTCTGTATGTGACCACGCTGTGTAAAAGTCTCACACATGAGGTATCGCCATACTCGGGAGGAATAGCAGAATGTGTTTTGTGGTGTAATTTGTGGTATGCATATGCTGTGTGGTTATTAGAAATAACCTGCTAATATGAAAATTTTGTGGAAAGGAAATAAAAATGAAAAAAAATCTTGATTTTGCAAAGAATTGTGGGAAAAAATGACAACTTCAAAAAACTCACAATGCCTCTTTCTAAATACCTTGGAATGTCTTCTTTCCATAAAGGGGTCATTTGGGGGGTATCTGTACTTTTCTGGCATGTTAGGGTCTCAAGAAATGAAAGAGGCCGTCAGTACATCAGATGTGATCAAATTGATCAATTTTCAGTAATTGGTACCATAGCTTTTAGACCCTATAACTTTCACCCAGACTAAATAATATCTAAAAAAATGTTGTTTTGTTACCAAAGGTATGTAGCAGTATACATTTTAGGCCAAGTTTATGAAGAAAAATTACTTTTTTGCAAAATGTTATAATAGAAATGAAGAAAAAATAATTTTTTTACAAAATTTTCGTTCTTTTTTCATTTATAGCGAAAAAAATAAAAACTGCAGAGGTGATAAAATACCACCAAAAGAAAGCTCTATTTGTGGGAAAAAAAGGACAAAAATTTCATTTGGTTACAGTGTTGTATGACTGAGTTATTGTCATTCAAATTGTGAGAGCACCGAAAGCTGAAAATTGGTCTGGTTATTAAGTGGGTTTAAGTGCCCAGTGGTCAATCGATTAATCGACTAATTTTGATTAATTATAACGCACATACAGATCCAACTACTTCTAGCTGATCTCCCTGGCTGATTCCCAGTGCAGCTGCCAACAACTGGAAAAATGGATAGCAGGATACAAAAAAGACACAAAGGCAGCGCTCGATGGGAATAGCATTAAAACTTGTATAGTCTTCAAGTAGGTAACAAAATAAATATTGCACTGGAAATAAAATTGATGTAGCTACATAAACTGTAAAAATGGTGCGAGTAATACCAAACGGTACCAAAGCAGTCATAAAAACATGTAGCTAAGTATGATACTGGTATAAAAATGTGTACAATGATACCACTGCTGAATCCAGATGAGGAGAGGTTAACATCAGTCCGTTGGCATGTAGATGTCTCATGAAGGGAATGATCACAACTCCCAGTGGATGGTTGTAGAGTCCCAGGTTGATAGAGTGAAGTGTAACAACCCTTGTGTGTGGCAGATAGTAAGGTCCCGTTGGCATGCAGATATGAAGGCACAGCAAAGGAGCCCTTCAGATGGACACTGCAAGCCCTGCCGGTGTCCGTGACATTACCGGATCTCCGACGGAACTCCCTGAAGGCCCGGAAGCCGGCGGAGAGGTGAGTACCAATCAAACAAATTTTAATCGATCAAAACGATTTTGATCGATCAAAAAAATTAAAGATTAATCGATCAATTAATAATTTTTTTTTGCACAGCCCTACAACAATTTAATGTGAAGGATGTGTCTGATTTCAAGAGCAAATGAGATTGAAGCGAGGCTCCAAAGTCGACAAATGGAACGAACAAAAGCAATGGTCTCTATTATTGTAATATAGTTAGAGTGATCGAGTTCTTCCGAGATCTTGCAGACGTCTCGCGTGACCCATGATTACGTCACGTGACGAGTGACGTAACGCCTAGGGAAGGAGCCGAGTGACGCGATCGACGGTGACGGAAACCGTATGAGCAGATCGCTACACTGAGCAGTATCAGTGGCTGCACATGTTTTTCTGTCCAGGGATTCCCGTCTTTCTGGACCAGCAAGTGTCACTAATAGGTTGTGGTGTGAAGCGCTGTGGAGGAATGATCGTACCATGCTATTGGCACTGATTTATTCACATCACGTTATTGTTTTGGAGTTTATTTACCCAGCATCTTTTTTCAGCACATATCATATTGCGGTGTATGCTATGAGAAGTGTTATCACAGTTATTGCA
Source organism: Rana kukunoris (assembly GCA_029574335.1). Lineage (NCBI taxonomy): Eukaryota > Metazoa > Chordata > Amphibia > Anura > Ranidae > Rana > Rana kukunoris. The sequence goes on from CM056049.1 coordinate 594,963,255, forward strand.
CGTTGTATATTTACTGTACAGCATTGAGGGTTGATTTCAGCCCACTATTACATCACATTAGCGTTACAAAAGGAACCAATGAATGACAGACTGGCAGAGATTGCTTTTTTATATATGTTACTTTTTTTAACTTTTGCCACATGATTTACCATTTAATTTTTCAATACGTTCAAGGTTTCAAAACACTAGCAATTTAAAATATTTTTCAAAACTCCCATTGCACACCTGCAAATCTAATGTGGCACACAAGTGTTCCACGGCACTCAGTTTGTGAATCAGTGGTCTAAGGTATAAGGTAGTGTATGGCTGCTCAAAGCCTGAATGCTTATTTAGGGCCAGATTCAGCAAGACTTGCGCTGGAGTATATCGATATGCGCCGCGTAGCTGTAAAGATGCGCCGTTGTATCTACGCGGCCGTATCCACCAAACTAGATGTGACAGAAAACTGGCTTTTTCCGACCGGCTTAACTCTCCTTCGCCAGAGTATCGTAAGCACATATTTTCGCTCGTCGCATCCGTCACGCCTATTGATTTCCCATTCAAATATGCAAATGAGGAAGATTTCCCAATTCGCGAACGGATTAGCACCAGACGCTGGCTACATGCGCCGCGCATATCTCGTCCGTCCGTCGCAAAGTTATTCCTACAAAAAGCTGCTTTATCTTTACTCCAGACGGCCTCAGGTCAGCAGGAGAGCAGCTACAGCAGCAGCGTTACCGACGAAAATAGCAAGCTGAACAACCACACTTGGAAGGACAACACCTCTGTCTGCCAACATGCCAGGGGCAGTCGCGGTCCTAGCACTACTAATGGGTCCCCCGGTACGGAGGAGGCAGGCACGTGAGAGGATATACCGCACGCGCATGAGCCTCTTTGGCATGGGTGATGAGGAGGTGTATCGCCTCTTCAGATTCAGCCCTGATGCAATCCTTGAATTAACCACAACCCTGCAGGGTGACATCACCAGCAAGACACACCGCTCACAAGCAGTGCAGCCACTGGTGAAGGTACTGGCAACACTCCATTTCCTTGCCAGTGGATCATTCCAGCGTACAAGTGGAGTGGTGGCTGGGATGTCACAGTCCTCCATGAGCAGATGTGTGCACCAGGTTGTCCCTGCAATCCTCAGACGCATGTCCCACCACTTCATCAGACCCACCACTGAGGAGCTGCGGCTGAAGGCAATGACAGATTTCTACAACATTGCAGGATTCCCACGCACTATGGGGGCCATTGATTGCACACATGTGGCCCTACAGCCCCCCAGTGCCACAGAGCACATATACTGCAATCGGAAGCATTAGCATTCCATCAACGTACAGGTGATAGCTGATGCCCAACGCCTCATATGGCACGTCCGTGCCAACACCCCGGATCCAGCCATGACAGCTTCATATACAATCAGAGTCCCATCCCAATGGAATTCGAACAGAACGTGTATGGGGACAGCTGGCTGGTTGGTGAGTGACATGGGTGGCAGGCATGACTGTCCCCCCCATGATGCTGACATCACACGGGGCACAAGCATGACTAACATCCTCCTGTCTTTTCCCTTCCAGGTGACTCGGCATATGCACTGGGACCCCATCTAATGACTCCTTTCCGGAACCCCCAAACCAGAGGAGAGAGAAAATACAATGAAACACACATCAAAACCCGTGCAGTGGTGGAGCAAACATTTGGGCTCCTAAAGTCCCATTTTCGATGCCTGGATAAGTCTGGGGGGGCCCTATTGTATTCCCCTACCTTCGTGTGTCAGATCATCGGTGCATGTTGCACAACTTTGCCATGAGAAAAGGCCTGCAGATTGACATACGTGATGACCTGACCCCCCAACCAGACAATCCCCCCTGCCAGAGGAGAACCAGTCTGCTGATGGAAGAGCAGTCAGGAGGGTCCTCGCCGTAGGCATCTTTGGACACTAAACAAAAACATTGATCGTACGGACAATACACGCATGCACACCACTGATGTCCCTATATCACACACACCACATCGCATTGGATTAGCCCAAGTCCAACATGCAGGACTTGGGAGCAGCAACGCCGGCGTCAAGGCTCCAATGATGTCGCTGTCCATTCATACACCATTCACACGTCATTCACACAGTCGTGGGGATAACTTCTCCACCACGGCCGAGGGTGACACCCCTTACTGGCAGGAGTGCCACCCCCTCACATTCACACACCATTCACACTGCAACGTGTGCAGTATTAATAAAAGTAAAAAAGCTCATAACCTGAGCATTAATGAAAAAAAAAAAAAGAAAAAACATCATCTGGGATGCCGGGGGCTCCTCCTGGTGGCCCCTCTCTGGCTCCTCAGCTGCCTGGATGGAGTGGGTGGGGGGGCATCTGGAGGTGGCTGATCCCCGGGTGGGCCACTCCTGGCAGGTGTGGCATGCCTGCCCTCCAAGGCCATGGCTATCCGGCCGAGGTAAGAGTTGGTCTGGGCCTGCATCCTGAGCTGCTGGGTGACCTGGTAATGCTGGGCCCGCTGACTCTGCCTCGCCTGGTCCCGGATGGCAGCAGTGTTTGCCTGGACGGCTGCAGTGAGGTGCCTTATATCAGCCTGCACCTCCCCCAGACTGGTCACCACTGCAGCGCAGTTGCAGATGACATCCTGCACTGCATTAGATATCTGGGCCACGGAGCACAGGTTGTCAGCCACTCTGTCCAGGTGCCCAACTATGTCCCCCATTTGCTGGGTCTGTCTGGCGTGGTCCCTCGCCACCTGGTCCTGGACCAGATCAGAGACCCCCCTGGTCTTCCGGGTGGCCTTCCTGGGGCCAGTAGATGGTAGTCCCCGGGCAGATGGAGTCGCCCTTGAGGGGCTTACTAGGATGGGGGAGGGGATTACAGAGGCCTCTGCCGAAGTGGAGGACTCCTCCAAAAATAAAATAATGTCCTGCTCTGCCACAACAGGCTCCTCCTCAACCACCTCTGCAGGTGAGGTGTGGGCACTCTCCTCCACCTCGGTCTCTTCACCACCCAGGGGCTCGGGCACAGGATGCCGTTGGGGGGATGGGGTGGACTGTCCGCCAACAGATGATGGCCCAGCTCCGTCATCTGTGGATGACACAAAGCACACACATGTTGGGTGGTCCTACACACTTGGCACATGTACCCTCCCCCCCACATGCAACACACCAAAAATGGGGTCAAAATCACTTACCTGTCCTGGAGCCTTCCTCCATGGAGTCATATCCCGGGACCCCCTCCAACTGCTCCCTGTCCAGGCAGCGGGCGACCACCTCCTCCTCCGTGGTTAGGCTGACCGCACATGGGGGTCCAACCCCCGTGCCCCTCTCATGCCTCCTAATGGTGGCCACCTTGCCCCTGACCTTGCGCCTCTGATCATTGATCTTCTTGCCAATATCGGCAGCAGTCCGGGTGGAGTACCCCAAAATATTAACTCTGGCAGCAATGCTTGCCAGGATGGCCTGCTTCCTCTCCCGGCTGGTCTTTCTGCTTTTCCTGCCATGGAGGACATCGTTGTGGGTCTCCATAGCCGAAATTACAATCGAGACCTCCTGGGCATTAAAATTGAGGTTCCTCCTCTCTTTGGGGGGAGCGAGAGCAGCCATGACACAACAAAAGTAACTTCCCTGGGGTGGGGGGAAACGGAAATACTTTTGCGCCGGAATGGCGCTTCCGCTGGCGCTTTTATACGAGCAACGGAACACATTGCGCTGACGTTTCCCGTGAAGTGGTGCCGACGGAAGTTGTGAGCATGCGCACAAGGGGGCGAGTGGAGCCTCACTCACTGCGCATGCTCCGTGGATGATGCGCTGAACGTAAGCCTCTGCGCTGGGCTCCACCCATCATTTACATATGATCACACCCACTTCCACTTGCGTCGGGTTACGCCAGCGCATTTTCGTTACTCCGGCGCAACTTTAGGAGCAAGTGCTATGTGAATAACAGTACTTGCTGCTAAAGTTTCGGCGGAGTAACGTAAATGAGAAACGTTACTCCAACTTAAAGATTCGCCCATCTACCTGAATCTGGCCCTTAAAATATAGCGAATCTGGGAAATAGAATTACAAGGATCATAGATACAGATACATTAGAAATTTACCTCAAAGGAGAGAGATATCTTTTCTGTGACAACCCTACTCTCATCATACACCTTTAGTACATCTCAAACAGCCCAAAATTACAAGCCTCTCAAATTGTAAGAATCCCCTAGTTCAATAAGAACCTATAAATGAATTGTGATTGTTTATATACTCTGATTTGTGTTCTCCAAACTTTTACATTAATTATGCTTGGTAAATGGAAATAATGGATTAAATATGAAATAATACAACATCATTAACAGACATATCTAAATTTAGAGTTTGAGAGAGAGAATGATCAACCACCCAAGCTCAATAAGACGATGCACAGTTTGTGGTCCTACCTTCTGTACTGTACATTAAAATGAAATTAAGAAAACAGGAAGAGATACTTCAGTAGTGTATAATTATGTAAGTATAAGAAGCTTTGCTTTCTTATCAGACAAGTTCAGACACATTATTATTAATTAGGAAATGAACTTTTCTTACAGCAAAGCTAGTTTAATATGCATCTTTTTTTATTATTGTCTTGATTTAAAAATCGTGTTTGATTTACTTTCCTCATTAAGACATTCATTATGATTAAATTGATTTTAGAAGTAACAGTAATATTACCATTGTCTAGAATGCTTCTTATAGAGAGTTTCGCATTACAGTGTTCTCATTTATCCATTTCATACAACTGCATGACAAACAGTTTTGTAAATGTATGCTGAGAAAAGTTAGAATTAAAATGTATTTAACAGCATAACATCTTTTATTTAGTTCTTTAGAGTATAGAGCAATTATAAACTCTTTCAGATTTGTTTTGCTGTCTGTGTCCCCATTTGGCCGATCTTCCCTTTCTATTTGTCCTAAAGTCTAGACATGTGCACACTGAAATATTTTGTTTTGGAATTTTGTTTTCGTCCAAAAAATGTATTTATTTAGTTACTCCCGAAATTTGTTTTTATTTATTTTGTTTCGTTAAAAAATGCATTCTTCCGAAAATCTGAATTAATTAAGGTAGAATCTGTCATTGAAGGCTTATGGTGTTCGTCGAATGTTCTAAGAAGATTTGACAAAGCAGCTAAACTGTACAATTGTACATTAATGGTCGAATGCTCCACTGACAAACTATAGTAGAATTCTAATGTTGCATGACTAGTAATAATTATATTTATTAATTATTATTACTAGTCAACCAACATTAGAATTCTTCTATAGCCTATGGGTGGAGCATTTGACCATAAATGTCCGTTTGTGGCGATCGTATATAGCTGCTTCGTCGAATCTTCGTGTCTCTATAATGTCGAATCTTTTCTCTTTATGTCGAATAATCTTGGACTAACAGAGTTAGGTTAGGCACATTTGACCGGAGGTTTGATAGAAATAGATCGCTATCGCTATTGTCACCGTCATGTAGAATCTTCTATCTATATGAAACTTTTGTCACAACAAAACGAAAATAAAGCATTTTTTTATGTCAGATCTTTCGGATATTGGGTTCTGCACATCTGCTATCGTATTGTTAACGAACACGAAAATCCTTGAAATTCGGACGAAAATGCATTTGGATGAAAAAGAATGCACATGTCTACTAAAGACCACTTTCACCAGGAGAAAAGGAGGGACATCTGAGTTTTCACCACAACCATACTGGGAATCTTTCATTCCCTCATGGAGACATTTCCTCACACTTCCTTTTGTGTGTACAGGAAAGGAAGTAAAGGAAAATGTCTTCAATAGAAAACAAAAGGCAAAGCATCCTTGGTTTTATCCATTATTCTATTATTCACATTTTATAACCCCTGTCAGTTTTTCTTTTGTCCTATGTGTCTAATTGAAGAGATTTCCCTTCATCCTCTGTCCCAAAGCAAAAACAGGAAGTGTGAGGAAATCCCTGCAAAGTGAAAGAATCCGTGGATGTCACCAGGGTCACCAAAATTAGTGTCCCATTTGTAAGATTTCCCCAATTCTGGGGACAACCCAAATTGTGAGATTGTCTTCTACTTCCACAAATTGTAAACAGGACAGATAGAGAAAGTGAATCTCTCTAAAGGGGGGCAGAGACATCAATAAAATGTTGATGTTCAAATCCCTTTCAACTTGCCTTTAGTTACACTTTAAATAAAACCTTCCCTACCCTACTGAATGGATGTAAATAACTAAGACGCACTGCGCTTGGCTCAGATTCAGTAGGGAAATTCGACATGGATCCCCTGCTGATTGAAATGGACACAGCTCGGTGTGAAAAGGCCCATAATTCTTATTCTTTTCACTGTACATGGTTGTGACAGTATGTAAATACATTTAATTTCTAGAAGACATATGTCGTAATGCTCCCTTCTTTCAGAAGGTGTATTAATTGGTGAAAGCATTTCAAGCTGCAGTTTATTTCTGCAGTGTATCCATTATTTTCATTGCCAGACATCACAATTCAAATAAAAGATAATCCAATAAAATAAATCTATTTACAGTACAAAACCATTTTGTATTTTTAAGGAAAATAGCCAGCAATATAAAATCAGAATTCCTGTCCTCAATGACAAAGCCTGCAAAAGAACGCAGTGAATGCTTTCCAGGACATAGAATGAATCCCAGCACAGGAAACCACAGCAGAATATCAATGAGGTCTATTGCTTCAACTGCCTGAACACAAATCACTTATATGACATGATGGAGTCATACATGTAATTACATTAGCATTTACCAGCAGGAGGGCAGGGCTATGACACTATCAATTTGTTGTGTTCTAATGAAGGTCAAACCTGATCTACCATCCCTTTGACCTAAGATTCCTTTTTTGCTCAAACCAAATGTGGTGGAGGTCAGATATAGACTAGTCCTTTCTTTTCCTTCACCACACATAAGATGAACACATAGGTTTAAGTTTTTACAAAGGAAATATATTGATTTGTAATCAATTATCCCATATGTACTGATTTGATCAGTTTTTTTTTTTCGTATTCTTTGAACAAGTGAGGTCTTTTTTTTATCCTTTTCTCTTCATGCATTTGGATCAGTGATACATGCTGCTATTTATCATTCCAAGCTCTGCAGAAAACAAGTCACAGCACTAATTTTCCTTCCATGCTCCTGATAAGTTCAGTCGATACAGGCTTCCCTCATTGTGCACAATTACCAGCTCAGCACTTTACATTCACATCATTGCACATCTGCAGAAAGAACTTGATCAATTCTGATTGGGTATAAAGACAATAAATGACCATGACTGGATCATTGGAGGAATAATTTAGATGTAGAATCTCAACAAGACCCTATACATTAATAAAAGCAAATGAGGCATGATGGGAATGTCCTGCATGGCATGTTTGATTCTGTTCTGCCAAGTTGCTATTTAAATTAAATGCTACATTATCTTGTAACCTAGGTGATGTCTTTTGGAAAAGGAAATAATGCTACTTGTTTTCCTTTATAATTAACATGGTCAAATAATGTAACAGTGATGGGTAGTTTAACAGAATAAATCACAAATTAATATTGTGACTAATATTTTACCATTGTGTCACTATATGTAAGAAGATGCACAGAAAAAAGCTCTATAAATCACTTTTTGGTCGTTCAATGTTTTTAAGCTTACACAAGGGAACAACACTCTCTTTAACGATTCCACCCCTTTGCATCTAATCTATTTTTTGGCAGGACTCTTTCTTCTGGTCTGTCAGTGGGTGCCATCTGCAGTGCCAGCATCACTCCCTTGGTTCATGGACACTGTTCATTAGGTGTCAGAACAGTCCATCGCTGAATCCTCAACAGAACCCCTATAAGGTTCTCAGAGGATTCTGAAGCCTTCAAGTCACACAAGTTTTCAAGTGATGATATACTGTGCCTTGAAAAAGTATTCATGCCCCTTGCAATTTTACACATTTTGTTTTGTTACAACCTTTTATTTTATTGGGATTTGATGTGATAGACCAACAAAAAGAGGCTACTTTACTGAATGCAAATAGACTGTGCATAAGCAGTTGCTCCAGAGCTTAGTAAATGAGGTAAAGTTTCACTTTACAACGAATAACCAATCACATACAAGTAAATAAAAAATACAGCATTTTTGCTTGCATATGATTGGATGGTGGAAGTCGGCAGAGCAGCTGCTTATTTACTAAGCTCTTGCAAAGTGCACAGTTTATTTGACTTTAGTAAATCAACCCCATAGGGGCACATAATTGTGAAGTGGAAGGAAAATTATAAATGTTTTTCCACATTTTTTACAAAAAAAATCTGAAAAGTGTGCCATGTATTTGTATTCAGCCAACATTACTCTGATACCCCTAACTAAAATCTAGTAGAACCAATTGTCTTCAGAAATCACCTAATTTGTAAACAGAGTCCACCTGTGTGTAATTTAATTTCAATATAAATACAAGTGTTCTGTTTTTATAGGTTTGTTAGAGAACAAAAAGCATCATGAGGACCAAGGAACTTACCAGAAAGGTCAGGGTTAAAGGTGTGGAGAAGTTAAAAGCAGGGTTAGGTTATAAAAAAACATCCCAAACTTTAAACATTTCACAGAGCACTGTTCAATCCATCAACCAAAAATGGAAAGAGTATGGCACAACTGCCAACCTACCAAGACATGGCCATGGTAACTCTGAAAGAGCTGCAGAGATCCACAGCTCAGGTTAGAGAATCTGTCCACAGGACAACAATTACTCCACAAATCTGGCCTTTATGGAAGAGTGGCAAGAAGAAAGCCATTGTTGAAATAAAGCCATAAGAAGTCTCGTTTGCAGTATGAGAGAAGCCATGTGGGGGACACAGCAAATGTGCGGAAGAAGGTGCTCTGGTCAAAAGCAAAATGCTATGTGTGGCAGAAAACTAACACTACACATCACCCTGAACACACCACCCATAAGCAGGGACAGGGAAGCTGGTCAGAGTTGATAGGAAGATGTATGAAACCAAATACAGGGCAATCTTAGAAGAAAACCTGTTAGGCCTCGTACACACGAGGCAATCTATCTGTTCAAATTGGTCGGACCGACCGATTTGAACAGATCTGTCTGCTTGGATTTTGGTTTGCTCGCGTGTACACACGAGCAAACCAAAATCCCCACCAGCAGACAGCGCTCTGACGTGTCGTTGACATGGCGGAGACGTTGACGTCACCGACACCAGGAAGTAAAACACTTCCGCGCATGCGTCGAAATCATTCGGCGCGTGTGCGAGAAGACATAGCAGACCGTTTCCAGCAGACAGATTTACTCGTGTGTACGAGGCCTTAGGCGGCGTACACACGAGGGGATATGTCCGCTGAAAACGGTCCGATGGACCGTTTCAGCAGACATCTCCGCTCGTGTGTATGGGCTAGCGGACAGATTTCTCCACCCGACAGATTTCAAAGCAAGCTTTGAAATCTATCCGGTGGGAATCTGTCCGCCCGACATGTCTGCTGGTTAGTACACTTACCAGCAGACATGTCGGCCCCCACCGCCGCCGCGCCGCTGCCGAATGGATTCGGCGCATGCGCGGAAGTGTTTTACTTCCTGGTGCGGTGACGTGGCGGTGACGCGGCGGCGTCAACGTCACCGCCGCGTCACCGCCACGTCACCGCGCCGTCCGGCGGCGGGGAATTTGATCCGATGGTGTGTACACGCCATCGGATCAAACTCCCGATCGGACATATCCGATGGAAATGGTCCGCGGACCGTTTTCATCGGATATGTCCGATCGTGTGTACGCCGCCTTAGAGTCTGCAAAAGGCTTGAGACTGGAGTGGAAGTTCACCCTAAACATACAGCCAGAGCTGCAATGGAATAGTTTAGATCAAAGCATATTCATGTGTTAGAATGGCCCAGACAAAGTGCAAACCTAAATACAATTGAGAATCTGTGGCAAGACCTAAAAGATTGCTGTTCACAGACTCTCACCATCCAATCTGACAGAGCTTGAGCTATTTTTCAAACATTTTAACTGGTAGAGACATACCCAAAAAGACTTGCAGCTGTAGTTGCAGTGAAAGGTGGTTCTACAAAGTATTGTTTAGGAGGGCTGAATACAAATGCACGCCTCACTTTTCAGATATTTGTAAAACATTTTTAAAACCATTTATCATTCTCTTTCCACTTCACAATTATGTGTTACTTTGTGTTGGTCTATCACAAACAATTCCCATAAAATGCATTTGCCTTTTTGGTTGCAACATGATAAAATGTGGAAAATGTCAAAGGGTATGGATACCTTTTCAAGACATTGTAGTTAGTAGACAGATATGCCTTGATATGCCTTGTACACACAATCGAGACAGAATTTTTTCATCGGAAATTTTCGACCGTGTGTGGGCCCCATCTGACTTTTTTTCCGTCGGAGTTTAGAAATGGAACATGTTTTATCTTTTTCCGATGGAAAAAATCTAAAATTCCAATCCTCTGTGTGGAACTCCAACAGAGAAAAAAACATATAAACAAAAAAGAAAAATATTGCGCTTACCCAGTGAACAATAAGAAAAAAGCTGCGATTCAAAAATGTTATACAACATAAATAATAATATACAGAAGGGTTGGAATCGCGCTAATCGTGAATATAAGACCAATAAAGGGCACGGTGCATGCTGTGAATATTCTACGCAAATTGAATATATATCATGTGATCATACAGAAATAATCAATTATAATAGATAACACACAAGTGTGGATACACATGTGAATCCACCAAATATCACAAAAACGTATTAAATAATCTATGTGAAAGAAAACATCACACTTAAATGTAATAAACGTTGGACTAATGGAGCCACGCAGGTATTGAAATAAATGAAAAATAAATCAAAAATAAAATTTCACCTGATAGGCATATAGAAAACACATTAAAAGTCTAAGATATGCCAAATGAAGTCAATGTGGTAAAAAACCTCAAAAAATGAAAATTGAGAAAGTAGAAAAATAAAATGTGGCGTCTCCACCTTTCTGACATGTATGTAAATGAAAAACCACAGGAGAGAAGGAAGTCTCAAGCTGATATAGATGCGTCAATCCTCCGGGTGTCGATCACAAATGGACTTGTGTAGATAAAACCGCAGAACCTCAGCGCCATGAAACAAAAAAGAAAACAAAAAAGACTCGCATAGTGTAAAACCTTATGGATGACTGATATAACTACACCCGTGTGAGACAGTCTTGCGACCGGGGGAGGGATTAGTGCGAACCCACCACCACTGCACACACTGACCCTTACCAGATCTGGACCCCACGGGGTAGGTATAGGCACTCAGAGGAAGGGATCGTAGTTTCAGCAACCATAGGATATAGTCCAAGTGTGAATGCAGACTCCAATATCCAATGCAAAGTGCAAGTGTCTTCAACCGGTGCAAGTGCCAACTTTTCCTTCAGCCTCATCTGGCTCATAAGCTTACGATCCTACGATCCCTTCCTCTGAGTGCCTATACCTACCCCGTGGGGTCCAGATCTGGTAAGGGTCAGTGTGTGCAGTGGTGGTGGGTTCGCACTAATCCCTCCCCCGGTCGCAAGACTGTCTCACACGGGTGTAGTTATATCAGTCATCCATAAGGTTTTACACTATGCGAGTCTTTTTTGTTTTCTTTTTTGTTTCATGGCGCTGAGGTTCTGCGGTTTTATCTACACAAGTCCATTTGTGATCGACACCCGGAGGATTGACGCATCTATATCAGCTTGAGACTTCCTTCTCTCCTGTGGTTTTTCATTTACATACATGTCAGAAAGGTGGAGACGCCACATTTTATTTTTCTACTTTCTCAATTTTCATTTTTTGAGGTTTTTTACCACATTGACTTCATTTGGCATATCTTAGACTTTTAATGTGTTTTCTATATGCCTATCAGGTGAAATTTTATTTTTGATTTATTTTTCATTTATTTCAATACCTGCGTGGCTCCATTAGTCCAACGTTTATTACATTTAAGTGTGATGTTTTCTTTCACATAGATTATTTAATACGTTTTTGTGATATTTGGTGGATTCACATGTGTATCCACACTTGTGTGTTATCTATTATAATTGATTATTTCTGTATGATCACATGATATATATTCAATTTGCGTAGAATATTCACAGCATGCACCGTGCCCTTTATTGGTCTTATATTCACGATTAGCGCGATTCCAACCCTTCTGTAGAGAAAAAAACATGCATGCTCAGAGTCAAGTCGACGTATGCTCGGAAGAGTTGAACTTAATTTTTCTCGGCTCGTCATAGTGTTTTACGTCACCACGTTTTAGATGGTCAGAATTTTGTCTGACAGTGTATATGCAAGACAGCTCAGATTTTATCCCATCGGAAATTCCGATCGTGTGCACAGTCCATAAGCAGCAACAGTAAGCAGCATATTGCCCCTGCCTGAAGATGCTCAACAGAGGAATACAAGATAGTGGATTCAGGTACATTTGGCTTTTTGAGGTGTATAAAAAATAAAACAGACTAGGTAAGAGGGTAAGATAATGTAAAGGTGGGGGGAATGAATCAAGTTTTATACTTTCTTACCAGCTTTTGTGCTTTAGATATATTCTTACTACTGTGTTAAAAGGTCAACTCAATGTCAACTATAATTTCAACTGTATTTACAACAGAACTAAATTCAACATAAAAACCTTGTCTGCTTTGCCTAGGGCAGAACAAATAAAGGAAGCAGCTCCGTGCCTTACACATATTGTGATCATATGTAGATATAATAAAAAAGGACAATGGCGCTGCTCTGTAGTTAATGATCCACCTGATTATAGAAAGTGCTAAAGTGATTTAAAAATTGGTATAATAAAATGTGATGTATAACCAGTGTGATGGTTAGTATAATGTGAATAAAAAAAAAACATAAAAAAAAGACTGTAAAAAACAGTAAAACAGCTTGTGTAAAAAACCTTATTGTGATCATATGTTCGCATTTTTTGTCAAATATGCAAAGATCCAGTAAAAATCGAATAAAAGGAAAGGATGCAACAGCTGCTTAAAGTCGTGAAAAGGCTTGTTTAAAAGAAACAAAAAAATAAAAAAAATAATGGTTATTTGCACTGCATATTTTATCTAAAAAAATATTGGCCTTTCTGTCTATGAGAGCAAAAAGTTTGATGCAACTAAAAGTCACGCTGGTTGCTAAGCAATACTAGACCATCTGCCATAACACTCACTGGATTCATTTAGACCAGTTGTTCTCAACCTCAATCCTTAAGCCATATTTTCAGGTTTTTCTTTGCAAAGCTACTTTAAATCAATATCAATGACATGGTATTGATAAGAGCTTATTTAAGGAAAGTTCCCAAAACATGGCCCATTGGGGGCACTTGAGGACTGAGGTTGGAAACCAGTGATTTAGACCAATATCACTGTGCATCTAAAGCCTTCTTGCATTAGAATTAAAGGTTTCTCTAACTTCTGCTGGATCTCAGGTCCTAGTGTAATCTTGGGTGTTTCTCTCTCTTTGCCTCACAATTCAGTCATCCTTTAATCAGAAAGGACTGTGTCAACCCCACTGTAAGGAGTAGTTAGGGTTGCCACCTTTTCTTTAAGCCAAACCTAAACACTTTAGCGGCCTGGGACACCTTTGGGTGCCCCAAGGAGAGTAGTAATGCTGTGCGCATATTGTGCTGCAGCAAGCAGTGGGTGTGGCCAAATTGCTTTTGCTGACGTCATTGCCCTGTCCCCAAGTAAAGTCGAACCTGCCCCCAGACAGCTACACGTAGCTCCAGCAACAGATTTGTGTGTGACTATCATGGTTACTTGGGGAGCCACAGTCTAGTCTGAATACTGTGTCCAGGTTTCAGTCTGCCTGAAACCCGATCACATGATTCAAAACCCGGACTGTCCGGGTGAATTCCGAACAGGTGGCAACCCTAGGAGTAGTGCCTTCACAATACTTGGATTACACCTGTTCTTCTCCCTGCAACAACAGCATAAAAGCAATCCTGCTTTCCAGAGAAGAGTACCGCTTTAACAGTCATGGGGATTCAAAAAAGTAAACACATAGGGGTTGATTTACTAAAGGCAAAATGACTGTGCACTTTGCAAAGTGCAGTTGCACTCTGCAAGTGAAGTTGCTCCAGAGTTTAGTAAATGAGCAGAAGCTCTGCTGACTTTCATCATCCAATCATATGCCAGCAGAAGTGCTGTTTTTTTTTTTCTTGCACGTGATTAGGTATTCCTTACAAAGTGAAGCCTTACCTCATTTACTAAGCTCTGGAGCAACTGCACTTTCAGAAGGCAAATGCACTTTGAAAAGTGCACAGTCATTTTGCCTTTAGTAAATGAACCCCATAGAGAGGTGATCTTATCTGGTTTTGTTTAATTTGAAAACAATTATAAACCAATTAAGTATCTGTTTGTCAATATATTTCCAAGAGATTTCTATGCCTCTATTAAAAATCCATGGTTCCCTATAGCCCATTGATTTGAATAGAAGTCGCACCAGAAGTCGGATCAACATGATCTGACTTGCTGTGCGACTTGTGTGCTGAGGATGAAGGGGAACTCCATTCACCTGAAAAAAGTGTCAAAAATAAAACACACTACACAGGCTTTTAAGGTAATTTATTAGGCAGCTCCAGGGGGTCTCTTTCCGATTTCTTCTCCCCTCTCCGGCTCTTTTCCGCTCTCTCTTTGGTTTTTCTCCCGCTGTCCGGTGTCTTCTGCCAGGCTCTGATAAGCCCCCTGTCCGCAGCCCCCGACAACCGAAGGCCAGGGTTGTCGGGAAGAGGCCCTTGTCCTCATCAACATGGGGACAAGGTGCTTTGGGGTAGAAGGCGCAGGGCATGCAGCCTCGTACGATTCAGGAGGGGGTGCACTCGCTCATCCCCACCCCCTTTCCTGACTGGCCGGGCTGCTCTTCAGATCCACTGTCATTTATAAAGAATGGCCTGAAGAAAATTGTTATCTTGGTCAGCAATTGGTGCTTCTGTTTAGTATATCAAATTACTCTTAAGAACAATACAGTCTTCAATTTCTTTTGCTTGATGACGTGCAAATGAAAAGTAGTGCTGCACTATGAATAGTTTCTTTTTTTTTTTTTTTGTATCAGGGGAGCCATGGGCTTGGATATTTATCCTTTAAAAATTAAAATGCAATATGTTGACTTTCCACAACTTATGACTACTTTTTTTGCAGGTTGTAAGTTAAAATGAGTTTCAAGCAATTGCACCTATTTTATCTATAAAAAATGAATAAACAATATGAATAGTGTGCTGATTTTCTGTGCTATAGATAATCTGGAAGGAAGACATTTTCAGATAAAGTAAATAGTACTCAATAAGGCAAGCTTCCTCTCCTGTGTGCCCTGCAGCAAGTGTATGTTTGTATTGTTTTCTTAACACAAAGGTTGCATGAGAATGTTCATATACATTTGACATACCGTGGCACCTGCCAGCTGGGTCTTCTCTGAATGCTCGATATATGTAGTATGTTTTCTTCTTGTTTAACTTTGTGCTCTGCAGGTCTTCTGGAAATGCGCACGACTCCAATGGTGCACAAGGGAACATCAATGTCAATGCAGAAGAAGGGATGACAGAAGGCACTAGAGAACAGCTTACTGCTGTTTTATATACAATTTTAATTGAGCTTTCTATGTCACCTGCAGCAAAGCCCTAGACTACTAGTACAATCCGTAACAAATAAAGAATCGGGTAGATGTCATGCGGGCATTGAGCACAATGCATTTCCAGCTGAAATGCCACACTCTTCAGTAAGGACTCAGAAAATCTTGTTTAACCACTTTAGCCCCGGACCATATTGCTGCCCAACGACCAGAGCACTTTTTGCGATTCGGCACTGCGTCGCTTTAACTGACAATTGCGCGGTCGTGCGACGTGGCTCCCAAACAAAATTTGCGTCCTTTTTTTCCCCACAAATAGAGCTTTCTTTTGGTGGTATTTGATCATCTCTGCGGTTTTTATTTTTTGCGCTATAAACAAAAATAGAGCGACTATTTTAAAAAAAATGCAATATTTTTTACTTTTTTTTGTAATAAATATCCCCCAAAAATATATAACTTTTTTTTCCCTCAGTTTAGGCCGATACATATTCTTCTACATATTTTTCTTTAAGAAAATCGCAATTAGCGTTTATTGATTGGTTTGCGCAAAAGTTATAGCGTTTACAAAATAGGGGGTAGTTTTATGGCATTTTTATTATTATTTTTTCTTTTACTAGTAATGGCGGCGATCAGCGTTATTTTTCAGTACTGCGACCTTATGGCAGACACTTCGGACACTTTTGACACATTTTTGGGACCATTGGTATTTTTTTAGCGATCAATGCTATAAAAATGCATTGGATTACTATAAAAATGCCATTGGCAGTGAAGGAGTTAACACTAGGGGGCGGGGAAGGGGTTAAGTGTGTTCCTATTTGTTTTCTAACTGTATGGGGGGGTGGACTTACTGGGGGAAATCACTGATCTTCCGTTCATACATTGTATGAACAGAAAATCAGCGTTTCCCCCGCTGACAGGAACGAAAGCTGTGTGTTTACACACACAGCTCCCGTTCCCCGCTCTGTAACGAGCGATCGCGTGTGCCCGGCGGCGCCGACTCGGGGGCGAGCGGGGGGCGCGCGCGCGGGCTGCCGGCGGCGCCCCCTAGTGGCCGTCGAAAGTGGCGACGTAGAGCTACGGGCTCTCGCGCAGGAGTGCCGACCTGCCGCCGTATAACTGGTTAGTTAGTTACTAGTTATACGGCGGCTGGTCGGCAAGCGGTTAAACAACACAGATGGGAGTTTTTTCATGAAACAGTCTTTGCACCCAGGTTCACATCGCTGTACCTCTCTAGGTACTCTGTATTTGACAGGTGAACGTGTTAGGCGGCGTACACACGATCGGACATATCCGATGAAAATGGTCCGCGGACCATTTCCATCGGATATGTCCGATCGGGAGTTTGATCCGATGGCGTGTACACACCATCGGATCAAATTCCCCGCCGCCGGACGGCGCGGTGACGCGGCGGCGGTGACGTTGACGCCGCCGCGTCACCGCCACGTCACCGCACCAGGAAGTAAAACACTTCCGCGCATGCGCCGAATCCATTCGGCAGCGGCGCGGCGGTGGTGGGAGCCGACATGTCTGCTGGTAAGTGTACTAACCAGCAGACATGTCGGGCGGACAGATTCCCACCGGATAGATTTCAAAGCTTGCTTTGAAATCTGTCGGGTGGAGAAATCTGTCCGCTAGCCCATACACACGAGCGGAGATGTCTGCTGAAACGGTCCATCGGACCGTTTTCAGCGGACATATCCCCTCGTGTGTACGCCGCCTTACTGTTTGTAATTTTCATCATAGATTGTCGGAATTTACATTCATTTTTGCATTCATAGTTTACTGAGTACAAAAAAGAGGGGGGTGCAATCAGCGCAGAAATATGAGCAATTAATATAAATAAAGCAAAAATCGCAATAAAGTGAAAAAGTGAAATAACTTAAAGATTTAATTCACCAGTAATACCAGCTGAACACTAAACAGGATATTCACAAAATCCAAAAGTGACAAAACCCATAATAATATATTCAAATAAATATATATGAAACAAACAATATATAGGAAGAATAATTATACTAAATTGGTAAAATAAAGTCCACAGAAATATGTAAGAGTAATCCAGGTAGGAAGCGAAGGAAGCCCCGCTGAGCAAGTTGCAAAAACGTAACGCGTACAGGGGTTCAGGAGTCTGAAGACACGTCACTGCGACCCTGCTTCCTGGTCTCCTATGTTGAGATACCTGCTCATTTGACCATCTAATAAAATAGTGGTCTACATGCGAAGGTGAGAGTACCCATCCTTACTGGTGCAGGGATCACTTTAATTTTTTGGCTTCTCATCGTCACGTGGTGGAAAATTTTAAGATTTGGCTATCTGGATTTCTCTTACATAATTCTGTGGACTTTATTTTATCAATTTAGTATAATTATTCTTCCTATATATTGTTTGTTTCACATATACAGTATATATTCATTTGAATATATTCCTATGGGTTTTGCGCTGCACTGTTTTCTCTTTCAGGCGGCGTACACACGATCGGATATATCCGATGAAAACGGTCCGCGGACCATTTCCATCGGATATGTCCGATCGGGAGTTTGATCCGATGGCGTGTACACACCATCGGATCAAATTCCCCGCCGCCGGAAGGCGCGGTGACGTGGCGGTGACGCGGCGGTGACGTTGACGCCGCCGCGTCACCGCAACGTCACCGCACCAGGAAGTAAAACACTTCCGCGCATGCGCCGAATCCATTCGGCAGCGGCGCGGCGGCGGTGGGGGCCGACATGTCTGCTGGTAAGTGTACTAACCAGCAGACATGTCGGGCGGACAGATCCCCACCGGATAGATTTCAAAGCATGCTTTGAAATCTGTCGGGTGGACAAATCTGTCCGCTAGCCCATACACACGAGTGGAGATGTCTGCTGAAACGGTCCATCCGACCGGTTTCAGCGGACATATCCCCTCGTGTGTACGCCGCCTTATAGTTTACTGAGTATCAAACTGAAATGGCAACACAAAAGTGCAAAGTGCAGTGGTCCATAACCAATCAAAAGTCAAATGTAACTGTTCTTATTAGCTTGAATTTATGAAAAATAAAAGTTGATTGGCTGCTATGCATTGTTATTCTGTATATGTTGTTAAACAAAAATGTTGTACTTTTATTGTAAGGAATATAGTTTATCCCAAATTCAGTGGAATAGGAGACCATTTTATTTTTTGTCCGAGGCACCATTCAAAACCTTGTTTGTCGCAGTGTTGTTTTAAAGATGGTATTGGTGAGCGTTGTGGGATCCAGGGGAGTTTATTGTTGGAATCACAGGTGGTGAACGGCAGTCACAGGTCAGCACTCAGGAGATAAATTATTCAGATTGTCATTGATACTTCCTGTTCCAGCAGACATCTTTACATAGAAGGAGTGGCCACCCCTTGCTAATAACAGAGAACAATAGATTACCATAATAAGTGAATTGTTTCTGCACAGGTGCATTGGAGCTGGATCAGGATTCCCCTGACCTGAAACAAAAACCCCATGAAGGAAAAAAAAGTATATAAAAAAAAGAAAACTAAAAGCAATTAAAACAGATAATAACATAAATACATAGAGTCATCAAGTAATTGTCAGATGTTAACAAATATACTGAATTCCTTACATTAGGCATCATTTAATGGCAGACCGTGGTCTGGGCCCAGACTGAATGGCAGTCCTAATCTGCCCACTGCGTCCACGCTATTCAGCAGCCTGTGTGCCTCTTTTTCTCCACTTCTTTTTCACTGCCTTGTCCAGCCACACTGTGAGGTCCAGATTCCGCTCCCAGCTCCCACCCTTTGCTATGCTGTGTAACGTAGCATGGTAGAAGTGTGATGTGAATAGGGGGGCAAGATGTTATGTGGGCTGAGTACACTGATGTAAAGGGGGAGTTTGAGATATCTGAAGAGGGGGGCTGTGATGTGAAGAAGGAAGAGGACACTGATATGAAAGGGGGTATTGATGTGAAGGGGGCCGAGAATACTGATGTGAAGGGGGCTATGATGTGAAGGGGGCTATGATGTGAAGGAGCCTTAGGACTCTTTAGGAGGGATTTGATGTGACTTGGGCTGTGGACAGTGACCTGGAGGCTGTGATATGAATGATGCTGAGGACACTTATGTGAAGGGGGCTGAGAACAGTGATGTAAAGGGGAGACTGTGATATAAAGGGGGCTGAGGACACTGTTGTAAAGGGAAGGATGTGATGTAAAGGAGCCTTAGGACACTCATATGAAGCAGGGGACTGTGATGCGAAGAGGAGGCTCCCCTTCAGTCCACCTGCCCCTATCTATCCATTAAAATGCATGTGCCTCCATTGTGAGGACACTCACTGTTAGTGTTAGGACCACAGAATTATGGGGTGCCTTGGTGCGGCTCTGTGGCTCACGCATGCGTTTGCAAATGCGTGCGGACAAAACCCCTGTTTTTAACGCACATTGTTAGACAGGTTAATTGGTTGTTCTGCTAGCTGGTCGGTAAGTAGGCTTGGTTATTCCCTGGGCATTCCCCAGGTTCTTGTTGTTATCTGCTTTAGTCTTCCATTGCTACTTACTGTGATTGCCAGCCATAGATGGGGGCGGTGGATACGTTTTGTTTCACCTGTGGTGTTTATTTTGGTCCAGCAGTGCACCAACACCTTTGCAGCCATTGTGCTATATGCTGGGTGCTTGGTGTGCTCCTGTACCTTTAAGGAGGGGTGGCTCCCCTTCAGTTCACCTGCCCCTATCTATCCATTAAAATGCATGTGCCTCCATTGTGAGGACACTCACTGTTAGTGTTAGGACCACAGAATTATGGGGTGCCTTGGCGCGGCTCTGTGGCTCACGCATGCGTTTGCAAATGCGTGCGGACCAAACCCCTGTTTTTAACGCACATTGTTAGACAGGTTAATTGGTTGTTCTGCTAGCTGGTCGGTAAGTAGGCTTGGTTATTCCCTGGGCATTCCCCAGGTTCCTGTTGTTATCTGCTTTAGCCTTCCATTGCTACTTACTGTGATTGCCAGCCATAGATGGGGGCGGTGGATACGTTTTGTTTCACCTGTGGTGTTTATTTTGGTCCAGCAGTGCACCAACACCTTTGCAGCCATTGTGCTATATGCTGGGTGCTTGGTGTGCTCCTGTACCTTTAAGGAGGGGTGGCTCCCCTTCAGTCCACCTGCCCCTATCTATCCATTAAAATGCATGTGCCTCCATTGTGAGGACACTCACTGTTAGTGTTAGGACCACAGAATTATGGGGTGCCTTGGCGCGGCTCTGTGGCTCACGCATGCGTTTGCAAATGCGTGCGGACAAAACCCCTGTTTTTAACGCACATTGTTAGACAGGTTAATTGGTTGTTCTGCTAGCTGGTCGGTAAGTAGGCTTGGTTATTCCCTGGGCATTCCCCAGGTTCTTGTTGTTATATGATTTAAAGGGGGTCGTAATATGAAGGGAGAGGCTGTGATTTGAGGGGGGACAGGGATGTAAAGGAGGGGTTTTAAGACACTGATGAGAAGGGGGTACTATGATGTGAAGAGGGGTTTTAGGACACTGTCGAGAAGGGGGTACTGTAAGGCCTCGTACACACAACAATTTTCCTTGACAGAATCCATCAAAAAACTTGGTGGCAGAGCTTTTTTGCCGAGGTCATGTGTATGCTTTTCATTGAGAAAACTGATGTGGAACTCGATGAGAAAAAAAGAGAACAAGTTCCATTTTTCCTCGTCGGGAGTCTCAATTTCCTCGTCGTGTTCCTCGTCGGGCTGGTTTTCGACGAGAAACACGTTCACATCGTGGGCTGTTAGTAATAATAGTTGAAAACTGGTTCTCCGGGTCTGGCAATTTTAAGCAACCCTGAGTACATGGGAAACTAGGCCTCCGCAGGAGGGGGGAGCAATAGCTTCAAAGTGCAACGTCTGTGTGCAGTCCCGTGCTCTCCCCACCCCACGTGGGACACCAGGCAACAGTGGGGTATGTTGTGTACTAAACAGAGCGCATCCTGAGAATATAAATGGGTAAAAGGGCACCAGAGTCCACCCGGGGAAGACACTTCAGAGCTGTAGGGGCGGGGGGCCCATAAAACAGTAAGCAATGTTAGTATGCAGTTCCAAGTGCGCTCCCCCAATGCACTGGAGTAAGAGTGTTCATTCAACAATAAAGCAGGGGGGAAGCAGAAGATAAAGGGGCACGGAAAAATGCGTTAATACTTATCGGTGCGCGTCTCGTTGCTCGATCCACGCCATCGCCGCCTCTGGGTCTTCAAAAAAAGGCGCCCTGTCATTAACCTCCACGCGAAGTCGAGCAGGAAACAGCATGGCGTACTTCACATTCTTAATCCGCAGGCGACGTTTCACCTCAGTAAAGGTTTTCCGTTTTCTCTGCACCTCCGCAGAGAAGTCGGGAAAAACGGCGACCATCTTGTTGCCAAAGGGAATGTTGCCTTTTTCTCTGCTGAGGCGGAGGATGGTATCTCTATCCCTGAAGTTCAGGAACTTGGCGATAAATGTGCGGGGAGGCGCTCCAACAGGCGGTGGTTTTCCTGACATACGATGTGCCCTCTCCATGACAAACATAGGTGAAAATGACTCCCTCCCATATGTATCAGACAATAGCGACTCCAAGAAAGTCGGGGGGTCTCTCCCTTCCACTCCTTCTGGTAGACCAATAAAGTGAAGATTACACCTGCGTAATCTATTTTCCATTTCATCTTGTTTCTGCAGCAAGTGCTGTACCTGAGATTGCATGTCTGCCGTGGATGCTTGTAGTGGGGGAAGGGAGTCCTCAACCATGCTGATTCTAGTCTCTGCCTCCGTGACAGGTTCCCTGAGTTTCTGGAAGTCCTGCCTGACCAAGGATATATCCACCTTCACTTCTTCAATCCGCACTGTTAGGTTGGTCTGGCAGGACATGACAGCCTCCTGGCAAGCCGTTATAGCCTGAAGGAGCTTGGCTGTGTCCGAGCCCCGATCGCCCTCCTCCTCCTGTGCAGCGGCGCCATCTTGCTCTCCATGCTCAGCTCCATGGCGGTATTGCGAGAGCTTAGCAATCGCCCCGGTTTGTTTTTTGGCAGCGACATGCTTCTCGGGGGCACCCGATCCGAGGGGGGTCCACAGCAGGTGCTTTTAAAGGTTTTTAGAGCCTCAGGATAGTACTACAGGATGTTCGGCCGGCGGAGCTCTGCTTACAAGCGTCCTATCGCATGCCGCTCTAGGCCACGCCCCTCTTACCAAACTTTTACTTAACACACAGCAACATGAGATTAGCAAAAGCAGCCCCAAGGGTTGTGCCAGTGGAATCGAACTTCCCCTGCCGTTGTATGTGTTGTACGTCACCGTGTTTGAGAACGAGGAGATTTGGTCTTGACTGTGTGTACGCAAAGAAAGCTTGTCAAGTTTCTCGACAAACCTAACAAGGAACTCGTCGAGGAAAACAATGTGTCTTTTACGACGAGTTCCTTGGTCGTGTGTACGAGGCCTGATGTGAAGAGGGGTTTTAGGACACTGATGAGAAGGGGGCTGTGATGTGAAGAGGGGTTTTAGGACACTGATGAGAAAGGGGGATTTGATGTGAAGAGGGGTTTTAGGACACTGATAAGAAGGGGGGCTTTGATGTGAAGAGGGGTTTTAGGACACTTATGAGAAAGGGGGATGTGAGGTGAAGAGGGGTTTTAGGACACCGATGAGAATGGGATGTGATGTGAATAGGGATTTTAGGACACCGATGAGAAGGGGGCTGTGATGTGAAGAGGGGTTTTAGGACACTGATGAGAAGGGGGGCTGTGATGTGAAGAGGGGTTTTAGGACACTGATGAGAAGGGGGGCTGTGATGTGAAGAGGGGTTTTAGGACACTGATGAAAAGGGGGGCTGTGATGTGAAGAAGGGTTTTAGGACACTGATGAGAAGTGGGATGTAATGTGAAGAGTGGTTTTAGGACACTGATGAGAAGGGGGATGTGATGTGAAGAGGGGTTTTAGGACACTGATGAGAATGGGGCTGTAATGTGAAGAGGGGTTTTAGGACACTGATGAGAATGGGGGCTGTGATGTGAAGAGGGCTTTAAGGACACAGATGAGAAGGGGGGCTGTGATGTGAAGAGGGGTTTTAAGACACTGATGAAAAGGGGGCTGTGATGTGAAGAGGGGTTTTAGGACATTGATGAGAAGGGGGGCTGTGATTTGAAGAGGGGTTTTAGGACACTGATGAGAAGGGGGGCTGTGATGTGAAGAGGGGTTTTAGGACACTGATGAGAAGGGGGTACTGTGATGTGAAGGGGGGTTTTAGGACACTGATGAGAAGGGAGGCTGTGATGTGAAGAGGGGTTTTAGGACACTGATGAGAAAGGGGAATGTGATGTGAATAGGGGTTTTAGAACACTGATGAGAAGGGGGATATGATGTAAATAGGGGTTTTAGGACACTGATGAGAAGGGGGTACTGTGATGTAAAGAGGGGTTTTAGGACACTGATGAGAAGGGGGGGCTGTGATTTGAAGAGGGGTTTTAGGACACTGATGAGAAAGGGGGATTTGATGTGAAGAGGAGTTTTAGGACACGGATGAGAAGGTGGGCTTTGATGTGAAGAGGGGTTTTAGGACACTGATGAGAAAGGGGGATGTGAGGTGAAGAGGGGTTTTAGGACACTGATGAGAAGGATGCTGTGATGTGAAGAGGGGTTTTAGGACACTGATGAGAAGGGGGATGTGATGTGAAGAGGGGTTTTAGGACACTGATGAGAAGGGGGTACTGTGATGTGAAGGGGGGTTTTAGGACACTGATGAGAAGGGAGGCTGTGATGTGAAGAGGGGTTTTAGAACACTGATGAGAAAGGGGAATGTGATGTGAATAGGGGTTTTAGAACACTGATGAGAAGGGGATATGATGTGAATAGGGGTTTTAGGACACTGATGAGAAGGGGGCACTGTGATGTAGGGATGAGCCGAACACCCCCTGTTCGGTTCGCACCAGAACCGTCGAACAGTCCGAGCAGGACTCCTGAAAAAACGACTGTTTTTAAAAAAAAAAAATTCCATTGTAGTATCAATGGAAAAAAAGTTTTAAAAACGGTCGTTTCGTTTCACTCGAATTTGCCGTGAACGATCGTTTTTGTTTGAAATTCGACGAATGATCGAATGGACGATGTTCGAGTCGAACATAGGTTAGTTTCGAACGCGAAGCTCATCCCTACTGTGATGTAAAGAGGGGTTTTAGGACACTGATGAGAAGGGGGGGCTGTGATTTGAAGAGGGGTTTTAGGACACTGATGAGAAGGGGGTACTGTGATGTGAAGGGGGGTTTTAGGACACTGATGAGAAAGTAGGCTGTGATGTGAAGAGGGGTTTTAAGACACTGATGAGAAGGGGGCTGTGATGTGAAGAGGGGTTTTAGTACACTGATGAGAAGGGGGATGTGATGTGAAGAGGGGTGTTAGGACACTGATGAGAAGGGGGATGTGATGTGAAGAGGGGTTTTAGGACATTGATGAGAAGGGGGGGCTGTGATGTGAAGAGGGGTTTTAGGACACTGATGAGAAGGGGGGTAGTGATGTGAAGAGAGATTTAGGACATTGATGAGAAGGGGGATGTGATGTGATGTGATGTTAAGAGGGGACTGCGATGTAAAGGGGGACGTGATGAGAAGCATCCTACTCGTAGCACAAACAGACCTCTAAAGAAGGCAAATTTTAGTGACACTCCTTGAATTTGAATTCAATACCCATGCATTACATAATTAATTAATCGTGTAAGTGTCAAACATCCGACGGACCGTTTCAGCAGACAAATTCGATCGTGTGTACGGGCGAGCAGACAGGTTTTTCCAGCAGACAAATTTTAAAGCATGCATAATCAAACCCCTCCTGAAGAAACCAAACCTTGACCCCGAAGACCCAAATTTCCGAAGACCGATAACAAGCCTTAGCACCGTCTCCAAAATCATGGAGAAAGCAGTAGTACAACAGCTACTGTACAACTCCATCTGGACTTCAACAACCTCCTGAACCCACTACAATCAGGTTTTTACCCAGGCAACGGGAGAGAAACGGCACTTCTCAAAATATGGGATGATGCTCTCCAAGCAGCGGACAAAGGAGAATCTTGTCTACTGGTGCTGCTGGACCTAAGTGCAGCGTTCGACACATAAGACCACAATACTCTACTCACACGGCTCACAGAAGTAGGTGGAGTCGCAGACTTAAATCTACCATGGTTCGCATCGTTCCTATAAGATCGATCACAAACAGTGAAACTAGGAGCCTTCATGTCAGAAACCTGCACCGTCACATGCGGAGTCCCTCAATGATCACCCCTGTCGCCCATACTCTTCAACATCTACCTCCGCCCAATCCTCACAATCATTAGCAAACACAACCTGTTTTACCACTCCTACGTGGACGACACTAAACTTTATCTGCATATCACCAACAAAAAAATACCTGACATTGATAGATAATTGGATGACGGAGAGCGCTCCCTAAAACTAGATGGATCAAAAACAGAACTTCTCTTTCTCCACGCAAACCGGAAGACAAAATATAGAACACCATTGACTCCTCCCATCATCTTGGGACAAATCATCACTCCAAGCACAAAAGTAAAAAGCCTAGGAGTTATCTTTGACTCAGACATGTCTATGGATGCACAAATGGGATCAGTGGTCAGCAGATCCCACTATCTTCTCCGCTTGCTGCATAGACTCATCCCCTTCATCCCGGAAGAAGACACAGCAGTAGTAGTGGCAACACTCATCAACTCCAGACTCGCAAATTCCCTCTACCTAGGATTTCCCAAATACCAGATGTCTCGTCTACAAGTTGTCCAGAACACTACAGCCAGACTGGTAACAGGTAAAAAAACATGGGAACCAATCTCCTGGTCTTGGGGTCCATCCACTGGCATTCAAGACCCTCTGCCTCACCCACAAATCACGCCACAATACTTATGCAAGAAAATAAAACACTACATCCCAAATCGGGCCCTACGATCAACTAATCAGAACGTCCTCAATATCCCCAAGTCCCGCTACAAATCTAAAGGAGAACAAAGATTCACAGTCCAAGGACTGCGGTTATGGAACGCTCTACCTACAGACATTCGGATGGAAGTGAACAATTGGGCCTTCAGAAAAAAACTTAAGATACATCTATTCTGAAGCGTGGCTGGACGATGACATTGGATACATCGCCTTGAGGCGATTTAGTTTGCATTCGTAGCGCTATGAAAACAAAAAAAAAGCCGCGCCAATTTTAATAAAATTAATTGATTGATTAGTCATGTAAATGAAGTCCACATTGAGCAATAAACTCTTGAGGTTGACTGGTAATATGAAGTATCATGCAGAACAAAATTCTTGATTCACCACCAATTGTGACTTGTAATGCTGTACAGAATTTGTGATAAAAAGTGACCCTCCACCGATAAAAATTGTCCGCTTACCAGAGGGCAAGTTTTACTGTGCGATCAGCTAAAGCCCAGCCGCGGCCTTTGGTAGACTCACAGGTTACACATGGGGAGGCAGATCTCAGGGAATACAGTACACTGTTGAGATGCACTCACAGCCTCATACGATGCATACAGATGTAGAAAGAAAGAAGCGCCATAGCATAATTCCATTAAAACAAGGCATTTATTTAAAAGGTAAAGTAAAATACTCACAAACGTTCCAATAAAAACAGCGTGTAATATCAAACAGCCGGCCGGCAGATTCGAGGAGCCCTTCCTCTACAGCAGGAGTCTCCAAACTACGGCCCTCCAGGTGTTCAGGAACTACATTTCCCATCATGCCTAGTCATGTCTACGAATGTCAGAGTTTTACAAGGCCTCATGGGAAGTGTAGTTCCACAGCATCTGGAGGGCCGTAGTTTGGAGATCCCTGCTCTACAGCATGGTGACGTCACTGCACGTCTTCCTAGACACGTTTTGTCATCAACAGGACGTTCTCAATAGGATAGGGCGTGACAGTGATTCACCAGGATAAATAGAGCCAAGCCTCATTATGAGATGGAGGGCAATAGCTACATAGATGCCATTTTGACTATAGTAAATATGCCCATATACAGCTGGTGCGGCGTTACCCCACCATGAAAGGCAAATTTAACTAAATAGCATTGCCACATATGATTAGAAAAAAAGCAAACAAACATATCGCCAGTGTTACCTTAACCCCGTAGGTGGCGAATATAAAGAAGGGATTGCACAAAACAACAATAGGCCTGGCACAAACCCTTCGTTCCTTCAATACATCACTCAATATACACCGCCACCTACAGTCCCTCAGGGAGAATTATTGGACTATAGGAAATTCATTTCAATTTGAATTGAGAGGGCTAAATACATTTTAATACTCAAACGGGCAAAATAATTATAAGGAACCATACTACATTTCTGGAATTTAAACTCACAGGTATTCAGACAGGTAATTAGTCCTATCCGCTTTGAGCGCGATCTTTACATGAGAAATATCCATCGATAATATATAGTGTTAAAAAACGTGCAAACGATGGAAATAAACTAAGATCCAAACCAGTATACCTAGGTTGGAAAATATATGTCCATCGATAATATATAGTGTTAAAAAACTTGCAAATGATGAAAATAAACTAAGATGCAAACTAGTGAACCTAGTTTGGAAAATATGTAGACAATACCCATTACTGGGTGTGGTGTGAATTAAGTTCTACAGTGTTTATACAGAGGACATAATAAGTATCCTTGTATTTAAATAATGTGAAACCATATATATTAAATTAAACTTAAAACAAAAGAATAAAGATGAAATCATATATGCATACAGATTCCGTTAACATCTCTGGATTATATATCCCATTGAAAATATGGCTCACACATTATTAAGAAAAGCATTCACATCTGTTCAACCCGTAGGGGGCATAGGTCTTTAGATGGTAAATCCAACCCATTTCCATCCTAGAGATTTCTCTAACAAGATGGCTCCCTCTCCAATGGGGCTTAAATTTATCAATCCCTAAAAGCAGGGTTTTGGATGGATCTCTTTTATGTTTTAATATATAATGATTGGAAACAGAATGGTTTTTGAACCCGGCCAGGATGTTGGTTATGTGTTCATTAACTCGAACCTGGAAAGATCTTTTGGTACGGCCCACATACTGCAGTCCACACAGGCACTGCAGCAGGTAGACTACACCTGTAGACGCACACGTAATGCATGACCTGATTGTATATTCACGCTCAGTAGCTGTAGAGGTAAAGGTAGTAACACACCTCTGTGTGCAAAGATTCAGGGAACAGACCCTGCATCGTCTACATCAACAATAGCCCTTGAGCTGATCAAAGAACTCTTTACCTCTAAGGAGAGGGTCTAGAACAGTGTTTTTCAACTCCAGTCCTCAAGGCACACCAACAGGTCAAGTTTTCAGGATTTCCCTCAGATGAAATGGCTGTGGTGATTACTAAGGCAGTGAAACTGATCAAATCACCTGTGCAAAATAATGGAAATCCTGAAAACATGACGTGTTGGTGTGCCTTGAGGACTGGAGTTGAAAAACACTGGTCTAGAACATTGACTGCCACTTGGTTCCTTATGGACTGGACACCCCTAAAAATAACACAAGGTTTAGGGGGCAGGATATCTTTCAATACGGGATCACTCATTGCTATGTGCCAATGTTTGTTAACAAGTTGGCTAACAGTTGTATGTTGAATAGAATAAGTCGTGATGAAAGGTACCCCCTCTGGGAACCTAACACCCTCATTGACGTCTTTCTCACGTAGGAGATCCTCCCTCCTAATGGCCATAACACCTCTCAGAGTATCTTGGAGAGACTCATTGTTGTAACCCTTCTCCAAAAAACGGTTAGTCAGCGTCTCAGCCTGAACCAAGAACTCTTGAGTATCAGAGCAATTTCTCCTCAATCTCAGGTATTGGCTCTTAGGGACAGCCCTTAACCATTGCTCATGGTGGCAACTATCCTTTCTGATAAAGGAATTTCTGTCCATTTCTTTAAAGAACGTAGAAGTGCCAAATTTATTGTCCCTAATTTCGATCTTCAAATCAAGATAGTGTATCTCACTTTGGCTAGCCTCATATTTGAGCTGTATCCCTCGCAGGTTGTTATTAAGGGACGTCATAAAAGCATCCAGAGAGGCAGCATCTCCTTCTGAGGTATTTGAATCTATTGAAAAGTCGGGAAGCATCACCCTTACCATTTTAAATACAGGTCATTTCCTCATCTGTCAAGGACATACACTACTGGAAGGGTTCTCTCTAAATGCAGCAAAAACCTGGCTAAAGATTGGAAAGAACTCTGATCGTCTTCTCTTTGAGTCGAAAACACAAGCTTACACTATATGAGTTTCCTTTGATTCCATGTCATTACACCATCCGTTGCGATCTGCTGAGGATTCGTTTTTGGTTATACATTGTGGTAGTGGTGAAACCTGAACAACTTCATTCCTAGTGCCTGTATTGATCCTGAGGGGGTCCTGCCGTCCGGTAAGGGTCAGTGTGTACTTCGGTGGTGGGTTTGGCACTGTCCCCTCCTCACTGTACGGTTGTCCCCCATGGGTGGTTAACATATATATCTATGCAGTTTCACACTATGCAAGTCTCCTTGTTTTTGTTTTTGTGATCTGCTGAGGATTCGTTTTTGGCTATACATTGTGGTGCGTGGTGAAACCTGAACTACTCCATTCCCAGTGCCTGTATCGATCCTGAGGGGATCCTGCCGTCCGGTAAGGGTCAGTGTGTACTTTGGTGGTGGGTTTGGCACTGTCCCCTCCCCACTTTACGGCTGTCCCCCACGGGTGGTTAACACATATATATCTATGCAGTTTCACACTATGAAAGTCTCTTTTGTTTTTGTCTTTTCCGGTGTTATGAATCCACACTGAAATCTTTGAGTAAGCATAAGTGTGACTGAAAACACGGAGTTGTTACATCAGAACCATCTGGAAATTGTGCTTCTTCTGATCCATACACGGATCCCAGACTTTGGAGTGTGCTTCTCTGTGGCTAATACGTATGACTTTTTCACAAATATTTTTGGACTAAATTTTGAATTACTCCATCAGTACAAATTTTAGTGTTTGTTCAGGCAGCACGCCATATTGACTGTTCACACTGTTTACATTATATCTCTGTGCCCTTAACGAGGTCACAGCCTCACACATAGCGCGATTCCCTCCCTTCTTGTATCTTGTTTATGTTGTATAACATTTTTGAATCGCAGCTTTTCTAGTTTTTTTATTTTCATAGGGTATGCGCAATTTTTTCCACTTTTTCATAGATTAAAACATAAAAGGGATCCATCCAAAACCCTGTTTTTAGGGATTGATACATTTAAGCCCCATTGGAGAGGGAGCCATCTTGTTAGAGAAATCTCTAGGATGGAAATGGGCTGGATTTACCATCTAAAGACCTATGCCCCCTACGGGTTGAACATTGAAACAGATGTGAATGCTTTTATTAATAATGCGTGAGCCATATTTTCAATGGGATATATAATTCAGAGATGTTAACGGAATCTGTATGCATATATGATTTCATCTTTATTCTTTTGTTTTAAGTTTAATTTAATATATATGGTTTCACATTATATAAATACGAGGATACTTATTATGTCCTCTGTATAAACACTGTAGAACTTAATTCACACCACACCCAGTAACGGGTATTGTCTACATATTTTCCAAACTAGTTTCACTAGTTTGGATCTTAGTTTATTTTCATCATTTGCACGTTTTTTAACACTATATATTATCGATGGACATATATTTTCCAACCTAGGTATACTGGTTTGGATCTTAGCTTATTTCCATCATTTGCACGTTTTTTAACACTATATATTATCGATGGATATTTCTCATGTAAAGATCGCGCTCAAAGCGGATAGGACTAATTACCTGTCTGAATACCTGTGAGTTTAAATTCCAGGAATTGTAGTATGGTGTCTTATAATTATTTTGCCCGTTTGAGTATTAAAATGTATTTAGCCCTCTCAATTCAAATTTAAATGAATTTCCTATAGTCCGGTAATTCTCCCTGAGGGACTGTAGGTGACGGTGTATATTGAGGGATGTATTGAAGGAACGAAGGGTTTGTGCCAGGCCTATTGTTGTTTTGTGCAATCCCTTCTTTATATTCGCCACCTACGGGGTAAGGTAACACTGGCGATATGTTTGTTTGCTTTTTTTCTAATCGTATGTGGCAATGCTATTTAGTTTAATGTGCTTTTCATGGTGGTGTAACACCGCACCAGCTGTCTATAGGCATGTTTACCATAGTCAAAATGGCATCTATGTAGCTATTGCCCTCCATCTCATAATGAGGCTTGGCTCTATTTATCCTAGTGAATCACTGTCACGCCCTATCCTATTGAGAACGTCCTGTTGATGACGAAACGTGTCTAGGAAGACGTGCAGTGACGTCACCATGCTGTAGAGCAGGGATCTCCAAACTACGGCCCTCCAGCTGCTGTGGAACTACACTTCCCATGAGGCATTGTAAAACTCTGACATTCGTAGACATGGCTAGGCATGATGGGAAATGTAGTTCCTGAACACCTGGAGGGCCATAGTTTGGAGACTCCTGCTGTAGAGGAAGGGCTCCTCGAATCTGCCGGCCGGCTGTTTGATATTACACGCTGTTTTTATTGCAACGTTTGTGAGTATTTTACTTTACCTTTTAAATAAATGCCTAGTTTTTATGGAATTACGCTATGGCGCTTCTTTCTTTCTACATCTGTATGCATCGTATGAGGCTGTGAGTGCATCCCAACAGTGTACTGTATTCCCTGAGATCTGCCTCCCCGTGTGTAACCTGTGAGTCTACCAAAGGCCGCGGCTGGGCTTTAGCTGATCGCACAGTAAAACTTGCCCTCTGGTAAGCGGACAATTTTTATCGGTGGAGGGTCACTTTTTATCACAAATTCTGTACATCATTACAAGTCTCAATTGGTGGTGAATCAAGAATTTTGTTCTGCATGATACTTCATATTACCAGTCAACCTCAAGAGTTCATTGCTCAATGTGGACTTGATTTACATGACTAATCAATCAATTCATTTTATTATTCCAATTTAGTTAAAATTGGCGCGGCTTTGTTTTGGTTTTCTTGCTCTGTTATCACACGCCAGCTGCTGCCTAACCTGTATAATCTGTTTTTATTAGCGCAGTTTTTTTGTTTAATTTGTAGCGCTATACAGGTCACTCACTCACTCACTCTAAAAATGTTATATTGTTGTTGTGAGACTATTAGAACCTGTTAATTTTCCTCCATATTGTGTCCATATTGTGGATTGCAGTTGTGTTAGCTAACCTAATTTTACTGGGAATTATTCTGTTATTTAATTTTCTGGGCACCCAACCATAGCACACTGGTAACGTCGGCACCGATGATTCTGTGTTCCAGCCTGTGTTCCAGCTTGCATTCCAGCCCTCGCTCTCTATGACCCATCATCTTGCCAGCATCCTGCCGGCCAGGACAGCTCCTGGCCGGCACTCAGAGGCGCCTGTATTTTATTATTTTATGCATGTTTGGAGATCGCTTTTACTCCCCCCTAAGGCTGGCCCTGAGTAAATTGACTGTGCATCTTTCCACAATATACTAAAAGACTACCACCTGCAATAAGACCTTATGATTGACCCTGCATCACCTTAATGCACCTCTGCACGCACCACTATCAAATTGTTTTGCATATGTAGTGCAATGGTCTGCCTCATTAGATACAGGTTGACTGGATAGTTTAGCGAGGTGCTTATATTATATTGTAAATCTAAAGTTGAATGGATGAAAGATTACAGAGCATAAAACTCTCCATGGAAAAAAAGGAAATCACTGCGCTAAAACATACATAGGAAAGAAAGGGAGCTAAAACATAATAAAATGTGCTACCCCAGGTGCTACAATCTACATGTAAACAATAAATACAAGAAATGAACATAAGAAAAAATTAAATCGCGCTACCAAAAAATAGAATAAATATATAAATGACCACAGATCAATAAGTGAGTAAACACAAATTAAAAAAGGGTGACCTATGATGGCCGCTGGACAATAAACGATCACCTAATGGATAATATTAATGACAAAAACATATGGTGATGAAAATAAATGTCCCTCTGCTGAATTTCAATTAATATATAAAAGAGAAAAAGTCCATGAAAAGATAAACACCGGTGCTCCTGAGTCACAACAAGTTGATAGAAGTGGTCAAAAAACAGAACAAGTGTATCCTCCACCAAGCTTATAGAGTAGTCTCTTACCAGAAAGACAAAGGATCAGATACAGCATATACGGAGTTTCACTCGCGTGATGTCAGACCGTCACTCCCGGTAAGGGCTGGTAGCCAGGAACATGCAGCAGTATGGATGCCCACCATGCAAAAACAATCAAATGCTCCACATAGTGTATTAAACTTAATAAAATTTATTAAAAAAGGAAATAAAATGCACTTACAATTATGCAGTGAAAAAAACGCCTTAAGAATTAATGTGCCGGCCGGAACACAAGAAAAAACTTCAGGCACTCGTCCACTGGTGGAACATATGGGAACTGGGTGACAACAGAGCGTCGCTCGCCCTCAAAAAACTCTCCAACAAGATGACATTCATCTCAAATAGACTCTACAACATATACATATACTCTACAAATAATGGTAACAAAGATAAATCCACCCTTTCTGTGTTCCCACCACTGCACTTATGAACAAATAGTGATGATCAAATTAGCAAATGAGTAAGGCCTCGTTCAGCAGCTACAGGCGGACCTGAACGGGCGCTTAAAAAAATCAAACTGCGATTAAAAACAAACGGGGGTATTTATTATAGCTGATGAAAACTGCTGTCCGTTTTCATTTTAGAGGACAGCGGGACTGTTTATAGCGCATCCGTCGGCTCAGCGGAAAATCTCCCGCTGAAAAACCGCATAGGTGATCAAATACTTTAAAAAAATCACCATTGGGGGTATTTATTATAGCAGAAAAAAAATAAAAACCGCTCTACCACCAACAGTTTGTGGGAAAAAAAGGACACCAATTTTGTTTGGGAGCCACATCGCGCGACTGCGCAATTGTCAGCGACGCAGTGCCGAATCGCAAAAACTGGACAGGTCCCCTTACCTGCATAATGATCCGTGTCTTAAGTGGTTAAAAAAAAATATACTTGTCAAATATAATACTATACTATACAAATAATCATCCAGAACTTACAGAGATTCAAAGAAAGGAATCTTTTTTTGCCCATCTGATGGTATGAATATCTGGGTATAAAGCTTTTAATGAGGCAGATGGTTATTTGGAGCACGACTGACTTGCATCCTTATAGCGCTATTTCTAATTTGCATGCAGAGTAAGAGCAGCCTTACAGGGCAAATTTCAGAAAATTAAAAGCAATGTGCCTCAAATGTTCAAACAGAGCAGTTGCAACATGTAGCAAACCATAGTATGTAAGTATATCCATCCATACAGCAAGGCATATAATATAGCATGTAATGTCAGCATGTCCACATTTTCCATTCACATAGATCTATCATATAATATAGCATGAAATGTCACGTAGATGTCAGAGGCATGACTGAACTGCATCTTGTAGCAGTATGTAGCACAACCAGAAAAAGTTTAAACCGCCTTGAAGGAACATCAGAGCTTGAAAGATCAAAAGCTGTGTGCATAGAAAGTTCAACAAAAGCAGTTACTGTATTACATATAGCAGAGCATGATGCATAAGCATATTTGTTTGTGGTTTTGGATGGTGGCGGGGCTATTTTATATTTTGCCTGTCCCTGACTTTACCAGTGGCCATGATATTAGACTATAGCCTTGTACACACTTACAGGATTCCCGGCGGCTAAAAGTCCGCCGGCAAACCGAGGGGAAAACTGAGAACCTGCTCGGTAACTTTTTCCCCCTACAAGCGACCAGGTTTCCCCACAGGAAAACTGTCATGAGAGCTTTGGTCGGGAATCCCAGTCATGTGTATGCTCCACCGCAGTGTTTGTCATGGAAAAACTGCCGGGTTAAAACCACTGGGAATCCCAGCAGGAAAAAAGAGAGCTAGTTCTCTTTTTTTTTTTCCTGGCAGTTTTCCTGTTGGGAAAACTGTGATGGAGCATACACACGGACGGTTTTCCCAGCAAAAAGCTCTCAAGGTAGTTTTCCCGGTCGTTTGTATGAGATTTAAAGGGTTAGTAAAGGAAACATTTTTTTACATTTAAAATAACAAACATGTTATACTTACCTCCACTGTGCAGTTCGTTTTGCACAGAGTGGCACCGGTCCACATCTTCTGGGTCCCTCGGCGGCTGTCTCTGGTCCTCCCCACAATTAGTCATCACAGTCATGCGAGAGCTCGCATGGTGGTGACTAATTGCGGGCGCGCTCCCGTTATACAGTGAGTGGCCATAGCCGCTCACTGTATCACTCAGCCCCGCCCCTTGGCGCTCTGCATCACTTATTGTGATTGACAGCAGCACCAGCCAATGGCTGCTTTGCTCTCAATCCATCCGCTCTAGCCAATCAGCAGCCAGGCTGAGTGGCGAAGAGGATATCAGGACCCCGCAGGATTTTCGAGGGGTCAGGTAAGTATAAAGGGGGCTGGGGGGTGGCATTTAATGTTTTTTCACCTTAATGCATAGATTGCAAGATGAAAAAAAAATGTCTTTACAACTCCTTTAAGGAATGGCTTACAGCATGAGAATGTTAATTCATTTAAAAATGTCAAAACTGCAATATTTGTGAGTAAATGTAAATTAAGATTTTCCTTGTGTTGTACTAATGAGGTTAGATTTCCTAAATTGCTTGTCCGGTGCACTTTAAGTATGTGCTACAATAGTAATATTTTCGGGGCAGCTGATTGGCTGATGTAGAGAGCAATAAAGTATAACAGTGATTTTGTTACCATGACAACAAGACGCTTGCTCTGAGTAGGAAGATATAATCCAGAGTAGTAAATCAGATTCAATTGCCAGAAATGCTGTGCAGAGAATTCCAAATCAAATGTAAAGGAAATTTGTGCTGGGAAAAGTGTGAAGGCTATCACTGATGACCAAAGAACAATAAAAAATATTGTGCTAAAGGATATGAATAGTTAAAATTGTGTAAATGTGAAAATAATGTTAACTTAATAACCCAAGCAGCAATCTTTAGCTACACGTGGTAGTCATGTAAATACAAGTAGAAAACATTGCGCTAGTCATACCATGTGGTGAACAAAGTGTTAAGAAATAAGTAAATACATAATATTAAATATAAGAAATATATTAATCTCTAGGGAAAGAAGGTAAGGAAAACCTTCTAGTGAGACAACCAAAATAAATTGAATTTATGACTGTGTGAAAAAAATATTAATAATAATAATAATAATAAATAAATAAAATCCATTCAGTCCAAAAAGATCTGTGACTTCTTAAACATAATGTCCCCATCAAAGTATCAACTCCATGGATGTATGTTGAAGGGGGAAAAAGCCAAGATGAAAGGGATTCCGCCACCAGTCAGGTTTGGATAGAATAGAAAAGATCCACCAGGAGAGGGGTAGGTAATAAACTCTTACCAGATTCCCAGCTAGTAAAGCATATAGATCCACTCGATCCCAGAAGGGAGGGGGGGGGGAAGACTGCAGCACTCCTCTGCATTCAGCTGGTCCTCGTTTTGATAGGTGTGGATCCCAAACTCCTTTCCAGGTCCTAAGCTGGTTGCACAGCTCCAAAGGATCCAGTTGGAGACCCAGAAAAAAAGGGGGACTCAAATAGTGAAGAACCGTAATAATCCAGGTTTTATTAAAATTGTAAGAGTATACACTAGATGCACTTCATAAGTCCAAAATACAAAGGCATTGCATCCAGTCAAAGTAAAACAAAATATAACAAACAAAACGAACGTGCGCCTGTGCTTACGGGGTCACTTCTGGACGCGGTGACGTCAGTGCGTGGCTCCGCTCTGACTAGTTTCGATCAACCCCCTTTGATTGCAAGCACCAATGCGGTGCGGATGTAGGGCGGAAAGGCGGGGAAAAAGAAGCAAGAAATATGCACAGTTATTGTCCCTCCCACTCTCCGACCTCAGCACGGAAGAGGAGAAAATAAACAATCACCCGACATCCGCCCTACAAACATCAATGTAATTAAACAATATAATAAAAAACATAAAAAACATTAACAAGCATTAAGCTGTCAGTTGAACCTATTCATGTATACAGCTAATACATTAAAAAGGAATAAACCTGGATTACACATTGCACTATTAATAGTATTCATAAACAGTGTTCATTTATTTAAAATCACAGGGGAATGGGAGTATTCTCTACAACCCTCTAGTGGGTAAAAAGAAGTATGGCCTGAGAGTGTGGAACTTGTTAAACCACACATTTCTCAGGTTATATAAAAGTGTGGAACTTGTTAAACCACACATTTCTCGGGTTATATAAAAGTGTGGAACTTGTTAAACCACACATTTCTCTGGTTATATAAAAGTGTGGAACTTGTTATACCACACATTTATTCCTCAGGTCATATACATCAGGAAGAGTAAAAATACAACATAATCTATACGAATAGCGATTAATATATTTA
This sequence comes from Rana kukunoris, assembly GCA_029574335.1. NCBI lineage: Eukaryota > Metazoa > Chordata > Amphibia > Anura > Ranidae > Rana > Rana kukunoris. Next base: position 595,001,290 of record CM056049.1, read on the forward strand.
ATATAAAATTAGTAAAATTCATAAATGCACTGACGGCACCTAATGGGAATAACTTGTACAATATCTTCCTCATTTATTCCTAAACACACCGGCCAGATGGTTGTAGTCGTATCTAATCACACGACTACACCCTTAACCTCAATCCATTTGTCATAAAATAATTTTGTTTACAATAAGTAGAAGGAGGGAGTAACTTCAAGAGTTATCTAAAAAGGCATTGACCTCTATATCAATATTTAGGCCAAATGGTTGAAGGCACTTAACCCGATATATCCAGCTCATGTCGAGCTTAGAGATGGCTCGTTTTTTAGATCCTCCTCTCCAATGGTGCTTCAAGATTGCTATGGCCACAAAAGAGGTACCACTAGGATCCCTGTTGTGTACCTCTCTATAATGGCGAGATACCGAGTGTTTTTTATATCCACTTCTAATTTTGCCAATATGCTCATTAATTCTAATTTGGAATGACCTCATTGTACGTCCAACATATTGGAGCCCACATGGACATGTAATCAAATATACTATGTAGGTGGACGAGCAGGTGATGAACGATCTTATGTTGAATGTTTTCAATGTGCTGTTAGAAGAAAAATACATAGTTTTGCGTTCGCAAATCGCATTAATCTTACAGACAGCACATTTTTTACACTTGTAGTAACCAGTCATAGTTTGAAAAAACATTGGTTTGTTTGATTGCGGGTTGCAAACCTTTTTGAACATTTTAGTTTCTTGGCTGCTATGCTGTTCTAATGACTTCAACATGTCATTGAAACATCATTAGTTCTTGTCATAGTGTGTATAGCAAACACTGAAATTGTTCCCTTGTCAAAACATTTGACACTTAATGAGCTGAATGACACTGACATCTGCTCTGGCAGATCGTGTCATCCTCCTCTTCACATTATAGCTTCCTTTCTTTACATTGCAGCCCCCCTTTTGCACCAGAGTACCCTCATTACATCAAAGCACCCTCTTTTACATCAGAAGTCTCATCTTTACATCAGGAGCTCCCCTTCACATCACAGACCCACCTCCCCCACTTCACATCACAGTCCTCTTTACATTAGAACCTTTACATCAGAGTTTCTCCTTTACATCAGGGCCCCCCTTTACATGAATGTTCTCGATCCACCTTCACATCACAGCCCATTCTTCCCAGCACACCTTTCCTTCGCAAAGCAGCCCCTCACATCATTCATATCACAGGCCCCCTTTCACCTCAGGTTCCTCAGCCCCTCTTCATGAAACAACCCTGCCTTTATATGTTCCCCTCACATCACAGTCCCCTTTACATTAAAGACCCCCTTCTAATGAGTTTCTTTAGCCTGTGTTCAAATCACAGCCTCCCCATCACATCACAGCCCTTCTCCTTTTACATCACAGCCCCCCTCACGTCACAGACCGCCTTCCCATCACAGCCCCTCCCCTTTACATCACAGCCCCCTCACATCACAGACCCCCTTCCCATCACAGCCCCTCCCCTTTACATCACAGTCCCCTCACATCACATACCCCCTTCCCATCACAGCCCCTCCCCCTTTACATCACAGCCCCCTCACATCACAGACCCCCTTCCCATCACAGCCCCTCCCCTTTACATCACAGTCTCCTCACATCACATACCTCCTTCACATCACAGCCCCTCCCCTTTACATCACAGTCCCCTCACATCACAGCCCCCCTTCCCATCACAGCCCCTCCCCTTGTCATCACAGTCCCCTCACATAACATACCCCTTTCCCATCACAGCCCCTCCCCTTTACATCACATCCCCCTCACACCACAGACCCCCTTCACATCAAAACCCATCTCCCTTTACATCACTGCTCCCCTCACATCACAGCCTCTTTATCACATCACAGCCCATCCCCCTTTATATCACAGCCCCCTAACATCACAGTTACTCCCATATCCCAGCCCCCCTTCACATCACACCACACTACACATTACAGCCCCCCCCCCAACATCAAAGACTCCCTTTACATCATAGCCTTTCATTTACATCACAGCCATCCACATAACATCACAGCCCCCCCTACACATCCCAGCCTTTTCTTAACATCACAGCTCCTTTGACATCACTGCTCCCCTTCACATCACAGTTTCCTCAGCCACCTTTACATCACATCTACCTGCCCTTCAAGTCAGCGTTGTTAGGCCTGTTCACTTCACATCCCTTCACAGTTCTATCTTGCACAGCTTCATGGCAGCTTGGCAGAGGGTGGGAGGCAGAGCAGGTCTGGACAGAAAGAAGGAGCTATACAACTGTGCATGCTGACAAGGACATGATTGGTTGCTAGGACAAGGGGTGGTTCTAAAAAATAGGAATTAGCTGCTGGTTTGATCTGAACCTAACACCAGGCTGAATTTTGTTTGTTTAAAATTTAGAAAAATGGCTAAACGAAATTGGTGTTTGACTGAGTCCAACCTCCTAGGACATCAGGAAGTGAAACATTTAACAGCAGTAATATTACCGCTGCTTAATGTGACAGCTCCTCTGGTTGGTTGTTAGGCCCCTTTCACATGAGCAGATTGATCGGGTCTACCTGTCAGTTTTTCAGGTGGACCTGATCAAACCCCTCTATTCTCAACTATGGAGCATGTAAACAAACATCTGCTCATTTACACCCACCGGCATCCAATCCAATAAAAAAAAGATGATGGGGATCCATTCCTCTTCAGTCTATTGGATCGGATGGCAGTTGGGTGTAAACAGACAGGTGGGTCATTTACATTTGACGGCCCATAGAGGAGAGCGGACTGTGTCTATGTTTGCTCTATATAAGCAGAGCAGACGCAGACCACCCATCCGCCTGCTCAGTGGGGATCAGCGGACAGATCCCCCGCTGAGTAAGCAGACTCCTAGTAAAGCCTGTCCAATGTGGAAGTTAGCAGCTGTTGGTATTCTGAGAGCCATTACTCATCCCCATCTGGCATATTCAGCTATCGTCCAGTGAATACATTTAGTCTTCCCACCAGTATTTATACCAGACCCTTCTGATCTTGCATATCTTGAATTTTTTTTTAAAAGTAGCAAAAATGCATAGGGCCCCCCCCCATCAGACAGACACTCATCTGAGCATGCAACTTGGTAGGCCAGTAAAGAGTGGGAACGAGTGTGTGCTCTCTCTCCCAAACCATATCACCCATCCTAAACTATACCAGGCCACATGCCCCAAATTTGTTATGAAATTTTGGCATGACTCCATATTGGTTTTTTTTTGGTGGGGTCCCTTTTAAAAATCCATTTTTTTTTATTTTGCATGCATCTTTTAAGGTTAATTTGCATTATAAGCAAGGAAGCCTAGACCTCTGTAGTGTATTAACAACCTTTACTAAATTAAGATGCTGTACATACATACTACTACAAGTATAGGAAAAAAACATACAAAACTGACAGATATATATATATATATTTAACAAGTAAATTGATATTTAATAAGCAAATATTTAACAAGAAATGATGGTCTGTATATAATAGAAAAACACTGAAAAGTTACTTAGCTCAGGTTATGGTAGGTTCAGAATCTTTGTAGGCAACAAGTATCCCAGGCTTACTCTACAAATAGTAGCAGGAGATCAAGCAAAAGCATCTTCAGGTGAAATTTCTTCTGGCCAAGACCCTCCTTGATGTTCTGCTCAGCTTAAAATTGACTTTAATTTGCAAAGTTTTATTATCCCCACATGTTTTAATGAGAGAAACATTTCCCATTTCTACCTCAAGATGGCACTATTGTATCAAACATGCCATAGGTCATATATGTCAAAAGGTCACACTATGGTTGATCATCAGGACACCTGTAAAAACAGTGGAAACAGAGAGGAGAGCACGTGCAAACATTCCAAAGACATATGTTTGACAAGTGTCGGAAGAATAACTGCTGAAACTTTCTATGGCCGGTGTTCTGTCGAGAAGTGCCCGTTATCGAGAAGTGCCCGGGATGTACTGCGCATGCACCATACGGGACTGCACAACAGCTGATTTGCTGATCAGTTGCCCTGACGTAACCATGGCTTATGCACATCGTAGGAGGTATCTCTTGATGGGAGATACCATTTCACAGGCACAATTTAAACCTATGCAAACAGCGGGGGAGACCATAGTTCTCAATTTGTGCATCGCTGCTGCTGGAGGGCGGCTAGTGGCTGTGTTGAAGGGCTGGTTTTGTCTGTGGTGCAACCCACCCTTTGACACAGGCAAAATCAGCCATTCAACACAGCAAACCGGCCCTGCAACACAAACAAAACCGGACCATCAGCAAACTGTAAAGCCGCCCACAACAGCGAGGCACAGTCTGAGCATTACGGTCTCCCCCCGCTCTTTCTATAGGTTTCAATTGTGCCTGTGAAATGGTATCTCCCATCGAGAGATAACTCCTACGATGTGCGCATGGGCCATGGTTACGTCAGCTCAGCTGATCGGCAAATCAGCTGTTGTGCAGTCCCATACAGCGCATGCGCAGTACATCCCAGGCACTTCTCGATAGCCGGCAATTCTTGACAGAACACTGGCAGTGAGTATTGTTGTAGAAGGTTGTATACATCGTACAGATGTACCACTTTACAGGCAGGGTCAAGGCACCCCCTAGACTTTTTGGTAATTGAACAACTTTTGCATTGTTACTTTAAGAATTATTTAAATTGCTGCTGCTGCTGCCAAATGGAATACAATATTGTTTTGCTTTGGTACAGGACAGAACCCATCCTTCTCCCACAGTGCAATTTGTTTGATAGTCCCTTGTCTATAGCCTAGAAAATGGTCATTACTGTTTTATAAAATTCAGCTCCTATTGACGTTAGTAGGGTTCAGATGTGGTAATGAACTTTAGTTGGGTTCTTCAAACCTGCCCCAAACTGAACCCTTGTATGTTTTCATTCCCATTAACAAGCATAGAATGATGGTGGTGGTGAGGAAGAGACCCAGGTGAAGAATCTGACCGAACTATGCAACTGATGGCTAGGTGTTGGCCAGTGGTGGGCTGCCTCGTGCGTTTCCATAGTAAGCAGCTGAGCTGACCCCCAACGTTAAGTGCATTTCAGGGCAATACAATACTTTTGTCCATGACTCTCACGGATGTGTGGGTGGTGGGTGGAGACCATCCCCCTTTTTACTCTGGATACCATCTAAGCTCAGCCTGACGAAGAGGCACGCATGCCTCGAACGCGCGCACCTCCCCATGACCTGACCCGGAAGTGACGCTCCGCCGCTGCGCTCCATTGCTGCGCTCCACCACTGTGTCCTACCGTGCTCCTGTCTTCTCCCTTACTCCCCCAGCATCGGAAGCTTACCATCCCACAGCCGTGGTAGATGGTATCCAGGGACACACACAGACACCGGTTTTCCGACCAGCACTGAATTTCACACAGTCTCTCCCTGTCGTGGGAGTTTGGAGCATCCATCCATCCAAAGAGCACAGTACCCGCGGAGTTTACCTACCCCGGAAGTCTGCCTTGGATGACATCACATATTGACATGCCTATGTTCCGTACAGTTTTGAGAGTAGTACCCTCATATGAATTATTTTTTCTTGTGTAAATAAACCTAATACTACGCTTAGAGGGCGCCGCTTTTTGTCTTTTTGTGATGTTTCAGATGCGCTTTTTCTTGTCAGCTGGCAGCCCTCTCTGCAAAAGTACAACTTCGGTATTAGTCATATGAACTTGATCTAATGGACTGAATATGTTTCTATATATATTTTTCTATATATATGCAAAAAAGTGTTTATCTTCCCCCTTCATTTATACATTTTTTGTTAGTACTTTTTCCGTATTATCCTTACTTCACTTGGAGAGCGCTTGATTTACTTGTTTGTTTTTGGGGCAGGAGAAACTGCAGGACACTGAGCTTCCCCAGGTAGCCATATTGCATTGCACTTTACAGAAAAAATAGAGAGCTGCAAAAAGAAAAGGGAATTTTTATTAACATTTTATTACAATATGACTTGTGTCGTAATTGTATATGCTATATTATTTTTTTAATTACTGTATTTGCTGGCGTATAAGACTACCTTTTACACTTAAAAAAACTGGCCAAAAAGCAGGGGTCGTCTTATACACCGTGTCAGCTGTTCGGATGCCTGCTGGATGTGTGGTAATACTGTATGTAGCTTTGGCATACATGTATACATACAGTAGCCTGCTCGGATTGGCTTTGAGTCAGAGAGGCGTGGGCTAATGATGTTACAGCCTCTGCCAATCCATGCCAGCTTTGTATTCATTAATAGAATACATCGCTTGAACTTTATAATATGTTGATTGTAAGACATTTTAGAGACATTTAAGAAATCTGATGGATTTTTCTAAACAGCTTTTTAAACTGGAACTTAATTATATATATATATATATATATATATATATATATATATATATATATATATATATATAGTCAGTTTTCAGCAGCAGGTCCGTCTGGACTGTGGGCTAAAAAGACCAGTATTTAGTATGGTGTTGTCCTAAATAATTGTACATGCATACTGAAATACTAAGAAATTACAATATGCATCTAAATGAGTGTTGTCATTTAACCCAAAGTAGCAGCTCACGTCAATATTCAAGCTGTTTCTAAATTATTATAATCCCTTTTAAAGGGTTTGTAAAGGAAAAAAATTGTATCTTAAGAGCTTCCTTTACCTTAATGCAGTGCTGTTCATTGTTCGTTTTTGCTCTTAAGTTTCTGTAATTCTTCTCTGATTTCCACACTTCCTGGTACTCTGTTTCCTGATAACCACAGTGCTGGGAGCTTTCTCTCTGTGGTCAAGGAGGTGTGATTACTCTGTGTCTAAAACCCCACAGTACCAATCAGTTTAGTTTTCCAAACCATCACTGCCCTGTATTGGCTCTGTGACTCTGTACAGCACAGAAGCAAGACACATTCAAAAAAGAAACTAGAAACTACAGGTACATTATATGATTGATATTTATCTATTTTTAATCGTTTTTAAAAGGAATCAGTTAACTATTATGTCTCTATACCCTGTAAACAGTCATTTCAGCAAAACATTTTTTTTCCTTTACAACTCCTTTAATACACAATAATCTACACAGAATTATTGGAACATCCAATGAACCATCAAACTGTTTGTATTCTTCAACAGGAGAAATACATTTTACAGTCCCCGTAGCATGCCTCAGTGAGAGGTTACTGCATCAACCTACAGACAACTTCAGCCCTTTCTGTGTATACTTCAGATGCTTTTGACTGTGTCCAGTGAATAGAGAATCACTTTCAACTATATTTCTGTTCATGTGCTCTCCCAGAGGGACTACCCAGCAATGCCTTGAAGTAGGTAGGTCACACATGAGACCTCATCACTACAGCTGAACATCCCTGGGTTTCGTTCGGGGTACATTTTGTGAACTTTATCTGAGTTAAAGTGCTGAATATGAACTCCTTTGAAATCAATAAGAACTGAATCTTAGAAATCAATAATGACAAGGCTTAAAGGTAAGACATTGTCAAACAAAGGGCACGGGGAGCTGGGAAGTGCCCTGAGGGACTTGTACCAAAGTGGAAATATATATATATATATATATATATATATATATATATATATATATATACACATATATGTATATATATTGTCTTAGGGGGGAGCAGTGATTTTAATAATAATTAAAGAAAATTGAAAATGGCAAATTCCTTTAAACAACACACTTAGGGTATGCACTGAGCCTGCCTTTGAAATAGTGCATCTGTACAATATATACAACCTACTACAACAAAACTAACATTTACCAGAAAGAAATTCAGTTTAAAGTGATGAAAAAATGCCTCATGTAGTGGGACATGTAATATTGTGAGGTCATAGCAATATCTCACAAGATCATATATTAGATAAATTGACTCCCAGTAAAGTCACTATGAAACATCACCCAAAACAAAGCCACAGACTTGCTAAACTACTTCATCAACATGATATTATACTGTAGATATCTTAAGAGAATGCAATCTCACCATGACAAATTGTAAATTTTACCCCCATTTTCATGGCACATTCTCGTATGGGTCACCTTCTTACACTTTCCCCAACAGTGGCAGTCCATCCATACATGGTACAGGGGCACTGCCCCCCTAATCCATGTGCTCGGCCCCTAATATACATGCATGCTACAGGACACATGGATTCCAATGCTTTTTTGTTTTTTTTAAGAAGCACATGATTAGAGTACAAGGCTCTAATTGGCTTTAAAAAAGGGTGGGCCCGGGGCACAGTGCTATTGTGTGACAATAACAAATCATTATTTGCTATTTTCTTCTCGATTCTCCTCCCAGCCAATCAGGAAGCCAGTCCTGAGACCTGGTTGGCTGGGAGGAGAACCACTCGTATTGGAGGAGAGGAAGTAGAGGAGAGCAGATGAAAGGGAAGCCGCTGTGAAACCGAGGAGAAGGATGCGCTGAGTGAAGCCGCCGCCCGGAGGAAACGCTGCCTGCATCCTAGATGGGGTGAGTGCAGTGCTGGTGACCGACCAGGAGGGAGGAGGGACAGGTTGAGGTGTTTGTGAGGCTGATCTGACCAACCGGGGGAGGGGAGGGGTGCCTGGTGGATTGTCACCCCCCCCCCAAAAGAAATATAGCACCAGCCGCCACTGGTATACACAGAAGTGGTAACAACATCACATGTAATAAAGAGTTCTTTTGAGATGGTATTTAGTACCTACAAAATTACCTGTGCATGTCCTAGGTGTCTCTATTTTGTGTTTCAGGGGATGTGGCAAGGAGGGCACGGGCCATCACATATGGTGGACTTGCTTGTGAGTTAAAAGATTTTGGATTCTTGATATACTCTATAACTCAGACCAACCTCAATAAATCCTTCTGGCAAGCCTTATTGGGGCATCCCGAAACTATGAAATATGACATCTTGTATATACCTAGCTGCTAGAATAACAACCGCTATATCATAAACAAAACACCACAATGAAAAAATATTATTACCGGTAGGGACACCAAATAGAGACTGGTGGACAGTTCATATTGATAAATGAAAAACTATTGTGAATAATGATAAATGAAAAATGATCAGCCACTTTGAGTGACAAAATACCTTTAATTAAAAAAAAATATGGGACCAATGGTTACAACATGGGAACAATGAAGATGTACTTCTGGAAACACCTCTTTACAGACTATGGGAGTTATTTACGAAAGGCAAATCCACTTTGCACTACAAGTACAAACTACAAGTGCACTAAAAGTGAACTTGGAAGTGCAGTCGCTGTAAATCTGAGGGGTATATCTGAAATGAGGGGAAGCTCTGCTGATTTTATTATCCAATCATGTGCAATCTCAACAGTTTTTTTTTTTTTTCCTTGTATGTCCCCCTCGGATCTACAGCGACTGCACTTCCAAGTACACTTTCAATGCAATTTCAAGTGTACTTTGTACTTGTAGTGGATTTGCTTTTAGTAAATAACCCCCAAAATATTATATTTTCTTCTTTCTTTTTCTTCCTCCTTTCTCTTTTGTTTTTTCTTCTCATTTTAAGTACATTCACTCATATATACCCAAGTTATTTTAATCTTGGTCACAATTATATACATGTGCTCTTGATATAGAAATGTGTTGAATGTATCACCATGTGAAATTGTATTTTTATTTTTTTTATTGAATCCAGGACAGTATATATGCTATAATTTAGGAAACCTTGTGCCTTACCCAATTATGAATTGTAATATGATACACTATTAAGTACATATGTTGTTTTTTTGCGTATAAATCGTTGTTTTTAAAACAATAAGAAATATTGGAACTGAAAATGCTGTTAAAAGGCAGCTTCCGTAACAAAAAAAAATGTGGGTTTCATTCTAGACCCCTATATAAGCATGTAGCTGGTCAGGCCACATTTTTTTTTTTTTTTAGAAATACAAAAAGATGCTTTGAAAGTCATATAAATGTAAACTGTATATAAATCCATCACTAGTCATGTCAGTAGATTAACATCAAACACTCTGAGAGATGCCTGCCAAAAAAAAAGAAACCTGCCGACCACTCACAGAATTCGTTCCTCCTGATTGCTTGAAGTGAATGACAGCCCCTTAGCCCCTTAGTCCCTTAAGAAAAAGGGCAATTTATATTTGGAGATAGTGATTGACCAAATATGGATATGTTCATATTCAGTCAATAATGTTACTAGATATACCCACCCTTTTGTTTACATTCTTCTGCAATGACCAGGAGAGGTGATTTGCCCTGAGTACTCTTTCGGCATGGATGTAACTGTTTGTGTGTTTATTTACCAAACGTTTTATTTTGTGAATGAGTAGTGATATTTACTTATCCATGGAGTGGGGGGTAGTATCTGGTGTCTAATTTTGAAGGGGGCTTCCAAATTTACATAAATATCCTGCATGTAGGTCCCTACAAACACTGGACCAGGGCTGTAGGGGAAGGCCCTTGTTCTCATCAACATAGAGACAAGGTGCTTTGCCAAGAGGGTCCCGCCTGGCCAAGTGCCCTCCCCATTTATGGGAATGTGACCTGGAATGATTCAGAAAGGGGGCTACATGCTTTTCTTCACCTTTCCTGGCCTGCCAAGCTGCATGCTCAAGTGAGGGTCAGCTATGAAATTTGTTTGCTGGTAGAGTGTTTGCTGGTAGAGTGCCAAGCACCATCCCCACTCTCGTTGTTTACAACCCCCAGCAGACAGCTGAATGAGCCAGATGTGGATATGTTACTGGCTATTAGGACACCAGCAGCAAGTTTCTTCCCAGCAACAAATCCTAAATAAGAGGCTGTCAAATTTGACAGCAGTACTTAAATCACTGCTAAATGTTTAATTTTCTGCTGCAGTTGGAGGTTTGGCTTGGCAAAACATCCATTTAGTTTTGTCATTAAGCTTTAAGCCTCGTACACACGACCCGTTTTCTCGCCAAAAACCAGCAAGAAAACTGCTTTTTGCCGAGAAAATCATTGGTGTGTACGAGGCTTTCAGGTTTCTCATCTGGAAATCTGGCCAGAATCTCAACGAGAAAAAAAGAGAACCTGCTCTCTTTTTTGAGAAACCCGAGAGTGTGTATACTTACCTGTCACCGTGGAAACCAGTGCATGCTCAAAATGACTTTGACGCATGCACGGTAGCTTCCACGGCATAGGTAGGGTGAAGCAAGATGGCGGCAACGACATTGAATGTGAGGAGCGCATGCTCGTCTAATGCAAAGACGTCACCGCAGTTCTTTTGAAAGGTCAGTGTGTACACTCGGTTGGCAAGAGATTCTTGCCAAGAATCTCGTCAGACAAAACAACGTTTTTTTTAGTCTCCTTCTCCCCAACCCCTTAACTGCTTGCCGACCGCCCACCGCAGTTATACGGCGGGATGGTGGCACTGCTGGGCAAGAGCACGTTAAAAAAATGCCAATGGTCCCAAAAATGTGTCAAAATTGTCCGATGTGTCCGCCATAATGTCTTGGTGCTGAAAAAAAACGCTGATCGCCGCCATTACTAGTAAAAAAAAAATATTAATAAAAATGCCATAAAACTACCCCCTTTTTTGTAAACGGTAAACGCTATAAATTTTGCGCAAACCAATCAATAAACGCTAATTGCTATTTTTTTTTAACGAAAAATATTGTAGAAGAATACGTATCGGCCTAAACTGAGGAAAAAAAATGTTTTTTTTAGATATTTTTGGGGATATTTATTATAGCAAAATGTAAAAAATATTGAATTTTTTTCAAAATAGTCGCTCTATTTTTGTTTATAGCGCAAAAAATAAAAACCGCAGAGATGATCAAATACCACCAAAAGAAAGCTCTATTTGTGGGAAAAAAAGGACGCCAAGTTTGTTTGGGAGCCACATCGCCCGACCGCGCAATTCAGTTAAAGCAACGCAGTGCCGAATCACAAAAAGTGCTCTGGTCAGGAAGGGGGTAAATCCTCCGGGGCTGAAGTGGTTAAACAACAACTGCTGACTGCTTTACTTTCTGCCTATGCAGTTAGGAAGAACTAAGTTTACTCCCGAACATCACTCTAGATAGCAAAATCTAGGGCAATATCTTTACTCCCCTGCTGAAGGGCATTTTCTTAATTCTTGCAGAGGTCTTATACACGCGGAGGGTGGAGTATTAAGCCCAGTAACATTAAACTCATAGTTTCACCTCCTTTATGCTGAATACTGTTCTTTTTTTTTTTAACCTACATAGATTCTCAGTCATTGATGGCACTGATCTTCCAATAGCACCCGATCCTCTTTTGGATTTGTGCCATAAAAATGTCTGTGGGGGTGAACCCCAACGCCAATGATATACGTAGGTATATTACCTAAAGTATCATCTATAGTTGTCCTGGCTCCAGCTTCAATTTGTGCATGTTAATTATTCAATCCGTGAAATTTGTGACCTGGGGTTCTCATCGTGTTTAACCAAAGTTGCTCTGAGCAGGAAGCTTTTTGTTGACTTTAGTATGACTTTGCCCTCCCTCCTACACAGGTACAATGACTTCTGGCATTTCTTTTGTAATAATTGGCTTGAGTTGTCCCTCCCCACAGACCCTTTCATTGTACCATTAATCTTATTCCCACCCAGGTATCTACCCTCTATCCATCTCATGTTGGAATTTATTGTTGAAATCTTGCAAAAAGTATTTATTTAAAAATATTAAGACCCTGCAGTTGCAAGGTTGTTCTTTGTTGACAGCCCCCCGAGACAACGTATTGACTATAGTTGATTACAGTAAATGATGATACCATTAGGAATGGGTTTCCATTAGGGCTGTTACTGATCAAAAAATTTGTGTTCGATTAATCGCTTTGTTTTTTTAATCGATTAATCTACTAATTTTGATTAATTATAACGCACATACAGATCCAACTACTTTTAGCTGATCTCCTTGCAGGCTGTTTCCCAGTGCAGCTCCAACCACGGGAAAAATGGATAGCAGGATACAAAAAACTCACAAAGGCAGCGCTCGATGGGAATAGCATTAAGGCTGGGTTCACACTTGTGCGGTGCATATTTCAGCTCTTTTATCTCTGCAGATAGATAAGGGAAGTGTTCAGCAGATTAGCTAAATTTTTGCTGCTTATTTGGAGACCTGGGAGAAGTTCCAGGTGAGAGGAGAGTGGGGGAGAAGTGTATTGAGCTGAATGAGAGAAATTCCAGAAGAGAACTGAACACATCTGCGAATCAGCTGCGTACCCATAGAAGATAATGGGACTGAATTTGCACCTGAGCCGCACCGCAAGGCATAAAATCTGCACACATTTTTTCTGCAATGCGCAGTGCGAATGCATCGCACATATGTAAACCAGCCTCATTGAAAACAATGTATTTAGAAATGTTCTGCGTATTAAATGCGGTTTAAGCCGCACTCAATTCGCATAGGTGTGAACCCAGCCTAACAGTCTTCAAGAAGGTAACCAAATAAATATTGCACTGGAGATAGAATCGATGTAGCTTCATAAACTGTAAAAAAGGGATTTTTAAATACAGCTTACCTGTAAAATCCTTTTCTTGGAGTACATCACGGGACACAGAGCGGCATATTCATTACTATATGGGTTATATGGAGTACCTTCAGGTGTGGACACTGGCAATCTCAAACAGGAAGTCCCCTCCCTATATAACCCCCTCCCCTAGAGGGAGTCCCTCAGTTTTGTAGCAAGCAGTATGCCTCCCAAAAATGTTCCCCAAAAGAGGGGTGGGAGCTCTGTGTCCCGTGATGTACTCCAAGAAAAGGATTTTACAGGTAAGCTGTATTTAAAAATCCCTTTTTCTTTCTCGTACATCACGGGACACAGAGCGGCATATTCATTACTATATGGGATGTCCGAAAGCAATGCTTTAATGAGGGGAGGGAGACATCTTCTCAAACGAGATTTAATTTAGAGGTATACTCAAATAATAATAATAAATCCAACTTAGTCAAGAAAAAACTTTTTTTTTTTTTTTTCTTTTTTACAACCAAGGGTGCCCCTGATCCCGAGGATCTTAAACTGCAGCCTGTAGTACTGCCTGCCCAAAGGCTGAATCCGCATTCCTTCTCACGTCTAGTTGATAAAACCTTGTAAACGTGTGGACTGATGACCACGTCGCCGCCTTGCATATCTGAGCCATAGAGATCTGATGGTGTGCTGCCCAGGAGGCGCCCATGGCCCTGGTAGAATGGGCCTTTACCGACAAAGGAGGAGGCAACCTCTTCAAACCGTAGGCCTGAATGATTAATTGTCTAATCCATCTCGAGATGGTGGATTTTGCAGCTGCCTGCCCCTTCTTGGGGCCATCTGGTAGGACGAACAACACATCTGTTTTCCGGATCTTTTCTGTAGCTTTAAGATAGGCCTTCATGGCCCGGACAATATCCAAGGTATGCAGCAACCCCTCCTTTCTAGATGTGGGTTTCGGAAAGAAGGATGGAAGTACCAAATCCTGGTTCAAGTGAAAATTGGATATAACCTTTGGTAGAAAGGAAGGATGGGGCCGGAGAACTGCCCTGTCCTTATGTAGAACGAGATATGGTTCCTTACACGATAAGGCTGCTAACTCTGACACTCTCCTGGCCGAAACTATGGCGACCAAGAATACCAACTTTCTTGTCAGTAAAACTAAAGGAATCTCAGCCAACGGCTCAAAGGGTTGTTTCTGTAGAGTGGACAGGACAAGATTTAAGTCCCATGGACAAATTGGTGACTTGACAGGAGGATTAATACGCAAGACCCCCTGTATGAAGGTCTTTACCAGCGAGTGGGTGGCCAGCGGCCTCTGAAACCACACTGACAGAGCTGAAATCTGTCCCTTGATTGTGCTTAATGCCAGGCCTTTATCCACTCCTAGCTGGAGAAAACTTAACACCCTATCAATGGTATATTTGCGGGAATTCCATCTTTTGGATTCACACCAGCCTACGTAGTTCCTCCACACCCTGTAATAAATCACCCTGGAGGCCGGCTTTCTAGCCCTAATCAGGGTAGGAATTACCTGCCTAGACAGACCTCTACCCCTGAGAATCAGGGATTCAGCCTCCAGGCCGTCAAATTTAGACGCTGTAATGTAGGGTGGAGGATCGGGCCTTGTGAGAGTAGGTCTGGTCGTAGAGGAAGAGTCCAAGGGTCTCCCACTGCCATCTTCAGGACTAGTGAGTACCATGTCCTCCGGGGCCAAGCTGGAGCTACTAGAATGACTGGCTTGTGCTCCACTCTGATCCTGCGCAACAGGCGAGGAAGTAACTGTAGCGGAGGGAATGCATATAGAAGTTTGAATTGATGCCAAGGGCAAACCAACGCATCGGTTCCGCAGGCCATAGGGTCCCTCGCTCGAGACACGAACCTGTCTAGTTTCTTGTTGAACCTGGATGCCATTATATCTACGTCTGGCATTCCCCACTTCTGGCAGATTGTCTGAAAGACCTGGGGATGCAGAGACCACTCCCCTGGCGACAGAATCTGGCGACTTAAGAAGTCTGCCTGCAGGTTGTCCACTCCGGGAATGAATATCGCCGAAATGCAGGGTACATGAACCTCTGCCCACTTAAAAATCAAGCTCACCTCCCTTTGAGCGGCCTGACTCCTGGTTCCCCCTTGGTGGTTTATGTATGCCACCGCTGTGGCATTGTCTGACTGGATTCTCACCGGGGACCCCTGTAATCTGGAGGTCCATGCCAGGAGGGCTAGGCGAGCAGCTCTGATCTCCAAGACATTGATGGGTAGCTGCCTCTCTGTTTCCACCCAAGTTCCCTGGCGAGAGAACCCCTCCAAGACCGCCCCCCAGCCTGCCAGGCTGGCGTCTGTGGTAACTACCTTCCAGACAATGGGGCTGAAGGACCTTCCCTTTAGAAGATTCTGAGGGTTCAACCACCAGGCCAGGCTTTGTCGGACCCTTGATGATAGCGTCAAAGGGGACTCCAAGGCATGTGCTCTCTTGCCCCAGGCTGCTAGAATGGCTGCCTGTAGGACGCGAGTGTGGATCTGAGCGTATGGTACTGCCTCGAACGTGGCCACTAGCTTGCCTAGTAATCGCATACACAGGCGAATAGTTGGTTTTTTCTTGCTTAGAACCAACTGAACCAACCCCTTGATAGCCTCGATCTTTACAAGGGGCAGGAACACCCTTTGCTGTTCTGTGTCTAACCTCATGCCGAGGTATTCCAACTGCTTTGTAGGCTGGAACGCTGACTTTTCCCGGTTTAGGACCCAGCCGAACCTTTCGAGGTACTGAACCGTGAGGTTTACTGCCTGTTGTAGACACGGCCGTGAGTGATCTATGATTAAAAGGTCGTCCAAGTATGCTAGGACTGTGACCCCTTGGATCCTTAGATTGGCTAAAACTGGGGCTAGGATCTTCGTGAATACCCGGGGGGCCGTGGCTAGCCCGAAGGGGAGCGCCCTAAATTGGAAGTGTCGCTGCCCCACTGCGAAGCGTAAAAATCTTTGATGCGACTGAAAGATTGGTACATGAAGGTAAGCATCCTTTATGTCTATGGAAGCCAGAAAATCGTCCCTCTGGAACGTGGCGACTGCTGACCGGATGGATTCCATCCGGAAGGAACGAACCCTTAGGTAACCGTTTAAACTCTTTAGGTCCAAGATTGGCCTGACATCGCCGTTGGGCTTTGGTATGACAAAGAGATTGGAATAGAAACCTAGCCCTTGCTCTTGGGCTGGCACCTCTATTATTACGTCCTGGCAAAGCAGGTGATCCAAAGCTGCCAGCATCGAGGCCTTCTTTGCTGGATCCTTTGGTAGCCTTGACTCTTGAAAATGAGGCGGAGGAAAGTTTAGAAACTCCAGTCTGTAGCCTGTGGTTACAGACGCCCGGACCCATTTGTCGGGGATCTTGGCTTCCCAAACTTCTGAGAAGAAACGAAGCCTTCCCCCCCACCCGCGAGAGTGGGGGCGCCCCTTCATAAGGCAGACTTAGGGGCTGGCTTTGTCGGCTTGCGATACCATGGTCTCTTACCCCCAGGGGCCTGTCCCTGCGATCTACTGTTAAAGTTGGATCGTGCAGGCGGCCGTCGATACTGCCTGGAATTTGAGGGCCCTGAGACAGGAAAGAGCTGCCTCTTAAATGTAGGACCCCGGAATGTCTTTTTGACCGGTAAATGTATTTATCCAGATCATCTCCGAAGAGTCGTCCTCCATGGAAGGGAAACCCTGCCAGAAGCTTTTTGCATGGGGGCTCCGCCGCCCAGTTCTTCAACCATAAGAGCCTTCTCATGTGCACCAAAAATAGTGATAAACGAGAGGCCTGCTGGATGGAATCCTTTATAGCATCTACCGCAAAACACAGAGCTCTGGGAATGTCAGAAAACTCTTCTGCCTGTTGGGTAGGCATGTCTTTTAGCATTTCTTTTGTCTGGTCCTTTAACGCCTGACAAACTCCAATTGCAGCCACAGCTGGCTGTACCACTGCTCCTGCCGTAGCAAAGGATGCTTTTAAAAGTGTCTCTAACCGTTTATCAACCGGATCTTTAAACATTTGTATGTTTTCTACCGGGCAAGTTAGTGATTTATTTACACATGAGATGGCTGCATCCACCACTGGGAGCTTCCACCTCTTGGAGAATTTTTCCTCCATAGGGTAAATGACCGCAAATCTCTTCGGTGGCAGAAAAATCCTGTCCGGCCGTACCCAATCCTGAAAGATCAATTCCTCCAAGAGAGGATGGACCGGAAAAACTGCGTTGCTTAAAGGAGCTTTCAAAGAGCCCAGAGAGGATACCGCAGGAACCTGAGGCTCTGGCAATGGTAAATTAAATGCCGAGCGGACCATGTCCGTCAAAGACTGTACCCACAGTCTCTCTGTCTGGGAGTCTGAAAATGGTTCCTCAGAGGTAGATCCCTCAACCCCTGAACCCTCTTGGTTCAGGTCTAGTTGATCCTCCTGCGATTCCAATTCCTCCGGAGAGAGAATTTCAGCATCTGAGGATACACCTCTTGGTGATGGGGATCTAACCCGTTTCTTGCCAGGAATAGCTCTAGCGATCAACGCTGCTATTCTCTCTTCTAGCCCCCCTAGGGATACAGCTAGCATCTCCTCTGTGATAAACACAGGGCTGGGCTGATCTGGGCCAGCCTCCGCACCAGACCCCCCTAATGGCTCATCCAAGGCGACCTTTATGGGAATAAGCTGCGGGGAAAGTATCGGCATATCATCAGAATCAGAGGGGGAACCCCTTTGTTTTTTGGTCTTTTTTGTACCCTTTGACCCCGAACCTTTGGAAGCCATAATACAAAATCGAGGGACTCCGCCAACAACAACAGACTGTAGTGGCCAGGAGTACAAAACTAGAGCTTAGGGGACAATAGATCACTAATGCCCAAAAACTGATGGGGCCCCGTATGTTTTTCTTTTTTTTTTTTTTTTAATATATAAGTCTCTTTTTTTTTTTTTTTCAAAACATACAGCGACCCCAAACTTAGTTTGCCAGCCTCCAACCTGTTGCAAAAAGGGGGATTTTTTGGCTTAACAGAAAGGCATTGGAACAAAGTCCAGCATGTACTACCCCTCTTCCGCCACCGGGAGTCACTGTTCTGCCGCTCTGCGTCCTCTCCCTTTGAGATCAGCCTCAGACTGAGCACTGACTATGGCCTGCTGATCTATAACAGCACAAGGCGCGCCCCTAATGACGCTGCAGGCACGCCCCCCCTCGCCCTCCCCTCCGAACGGCGCGAAAAACGTCTATAAGACGTGCGCAGGTATGCCGGAGCAGGAAGAACATGGAGGAGCCGCGCTGCGGGAGACCCAGGACTGCAGTACCAGGCGGCAGAATCAAACCCCCGGCCAGGTTGGACTCTCCAAAAGGCCCCATAGGGATCCTTACTAGCCCTAGGAAGAAAGCAGCAGGTAGCTAGCAAACACAATTGTTTCTTAGACAGGGGAACCTAGTGATGGGGGAAATGGGATCATCCTGTCTTCTCAGACATAGTGAGCAAGGTTGCCAATGCAGAGCATACTTAGGCTACCCCCCTTTTAGGTTACCCCGGAGAGCCTGCTGTCGAACCAAGTCCCGCAGGCTCCCCTCTTACCTGCTCCATGCAGATGTTTGTCTAGCAAAACGATCCAATCTTCTCCCATCTCCGTGGGTAGCGTAATAGACCTTCAGGCCCTGGGGTCCTATGAAGGTACCCACTGTCCTGGACCTATAAAGCACCCTGGCAAACAGGAACTTATGGTCTTTACGAACTCCAAGTCCTGGGCCCAGGGTCCAGCCCTCCAAAGAGGAGCATTATAGGCAAAACCCCACGGTTTGGGGCCCGGGTACTGTCCACTTTGGCACTGAGGCTCCTTGGACAGATCCGGTTAGCCCGCCCTTAATCCCAAGGATGTGGAGCAAAGCTATTCCGTGACCAACACCTAAGACACTGGCGAAAAAACTGAGGGACTCCCTCTAGGGGAGGGGGTTATATAGGGAGGGGACTTCCTGTTTGAGATTGCCAGTGTCCACACCTGAAGGTACTCCATATAACCCATATAGTAATGAATATGCCGCTCTGTGTCCCGTGATGTACGAGAAAGAAAATGGTGCGAGTAATACCAAACAGTAGAAAAAGCAGTCATAAAAACATGAAGCCAAGTATGATACTGGTATAAAAATGTTTACAACGATACCACTGCTGAATCCAGATGAGGGGAGAGGTTAACGTCAGTCCGTCGGCATGTAGATGTCCCGTGAAGGGAACTATCACAACTCCCAGTGGCTGGTTGTAGAATCCCAGGTTGATAGTGGGAAGTGATAGAGGGAAGTGTAACAGCCCTTGTGTGTGGCAGATAGTAAGGCCGTGCCGGCATGCAGATATGAAGGCACAGCAAAGGAGCCCTTCAGATGGAAACGGCATGCCCCGCCGGTGTCCGTGACGTTACCGGATCTCCGACGGAACTCCCTGAAGGCCCAGAAGCCGGCAGAGGGGTGAGTGCCAATCAAAAGAATTTTAATCGATCAAAAAGCTTTTGATCAATCAAAAAGCTTTTGATCGATCAAAAAAATTAAAGATTAATCGATGAATTAAAAGTTAATTTCCACAGCCCTAGTTTCCATTGCTCTTAGTAGCTGAGCTCTTTGATGGGCTTATAAGGGCTTCCATTTTCACCAAATTGTGTGCATATAACCTTAACTCTTTACAACATGCCAATGAATAGAAGACTGCCTTTAATACCTCCAAAGTGTTCCAACAATTTTCAATGAGATCCTCTTAGAACTGTTGTACAAGACTTCTCACAGAGTGTCTACATCAAACTTCCATTGCCTACTTCCCTGCCATTGTTCTTAAGCTCTTACCTGTTCCTCGGGAACCCACATTGCCATGGACGTTAATATGGATTTTCCTCCTTTAGTAAACAGTACTATATTTTCGGTTGTCACTGATTGATTTTTCAAAATGACTTGTTTCATTTTATTTCTTCACCTCTGTTCTTTGTATGTATCTTATTTCCCATCTTTGTTCATACCTATTCCATGGGGTTCCATCATATTGTCTCTGAAAATTACATAAAATGTACCTCCTGCTTTTGGAGGGCCTCTTTAAACTTGGTACAGTTTCCAGCTCATTGCCTAAGCAGTTATTTTGCAAGCTGGTTGCTGAGTCATTGCTATCAAGCCTGTATCCTCCATTAGGTCCTGTGTACCTTTTTCCGGCTAGTTCCAGGTTATCCCCTGCATCTTCCTTTGATTCTTGTGTACAGACTTCTAATTCCTGATTATCTGTGTGAGCTATCCATCCAGAAGCCTATTTATGATTATCTGTGTCTACTGCCAATTCTGACCTTTGGCTCATTCCTGGTTATTCATGTCTGCTATCCATCATAATCATTGGCTTGCTCCTGCCCATCCATGTCCACAACCAACTCTGACCACTGAAATGTTCAGAACGGTTCCTGTGGTACTTAGAGCAGGGTGAACCTGGGAGTTTGCGACCGTAGAAGCTTTTCATGCGGCGAAGCCCAAACCCACATGAGGTGTGCCTGTTGAAATTCATCTGGCTCTTAGACTCCATTCTCTGGGAAGTCCCATGTTACCTGCTTTCATGCAGGACTTTCCTCCTACTTCAGGAAGTCCTGATCCAACTATTAGATCATATCATTACCAGAGTTATCCTAATTTATTTCCAGGACCTCCCTCTTCCAGTATGCACCAGTGTGGTTCTTACTACAGATTTAACCATCAGGTCTAACTTGTTTCATGGTGCTCTGCTCTACTGTGAACTGACTGTCCACCTACACTTCTTAGGTAAGTGTGACACATCTCATTGAGTATCCATATTACTATAGGATTCACATAGACAAAATTGCTATCCTGACAAGCTCCCTCACAATCCAATATCTAATGCTATATTTTGCTATAGTGATAATCAATTGGTTTGTTCATGTTCTGTCTTTTATGTATGCAAAGTTTAAAATCTTTCTTTATTTTAAAGATAAATTAATATGTAAACCTGAGAAAGAGCCATATTCTGTGTTTAGGTTTTGGAACATGTAAAGTGATTCTAAGGGTTTGATTAAAAAAATAAAATAAACAATTATAAACAAATATGTCATACTTACCTGCTATGTGCATTGTTTTTGCACAGAGCAGCCCGATCTTCTTCTTTTTGGGTCCCCTGCTGGTGCTTCTGGCTCCTCTCCCTTGAGCGGAGCCCCCAATAGCAAGCCCCAAGAGCATACTCGCTCCCGAGCCTCATGCTATGCATCTATAATACACATAGAACTTATACTCAGTCCCGACCCCTCCCATGCTCTCTCCTCATTGGCTCACTGGCTGTGATTGACAGCAGTGGGAGCCAATGGCCCCAGCTGCAGCATCTCAGCCAATGAGGAGACAGAGACCTGGGATAGCCGAGGCTCCCCTGCACATAGATAGATTGAGTGGGGCTCAGGTGAGTATTGGGGGGGGGCTCTGGGGGGAAAAGCACACAGAAGGTTTTTTACCTTAATGCCTAGCATGCATAAAAGTAAAAAAACCTTCAGCCTTTACAACCACTTTAAATGTCGCCCAGACGTGAACAAGAGTATGTCATTATAAGTTCATATTACCCATGCTGGTGTCATTGGGCCAGATCCACGTACATTGGAACATATTTGTTCCGGCGTAGCGCATCGCCGACATACGCCAGAGAGGCAAGCACCGTATCCTCAGAACAAATGCTCCTAACGATGCGCCGGTGTAACGTAAATTAGTCGGCGTAAGGCAGCGCAATTCAAAGTAGGAGGGAAGTGGGCGTGATCCATTTAAATGAACCGTGACACCATGCAAATGAAGGGCTGAACGAACGGAGCATGCGCCGTGACGTGGACGTACGTCCCGCTCCCCACTACGCATGCGCACACCTATGCCCGGCGTAACCCCTAAGATGCGCCAGCCCACTGTATAAAAGCGCCCAGATCTGCGCCCCGTCGAGCGCAAAAGTACATCCGTTTGCTTGTTTCCCCGCCCCAAGCAAGGTACTTTTGTCCTCTTACTGTGAACCATGTCTGGTCGTGCGTCAGGGAAGGAGAGGAGGAAAAAAAACTTTTCTGCCAGGGGAGAGGGCTGTTATTATTGCAGGCATGGATCCAAAGTGGATCCAGCAGCAAGGCCAGGAATTAGGAGATCCTGGAGGAGATCACCAGCCAGGTCAATCTCCTTGGACAGGAGGCCAGGACCTCCAATGATATAGCCAAGAAGATAAACGATCTTCATCGTGCTGTCCGGGAGAAGCTGGGAGCCATCAGGAGGCATGCCAGGGCCACTGGAGGGGGACCAGCCACTTCTCTCAGTCTCACTCTGGATGAGCAGGTGGTTGCCCGGTGTCTCCACAGGGAGCAAGTGGAGGGAGTTGAGGGCTTTAACTCCCAGGATCAGGCCCTGACGACTGGTAAGTGTTTTTTTTTTACAAATATTTGGTGTGTAGTATTTGGGGGGGGGGGGGAACATGTGACAAGTGTGCTGGTCCAACAACATGTGAATGCTTTGTGTCATCCACAGATGTGCTGGAGGGAGCTGGGCCATCATCTTCTGGTGGCCATCCCACACCATCCCCCCATAGCATCCTGAGCCATACCCCCTGGGAAGACCAGACACAGCGGTGGAGGGGATTGCGCACACCTCGCCTCTTGAGATGGTTGAGGAGGAGCCGGTCCTTTCCGACCAAGAACTTGTCCTTTTTTTGGAGGAGTCTTCCCCTTTTGCCGGGCCCTCTGTGACCTCCACCCCCATCAGGGAAAGGCCCTCAGGGTCCTCCCCCAACATGTCTACCTCCTCAAGGGCCTCCCCTTATAGCCGGCCCGAATCCACTCCTGGCCCCAGGAAGGCAACCAGGAAGACTAGGGGAGTTGCTCCCGGAACACTTAGGGAGGGAAAAGGACCGCCAGACCCAGCATATGGGTGAGGTTGTCTTACAGATGCGTCGACTGGCTGACACCCTGGCCTCCTCTGCTACCCTGACTGACAGTATGCAGGATGTCAGTGCCAACTCTGTGGCTGTTATCACCTGCCTGGGGGATCTGCAGGCCACCACAGCAGGCCTCGTGACTGAGGTACAGACCCTGGCAGAGGCCGTTCGGGAGAATACAGCTGCCATCCAGGCGGAGGGGAGATAGTCAAGGCTGCTACAAGCCGAGACCAATGCGGTCCTCACCCGCATAGCCCTGGCATTGGAGGGCAGTCAGGCAGCCAGGGAGGGACCAGGGGATGCTCCTTCTCCTCCTCCTGATCCCCCCCACCTGAAGCGCCCCCCATGCAGCTGCGGAGTCGGGGCCGTGGCTCCAGACGTGGCCCAAGACAGGGCAGATGATTTTTTTTCGAGCTTTTTGATGCTCATTATATATTTTTTTTCTATTCTATACTCCGGTGATGAGTTTATTTTTTATGTTCTATACTCCGGTGATGAGTTTATTTTTTATGTTCTATACTCCGGTGATGAGTTTATTAATTTTTTTTGGTAGACCCAGCACACAGTCAGTAGTGCAGGCTACAGTGTGAATGGTGTGTAAATGTGGGGGTGACACTCCTGCAAGTAAGGGGTGTCACCCTCGGTCTTTGGGGAGGCGTTATCCCCACGATGGGGTGAATGATGTATGAATGGACAGCAACTTGATAGGTTCCTTGACGTGGCGTTGCTGCTCCCAAGTCCTGCATGTTGGACTTGGGCTAAACCAATGTGACGTGGATGTGTTGTGTGTGATCTAAGGACCACAGTGATGTGCACGCATGCATTGTCTGTGTGTTTAACGTGCAAAGATTCGTTCCACGAGGACCCTCCTGACTGCTGTTCCATCAGCAGAATGGGTAGCCTCGGTTAGGGGGGGGCAGTGTGGTTCTGGGGTCAGGTCATCACATATGTCATGGGTCCTCAAACTACGGCCCTCCAGCTGTTCAGGAACTACAATTCCCATCATGCCCTAGTCATGTCTGTGAATGTCAGAGTTTTACAATGCCTCATGGGACTTGTAGTTCCGACACAGCTGGAGGGCCGTAGTTTGAGGATCCCTGACATATGTCAATCTCCAGGCCCTTTCTCACGGCAAAGTTGTACAGAATGCACAATGATCTGACACACGAAGTTTGGGGAATACAACAGGGTCCCCCCAGACTTATCCAGGCATCGGAAACCGGACTTCAGGATGCCAAATGTGCGCTCAACCACTGCACGGGTACATATGTGTGCTTCATTGTATCTTCTCTCTCCTCTGGTTTGGGGATTCCGGAATTGAGTCATGAGATGGGGTCCAAGTGCATATGCCGAGTCACCTGGAAGGGAAAAGACAGGAGAATGTTAGCCAGGCATGTGCACCTTGTGATGTCTGCATCATGGGGTCGGAGATTCATGCCTGACTCCCATGTCACTCACCAACCAGCTGTCCCCATACACGTTCTGCTCGAAATCCGTGGGGATGGAGCTTTGACGGTATATGTAGCTATCGTGGCTGGCCCCTGGGTGTTTGGCACGGACATGCCATATGAGGTATTTGGCATCGGCTATCACCTGTACGTTGATGGAATGCCAATGCTTCCGATTGCGGTACATGTGCTCTGTGGCACGGGGGGGCCTGTAGTGCCACATGTGTGCAATCAATGGCCCCAATGCTGCGTGGGAATCTGGCAATACTGTAGAAATCCTGCATTGCCTTCTGCCGTAGGTGCTCCTGGGTGGGTCTGATGATGTGGTGGGACATGCGTCTGAGGATGGCGGGGACAACCCGGTGCACAGATCTGCTCATGGAGGATTGTGCCATCCCAGACACAACTCCACTTGTACGCTGAAATGATCCACTGGCAAGGAAATGCAGTGTTGCCAGTACCTTGACCAGTGGCTCCACTGCTTGGGAGCGGTGTGTCTTGCTGGTGAGGTCATCTTTCAGGGCTGTGGCAATTTCCAGGATGGCCTCTGGGCTGAATCTGAAGATGCGATATACCTCCAAATCACCCATGCCAAAGAGGTCGATGCTCGTTCGGTATATCCTCTCCCGTTCCCTCCTTCTACGTGCCTCTAAAGCCACCAGTATAGCGATGACCATGGATGCCCCTGGCATGTTGGCATAAAGATTGTTGTCCTGCAAGTGTGGTTGCTCAGCTCGTCCACAACGGTGCTGTGGCAGCTGCTCTCCGGCGGACCTGTGCACGTCTGCTGCTAACTTACACCTGCTTTTATGAGGGGTAACTTTAGGCCGGATGTACAACTTACGCGCGGCGCACGGAGCCCGCGTCGTGCGCATGTATGTTCGTGGATCAGCGTATCTCCCTCATTTGCATATTTGAATAGGAAATCAATGGGAGCGCAAGCTGCGTCCGGCGTATATATGCACCCACGCTGCGCCGGCGTACGCCTGTCTAAAGAGCCGATTTTCAGGCGTATATTGTTATGTGGATGCGGCGCCGTGCATATCGAGATACACCGGCGTAAGTGCTTTGTGGATCTGACCCATTGAGTTTTTCTGTTGAATATAGTTACCTGGAGATTAGTTCAACTGCAAGTTACAACTGAGCCTTGATCTTTCATACTATGAAAACAGGTCAAAAACATCCTTAAGTAGTAATTCTGTCTGTCAGGGCAGCATACATACTTTAAAGGAAATTAATTATTTGACCATGAATGCCCATTGTTTACATCTGAATAAAGAACCAGTAAGCTTAATTTCAAAAGCTTTTTCAATGTCTAGGTTTATATTCCCTAGGTTTTGAAATGGTGAGTTTCGATGTACTAAGAAGGCTGGTGTATTTCAATGCCATAGCTGCCAGTCTACACGCAACTCCTTAGCAACTTTGCTTTAAGCAAACATAATGTAACAAGGCAACTGAGCGACAAAAAGACTATACTGTTCCATTTTAATATCAGATGTGCAATTTTTTTTATATGAAGCAATATGATAGTAAAGGATAAAAAAAGCACTAAATGAGATAACAATGCTTATTTTTCAGACATGTTTGCTTGCTTCCAGTATTTATCAATTTGTTTTCTGTATTTGTATGCATGTAAGAGTGTAATACCTATTTGCATATTATTTCCCAATGGTTTTAAATGCATATTCTTGCTCCCATATTGATCGATCATACATCTTTTAAATCCTGTGTAGTTATTATTCTTACGTACTGTATATAATATTGTGACTGTTCTGCAGAACACACATTATGCAGCTTCTTTGTAGGCAATGTCAGTCACAAGATATCCTAATATGTTTTTAGTGAGAAAATTAAACACCTCTTCAACTTTGGATATTGACTATCAAGCTTCAGGTAAATAAAGAATACAATTTCATTTTTCCTTACAAATGATTCTGGTTTATCATAAATGTAATGAAATGTATATCAAATTTGTCACCATTGCAATTTATTGGCAAATAGTCAATAAAATCCATGGCATGAATTATTTGGAACTGCAATCTGAAACGCATTGGAAACAAAATCAATGCATGGGGAGTGATTAATTATATACTCTCCAGTCTCAGCACTGGGGTGAGTTTTGTATTATTGATACATCTATTAAACAATGGAGTTTTTAATATATCATTCTCCATTCTGGAATAGTGGGTACTTTGAGAGGCATTTTTGAGACCTGAAGATTAAAGATGTAAAAGTGACATTATGTACTTTACATTATGTAAAAAAATAAGAACTTGCACTTGTATA
Organism: Rana kukunoris; assembly: GCA_029574335.1. NCBI lineage: Eukaryota > Metazoa > Chordata > Amphibia > Anura > Ranidae > Rana > Rana kukunoris. The sequence goes on from CM056049.1 coordinate 595,028,318, forward strand.
TTTTTAAATCACGTCTTTAATTTATTTATTATTATTTTTTGTGACTTTGACCTGTTAGTCCATTTCATTTTTATTTTTTTGGAGGGTTTTCTTTCAATTCAAATTCAATATAATTGTACAGTTTGTTGTTTCTTTCTGGCCTTCTTATTAAAGGGGTTGTAAATGCTCAGCTTTTTTAACTTGTTTTAACTACTATTGGTATTAGTATGTTATATTACTGTATATTTTTTCACAAAATGTATTTTTCCATGCGTTTTAACTTACCAATCTGAGGATCTTCCTGGTTTCCTTCTCTGTAACTACCGCTCTACTGAGCGCGCTCCCTGCCACCACGTCACATAGCTTTAGCGAATACATATCCTGACATGCCTTGCGCTATCACACGTGCACTCCCCTTCAAACCCAGGACTGCTTGCTCGAGGATGCGCTGAGTTCTTGTCAGCCACTGAGGCCTCGTACACACGACCGAGGAACTCGTCGGGCGAAACACATTGTTATCCTTGTCGAGTACCTTGTTAGGCTTGTCGAGGAACTCGACAAGCTTGCTTTGCGTACACACGTTAACACATACAACGGCAGGGGCTGCTTTTGCTAATCTCATGTTACTACGTGTTAGGAAAAAGTTTGGTAAGAGACATTTGCACTTTTCAGTTTGTTACAGCGTGACAAATGTGCTATTTCCATTACAAACGCTACTTTTACCAAAGGTGCGCGGGTTTCTTAGCATACACACGCTCGAGTTTCTCGTCGAAAAGCAGCCCGACGAGGAACACGACGAGCCAATTTAGACACCCGAGTTCCTCGACAGTTTCCTCGATGAAAAGCATACACACGACCGGTCGTGTGTACGAGTCCTTACAAGCACTCAATGCATGCTCCTCCCAACAGGCATGTCCATTCCCACCCCACAGCATGCCCATATTCTTTTGGATGGCCATCCCTCCATGCTGCTAGTAATGTGACAGTGGACTCATCCACAGACTAGATCCCATTTCACTTATAGAAATCAATATCGATTTTCAATATAGATTTACTTATAGAAATCAAAGGGGCGGAGGAAAGGTGGGGTTGCGGCCATGTGCTCCTGCATCCCATGCCAATCAAAGGGCATGGGGGGCAAAGCTACAGCATCTTACACGGTCGCAGCTCCCGTGCCTGTGAGTGCACACAGAGTCTTGCCGCAGTGATGTAGTCCCAGTGCTGGGAGCGCGCACCCACAGGACAACCTTTCACAATGGCTCTGCAGACGGGGCACCCATCTGGTAGGCAAAACGGACCCAAAAAAACACACTTCTAAATGAAAAGCAATTAAAAGGAGTGTGAACACATTATACACTACCTTAAAGTGGTTGTAAACCCTTACACACCACTTTGACCTACAGGTAAGCCTAGATTAATACTACATTGACTTTTCCTTAGTAAACCATATAGCAATAAGCTAATATTTCAGAAGTGACTTTTACCAGGATATAAAAAGTCATCTTATTACATATCTGGACTCAAAGAGGAACTGCAGTCGGCTCACATAATTTGTAATAAAAAAACATCTTTGCCAGTCCGAAACTTCCCTCCAACCACTTTGCATACTATTTTATATATACTGTGATTCTGTACATGCCAAATATGCTGCAGAAATCTCCCTCTACTGAGTCTGGCTGCAACCATTTTAACTGTGGGCAGCTGAAGCCGCTGCCTGTTCACTTCCTAGATTTTCACAGACACACAGAGGCACACCTCCAGCTCTGCAGCCCCGCAGTTATCATTGTCCCCCTTATGACTCATCCCCCTCCTTTCCTGGTAAACTCTCACGAGTGTTATAGAGAGAGAGAGCTGTGCATGATGTCATAAGCCTAGGCTAATGACAAGACAAGAAACAGGAAGTAGGCTGCATAAGGTATTTACTGGCAGAAAACAAAATGTTTAACTATCCAAAGTTAAAACAACAAAGGCAGAAGATTTTATAGATAGAAAGATTAAAAAATAATTGAAGGTCCTCTTTAACAAAAAAAAAATGATCTTAGTAGCACTTTAAATGCTAATGTATAATGTCATAAGTGGAAACTTGAATAACTTGAGGAAATCCCCATCCACATGAGGTGAGCATACAAACTACAAACTCCATGCAAAAAAATGCTTCTATTGAGAACCCAGAACTAAAACAAAGTGCCATTAATATCCATATAGGCTCACGTCCATATAGTGATTGGACGTGAGCCTCTCCTTTAGTGCAGCATACACACAATCAGTTCAAACCGATGGAAACGGACTGAGGTTCGGTTTCCATCGGTCCAAACCGATCATGTGTAGGCCTCATCGGTCCGTTATCCTTCGGTCAAAAGACAGATGGCTTGCTTTAAAATTGAACCGATGGATGGCTAACCGATGGGTCAAAACCGATCGTTGCAAAAGCATCGGTTAAAGGGCTGTGCATTCTCAGAATCAAGTCGACGCATGCTTGAAAGCATTGAACTTCATTTTTTTCAGCACATCGTTTTGTTTACGTCACCGCGTTCTGACATGATCTGATCATTAACCGATGGTGTGTAGGCACATCAGTCCATCAGTCAGCTTCATCGCTGAACCGATGAAAACGGTCCGTCGGACCGTTCTCATCGGATGGACCGATCCTGTGTACAGGGCTTAAGCCTCACATTAAATAACTGTCCAAATCTTGCCGCCTCAACCTCTGCAACATCTCCAAAATACGCCCCTTTCTAACCAATGACACAACAAAACTCTTAATTCACTCCCTGGTCATCTCTCGCCTCGATTACTGCAACTCCCTCCTCGTTGGCTTACCGATGCAAACTCTATCCCCCCTTCAATCCATCATGAACGCTGCTGCCAGACTCATCCACCTTACAACCGATCTGTCTCCACTACTCCTCTCTGTCAATCCCTCCACTGGCTTCTGCGCACCCAACAAATTAAATTCAAAATACTAACAACTACCTACAAAGCCATCCACAACTCTGCCCCCAGCTACATCACTGACCTAGTCTCTAAATACCAACCTAATCGTTCTCTTTGTTCTTCTCAAGACCTCCTGCTCTAGCTCTCTCATCATCTGCTCCCATTCTCATCTCCAGGACTTTTCCAGAGCCTCTCCAAGCCTATAGAACTCCTTTCCCAAATCTGTCCGTCTATCTCCTTCTCTATTAGCTTTTAGAGGATCCCTGAATACCCCGTTCTTCAGAGAAGCCTATCCTACCCACACTAACAACTGTATTCTCATTTTGGCCATCTGATCATCGCCCAAAACCACTAACCTGTGTCCCACTTGACTCTCCCTTCTAGACTGTAAGCTCTAACGAGCAGGGCCCTCTGATCCCTCCTGTATTGAATTGTGACTATACTGTCTTCCCTGATGTTGTAAAGCGCTGCCATTCTAGGCTGCTCCTTATTAACTTGCTAAAAAAAAAAAATACAACTCTTCAGTTTTCATGACATTATCACTGCGTCTTTGTACTTTTCTATGCAATGCAGGCAGATCATGTCTGGTGGGAGCGGTAAGCAGGGTGCTGTGCATAGATTCCTGAAAACACCCTGCTTTAGCATTCTACTAGAGAGTCCTCAGTTCTGATACATGCAGTGATCTGGCTCTTGAGAATCAGAAGGAGATAGCTCTTAGGCTCTGACACTCCTAGAAAAGCTGCATTTGAATGAACACTGTCCCAGGTATTGCCAGATCTCCAAGACTGGTAGAACTGAAATCCCATGTGGGCAATTGTTTCAGTGACAACTATCTGAAGGGGGATTTTTCTCCAACATTTGGAGATTTTTTTTCTTTCATTTCCAAACATCAAGTTTGGTTTTGCAACATAAAAAGTTTGGCACAACCACACTCCAATGCAATCACCTTTATTTGTGTAAAAACAGCCCATACAGAAAATGGAGGTACAAATATCTGCTCTAACTAATGCACTTCATATCCTTACTGGTGCTTAGTCATAACTAAAATAACTGGCTAAAAAAGAGGTATATAAGCATATACGTTTAATGACTTAATGAGTCAACTTAAACAATGCCACGTGTAGCCAATAGAACACATATGGTTTCCTATCACACATGCACAGTAGGAAACGGGCAGTGAAGCCGCAAGGCTCCACTGCCGGTTTCCCTTAATTAGAATGGCGGTGCCTACGCCCAATCCAATGGACGGATAGGCCTTGGAGGGCTGACATCGCGGACTCCCTGGACAGGTAAGTGTCCTTATTAAAAGTCAGCAGCTACAGTGTTTGTAGCTGCTGACTTAAAAAAAATGCATGTGGAACACTGCTTTAAACACAAAATATATGTGTAACGGTCACCACCGCTTACGACCTTCCATCCAACCACGACAACTTATCCGACATTTCACAATCCTGCATACACGATCCATATCAATTCCCAGAATAAGACGAGACAGAGCTCCGTACTTGCTTCCAAAGATATGACCCATTTATTGGTATTTTCTCAGCTTCTTATACAGTTTCAAGCATAATGCAGTTAATCACAGGACAATACAATCTCCACCCCCCTTTACACCATGGGGGGCTTCAATCACCTTAAAAGGCATTCAGGTAAGCTAATTATGTAGACACGTCGGCACTGCATCATCAATAGAGTTAACTCAGAGAGCATGACATCAAAACCAAATACTATCACACCTGAGCATTAATACATTCCTGTATCCATAGAATTCAATTAACCTTTAGAATAACACAATAGGGTAAACAGAGAGCTTCACACAATGAAAGAGTCTTTCTTGCAATTAACACCTATTCAACAGAATGTGTCTTTCACAGTGAATAGCCAACACCTCAAGACACTTCAATAGCCTTTATACAATGTCTTGTGAGTCACTTGTCTTGTAGACCTGAATTAACACCTTTCAAAAGCATGTGTGCCCAGTTTGAATAGCCAACAGCTTTTGATATCTCAAGACATCCACTTTGTAATATTCCAGTCCTGCAATATGAATTATTATTAATGTCCCATCTCATGTAATATATGACTTATGATTCTTTGTCACCCTATGGCCCTAGTGGACATAAGGTGACCCTAGACATAGGAATATCTCAGTCTGTCACAGTTTATTCTGTTACAATATGTATATATGTAAAAAAAAAAAAAACATAGTTTGGTTCCCAGTTTGGTTCCCCACCCCAGTATGTGGGGACCTTCGACATCCTCATGCAAATACAGGACTGCTGGTCCTACATTGTACATCGAAAAGGCTGCTACCAGTCAAGATGAGAGAAGAATTAGCTTTGTGGGACTGGTCTTACTGCAGAGAGGAATCCTATGGGAGTGAGGAATAAAGTAATTATTGCTGCTTATTCCTTACCCCCTTGACAAAACATGCAACTAACCTTTTCAGAGCAAAAGGAGATAGGAGCACTGCCTTATGAAATTTTTATTTCACAAATACTTTATTTGAAGGTAAGTGCGGATACATGGGACCTAGGACCTAAGACTAACATTCATCATAATAAAAGCATGTAAAGTATTTTTGTTTTCAAAGACCTCAACAGAGATGAACACTGTATCTGTATGGCCAGAATTTCGAAGGCCGTGGAAGAAGAAAACAAATCATTGCCAGATCTGATGTTCAGTTTCCAAGACTGATAGGACTGAAATCCCATATGGGCACTTGTTTCAGTGATAACAGTCTGAAAGGGGATTTCCCTCTAACGTGTGAAGATTTATTCTCAATACCAAGTCCCAGAATGTGTGAATTGAGATGAAGTCTTGGCACAAAAGGAATAGGGCAGAAAGAAGCCCAGGAGCTAAGGTAGGAGTGGCTCACAGGTGAGGAGAACAAAAGTACGTAGTTAGGGTCTGGCTTTCAAGACTTTCCTAGCAAACAAGGAAAAGCTGGGAGTTGTGTAGTATGTAATTTAATATATTCATTTTATTCCTAGATAATCTTAATATGGAAGCATATAAAAAAAAAAAAAAAGCATAAAAAAATAATTGCATGAAAAAATATATATATTTACTGTGTCCACATGGTATGTCAAAACCTGCATGCATATGTAGAGGATAATGCATTAATTTTTTATGTATTGTTTTAACGCAAAGCAAAAACGAGGGTATTGGTAGACAATCAGATATCAATTCCTCTTCTTTATGAGTAAACAGTAATGATCTTTTTCATGCTCAGAACTCAGTCAAAGCACAACAATGTGTTATGGAATTATCTGAGGGCGAGATAAGCTCTTTAGCTTTTACTAGTAAGCTTTAAGGAACCCAAAGGCACAATAAGAATACTGCTAAATTGATTTGGATAATTTCCTAAAGGGTATATCATAGGCAAGTTTTGCTGTAACACAAAACATAGAGACATTTTTAGAGAAGCCATCAGTGGTGTTTTATTTTACTATTTGTACATTTTATGTAGTTAAATAAAATTCGGTGAAACAGTGATTGAATAAAAAAAGTATAACAGATCATTTTATGTGTCCCACTGCTGCTACTGAAACATATTATTGTTAGCAGGTACTTTTTCAATTTAATAAGCTTCAACAGAGGTATATATTACGTAAAAGAAAAAAAACAGAGCCTTTGTTTTTAGTCAAAACCAGTTAACTGACTAAACCGTTATATCCTACATATTTTATAAGGTAATTTGACATCTAGAAATCCACTGTGCTGTATTATTCTTTTAAATGGCATCATGATTTTAGAAAAAGTACAAGCCATTCCATAAAAACTAATTTTTAAAGTCACTTCCGAGAACTGTTTTACTAAGTGGGTTCACCGCTGCAGGGAAATTCCAAGTGCACTTGTGGATCAGTCCAGGTATATTCGGGTGCTGGCAATGCACTAGGCAATGAAAATAACAAAGAACGGATGGACGGCCGCACACCGGAAAACTCTTGAGTTGTCTTTATTGAAAAAGCATAAGCAGGCACCACAGATACACAGCAAGAATCAAAAAATAGCCGACGCGTTTCACACTTGGTTAGTGCTTATTCATGGCCATGAAATAAACAGTCCGATCGTTCGCACGAACATTTAGAACCCCATTGAAGTCTATGGGACTCGAACGTTGGAATTCAAAAACGATCATTTTAAAGACCAATTTTCAAGTTATTGTTGAAAAACGTCTTTCAGAACCTGGGTCTTGCCCCAGGGAACATGTATCAATGGAAAAAAGTCTTAAAAACGAGCAGGACTCCTGAAAAAACGACTGTTTTAAAAAAAAAAAATTCATTGATAGTAGTATCAATGGGAAAAAAGTTTTAAAAACGGTTGTTTCGTTTCACTCGAATTTGCCGCGATCTATCGTTTTTGTTCGAAATTCGACGAACGATTGAACGGACAATGTTCGAGTCAAACATACGTTCGTTTCGAACGCGAAGCTCATCCCTACTTGACATAAAGCCTAGTACACACGGGCCGAATGTTGGGTGGCAAAAGCCGGTTCAATAAGAACTGTCAGACATTTGGCCCATATGTATGGCAGCTGGTGAGGCTGCCTTCTGTCAGACGAGCATGTTGGTAAACCAGCAGGCAAAACTAGAGATTGTCCATAGCAACCAAAAAATGTTCCTTTACATCAAAAGTGTTTTTAGACCAGCTAAAAAACAGTGATAATAAATTAGAATCACTTGCAGAATTGAGCGATAGCAATTTGGGGGAAAATTCGTCATCAAAAAATTTAAAGTAATAATTTTCATTATTATTATATTATGTGTTATAATTATTTATACGTATTTATTATATTATAATTTATGATTTTGTGTTTCAACTTTTATTATACCCGGGATGTGGCGGCATCAACGTCACCGCCACGTCACCGACATGTCAGCGCGCTGTCTGCTGGCGGGGATTTTGGTTTGCTCGTGTGTACAGCAAAAATGCTGTTTTTTTTTTAATTTTCCTTGCACGTGATTGGGTACTCTTTGCAATGTGAAGCCTTACCTCATTTACTAAGCTCCGAAGCAACTGCAGTCTATTTGCCTTTAGTAAATCAACAACAATGTCCCATTTCTTAAGAAAGGGACACAAACCTCATAACTCAAGCAGCGAACAAAGGAGGGAGGGACTTGCTTCTTCTTGAATCCCCACTGACTGCTTTATTCATAGGTACTGACTCATGCCTGGACCATTGAAAAACACCTTTACCAATTATAGGTAAGTATCATTGACTTGTAAATAAAATGTATTTACTTTTTTGTTTTTTTAAACCATTTTTTGTTTTTTACATTTTTGTGTGCTAATGTGGATGGCGGAGACATTTTGCCCCACCTTTTACTTTTATTCTGTAAATTGGTACACAACGGGTTGATGTACTAAATGAATGTATATGTAGCAAAGTGAACTTTATTAACCTCCCTGGCGGTATGATTATTTCAGATTTTAGGTGCTGAAAGCGGTACCATTATTTTGCATGGAAATTTTATATTGTAGGCCTGCAATTCTTAGGAATAACTCACTTAAATATGTCCAAACAAGAGCCTAGTAGACATCCCGGGTATAATAAAAGTTGAAACACAAAATTATAAATTATAATATAATAAATACGTATAAATAATTATAACACATAATATAATAATAATGAAAATTATTACTTTAAATTTTTTGATGACGAATTTTCCCCCAAATTGCTATCGCTCAATTCTGCAAGTGATTCTAATTTATTATCACTGTTTTTTAGCTGGTCTAAAAACACTTTTGATGTAAAGGAACATTTTTTGGTTGCTATGGACAATCTTTAGTTTCCAGGTAGAAAGAACAGTTTTTATTATATAAAAGTACATACAGGACACTGGGGACAAAGGGAATGTGTATTTTATCATACTGTAATCTATAAGACTACAGTATACTGTATGTATTGTGTTTATTTAATTTTTCAAATTCGGAGCCGATCTCCGCCCCCATGCGTCGTAACATCACAGGGAACAGAGCTCGGCGGCACTGGGCACTGTGAATCGAGTGAGGAGGACACAGCTCGATCACACAGCGGGGATGCATTGCAGGATCCAGGGACAAGGTAAGTAACTCTGCCTGTGGACACTGCGAGGCAATCCCGAGTCGGGCTCGGGGTTACCGCTTTTGGTCCTGAAATTCCACCCCGAGCCAGACTCGGTAATAGCAGATTGACGGCTGGTAAGTGGTTCAGTTATCCTGACTGGGTGGGTATCATATGACGTCCAGCAGGATAACATTGGCGTGCGCACATGGGAAGCGATTGCTAGTGCAGCATGTCGGTCTGTGCCCGTCAGTGAAGGAGAAAACCAAATGTTATAACCAAAACAAAGAAAAACGTAAAGAAAAAAGTATTTGGTAATTTGTTTAACCACTTAAGGACCAATCCTGTTTTTCAGATTTTTTTTGCTAGAAAATTACTTAAAATCCCCAAACATTATATATATTTTTTTCTAACACCCTAGGTAATAAAATGGCAGTCATTGCAATACTTTTTGTCACACCATATTTGCGCAGCGGTCTTACAAGCGCACTTTTTTTTGAATTTTTTTTTTTTTTTATATATATATTATGAAAGATAATGTTACGCCAAGTAAAATGATACCCAACATGTCACGCTTCAAAATTGCATCCGCTCGTGGAATGGCGTCAAACTTTTACCCTTAAAAATCTCCATAGGCGACGTTTAAAAAATTCTATAGGTTGCATCTTTTGAGCTACAGAGGAGGTCTAGGGCTAGAATTATTGCTCTCGCTCTAACGATCTAACGCTCTAACCTCACTTGTGCGGTTTGAACACCATTTTTATATGCGGGCGCTACTCACGTATGCGTTCGCTTCTGTGCACAAGCTCGTCGGGACGGGGCGCTTTAACCACTTAAGGACCGCCGCACGCCTATGTACGTCCACAATATGGCTCGTACAGGCACAAGGGCGTATATTTACGTCCTCGCCTTTGTGCAGTTCGGGGGTCCGATCGGGACCCCCTCCGCGGCGTGCGGTGGTCCCCCTGGCTCTGGGAGTGATCGCCGACGAGCGGGCGGATGTCCGTTTTTTTTCGCCTCCCCCCCGCGATCGCTCCCAGCCAATGGGAGCGCTCCCCCTTTGTGTCACTTCCTCCTCCTGTGTTTACACAGGAGGAGGAAATGATGTCATCTCTCATCGCAGCGGTGTTTCCCACCGCTGCTGATGAGAGAAGACATCCACAGTAAGTGTGCACCAACACAACACTGACACACACACACATAGGCACATTAACCCCTTGTGATCACCCCCCCCCACCTCCCTGTCACAGTGTCACTGAATGCAGTGATCTAATCACTGCATTTAGTGTCAGTGTGACAGGCAGTGTGAAAGTTAGTTAGTGTTAGGTTCAGGATAGCCCCCGTACCCCCCTAATAAAGTTTTAACCCCCTGATCACTGCCCTAGTTAACCCTTTCACTCCCTATTGCCAGCGTCACTAAGCGATCATTTTTCTGATTGCTGTATTAGTGTCGCTGTTCCCGCTAGGTAGCTATTTTTTTTATCGAATTTTTTTTTACTAAAGACACGTGGCTGAATTAATTTTGGCCTAAATGTTTTACTAAAATTTTGTTTATTTGATTTTTTTTTATAACAAAAAGTAAAAAATAGTGTTTTTTTTCAAAATTGTCGCTCTATTTTAGTTTATAGCGCAAAAAATAAAAATCGCAGAGGCGATCAAATACCACCAAAAGAAAGCTCTATTTGTGGGAAGAAAAGGACGCAAATTTTGTTTGGGAGCCACGTCGCACGACCGCGCAATTGTCTGTTAAAGCGATGCAGCGCCGAATTGTAAAAACACCTTGGGTCATTTAGCAGCATATGTGTCCGGGTCTTAAGTGGTTAAAAAAACTTTTTTCTGTTATCTTCTTTATTTTTATTTTATACATTTTTACACACACAAAAAAAAAAAAAAAGATCACTTTTATTCCTATTACAAGGAATGTAAACATCTCTTGTAATAGTAAAAAGCATGACAAGTCCTCTTAAATATGAGATCTGGGGTCAAAAACACCTCGGCTCTCATATTTAGAATAAAATGCAAAAAAAAATAAAAAATTAATTAAAAAAAATGACAACCAGAAAATATTGCTTTAACCACTTGACTACTGGGCACTTAAACCCACTTAATAACCAGACCAATTTTCAGCTTTTGGTGCTCTCACATTTTGAATGACAATAACTCAGTCATACAACACTGCAACCAAATGAAATTTTTGTCCTTTTTTTCCCACAAAAAGAGCTTTCTTTTGGTGGTATTTTATCACCTCTGCGGTTTTTATTTTTTTCACTATAAATGAAAAAAGAACGAAAATTTTGTAAAAAAATGAATTTTTCTTCATTTCTATTATAAAATTTTGCAAAAAAGTAATTTTTCTTCATAAATTTGGCCTAAAATGTATACTGCTACATATCTTTGGTAACAAAACAAAAAAAATTTAGATATTATTTAGTCTGGGTGAAAGTTATAGGGTCTAAAAGCTATGGTACCAATTACTGAAAATTGATCAATTTGATCACATCTGATGTACTGACATCCTCTCTCATTTCTTGAGACCCTAACATGCCAGAAAAGTACAAATACACCCCAAATGACCCCTTTTTGGAAAGAAGACATTCCAAGGTATTTAGAAAGAGGCATTGTGAGTTCTTTGAAGTTTGTAATTTTTCCCACAATTCTTTGCAAAAGCAAGATTTTTTTCATTTTTATTTTCTTTCCACAAAATGTTCATATTAGCGGGTTATTTCTCACACACAGCATATGCATACCACAAATTACACCCCAAAACACATTCTGCTATTCCTCCCGAGTATGGCGATACCCCATGTGTGGGACTTTTTGACACAGCGTGGCCACATGGAATGGCGCCAAACTTTGCGACTTAAAAATCCCCATAGGTGACGCTTTAAATATTTTTACTGGTTACATCATTTTAGTTGGAGAGGAGGTCTAGGGCCAAAATTATTGCTCTCGCTCTAACGTTCGCAGCGATACCTCACATGTGTGGTTTGAACACCGTTTTCATATGTGGGCGGGACTTGCGTATGCGGTCGCTTCTGCATGCGAGCTCACGGGGACAGGGGCGCTGTATGCCCAGAGTATTGCGGAGTATGCCCAGAGTATTGCGGAGTATTGCGGAGTATGCCCAGAGTATTGCGGAGTATGCCCAGAGTATTGCAGAGTATGCCCAGAGTATTGCGGAGTATGCCCAGAGTATTGCGGAGTATGCCCAGAGTATTGCGGAGTATGCCCAGAGTATTGCGGAGTATGCCCAGAGTATTGCAGAGTATGCCCAGAGTATTGCAGAGTATGCCCAGAGTATTGCAGAGTATGCCCAGAGTATTGCAGAGTATGCCCAGAGTATTGCGGAGTATGCCCAGAGTATTGCAGAGTATGCCCAGAGTATTGCAGAGTATGCCCAGAGTATTGCAGAGTATGCCCAGAGTATTGCGGAGTATGCCCAGAGTATTGCGGAGTATGCCCAGAGTATTGCGGAGTATGCCCAGAGTATTGCGGAGTATGCCCAGAGTATTGCGGAGTATGCCCAGAGTATTGCAGAAGTATGCCCAGAGTATTGCGGAAGTATGCCCAGAGTATTGCGGAGTATGCCCAGAGTATTGCGGAAGTATGCCCAGAGTATTGCGGAAGTATGCCCAGAGTATTGCGGAAGTATGCCCAGAGTATTGCGGAAGTATGCCCAGAGTATTGCGGAGTATGCCCAGAGTATTGCGGAAGTATGCCCAGAGTATTGCGGAAGTATGCCCAGAGTATTGCGGAAGTATGCCCAGAGTATTGCGGAAGTATGCCCAGAGTATTGCGGAAGTATGCCCAGAGTATTGCGGAAGTATGCCCAGAGTATTGCGGAAGTATGCCCAGAGTATTGCGGAAGTATGCCCAGAGTATTGCGGAAGTATGCCCAGAGTATTGCGGAAGTATGCCCAGAGTATTGCGGAGTATTGCCGCCCAGAGTATGCCCAGAGTATGGCAGAGTATTGCCCCCCCCCCCCAGATTTTTGCCCCCCCCCCCCAGAGTATTGCCCCCCCCCCCCCCAGAGTATTGCCCCCCCCAGAGTGTTGCCCAGCATTGCAGAGTATGTGCAGCAGGGATGGCTGAGCAGGGAGGGATGGATGGATGGATCTGTGACTACATTTGTCACAGATCCAGCCCGCAGCACTGGCGCTGCCATCCGCTCCCTCCCCTCTCCTCTCACACTGTACCGATCGGTACAGGGAGAGGAGGGAGGAACCGGCGTCAGCACATGACGCCGGTCTGTTTACATCTGATCGCGCCGTCATTGGACGGCGCGATCACGTGGTAAACCGCCGCTATCAGCGGCGATTTACCGTGATTCGTGACCCGCCGGGTCCTCTGGACCCGGCGGTCACGGACATTCCCGTGTGCGCGCCCCAGGGGGCGCGCGGGAGCGCGACTCTGGAATCACGTTATATAACGTGATCCCAGAGTTAAGCAACCACCTTGCCGCCGTTAGTTTTCGGCAGGTGGTTGCTAAGTGGTTAAGAAGCATGGGCGGAAGTGACGTTTTGACGTCACTTCCGCACTGCTATGCTATGGGGACGGGTGGGGGCCATCTTTCCCTCACTCGTATCCCAGCTGTGCAGGGGAGAGGACCCGATCTCCTCCGCCGCTACAGACAGCTCCGATAAGCTGCGGAGGGCGCGGGTGAGTGGCAGGAGGGGGGCCCTCTCCTGCCACCGATAACGGTGATCTTGCGGTGAATCCAATGCGGAGACCACCGTTATCGTTGACAGGACCGCTCACTGAAGAGATGGATATTTAGGTTGTGACAACAGCTGCTGCCGTTACCGAGATATCGATCTTTAAAAAAATGACATATATATACAGTGAGCGGTCCTTAAGTGGTTAACAAAAAATTAAAAACGCACAGGTGATTTGTTACAGCGATTTGATACAGTGTAGCATGACTGTGAAATTGTCATTCAAAGAGTGACAGTGCTGAAAGCTGAAAATTGTCCTGGGCAGGAAGGGGCGAAAGTGCCCTGTATTGAAGTGGTTAAGAACCTCAAGCTGAAGCTGTGTTACTTCAATTACCTAGCAACTATGTGCACAAAGTCCTTCTTTTTGCCTCCTCTGTGCATTACTGTGTATTCAAAGTAAAACAGGTTCACCTTATTTATTGTGCATCGTGAATACACATTTTTCATGTTGCTAAGTGACCAGCCTCTATTCATTTAGTAATCACCCCCATGTATGTGTTAGAAACACAACAAACACATACTAAAAACTAAATATTGGGACTTCTTAATCATCCACCTAACATAGGGGAAATAGTTTATAAAAAATGCAGTATGTTGCAGTTAAAGGGGTTTTAATGGAAAAAATGTTTTTCCCTAAATAGCTTCCTTTACCTTAGTGCATTCCTCCTTCACTTACCTCATCCTTCCATTTTGCTTTTAAATGTCCTTATTTCTTCTGAGAAATCCTCACTTCCGGTTCTTCTGTCTGTAACTACACACAGTAACGCAAGGCTTTCTCCCTGGTGTGGAGAAAGCCTCTTGAGGGGGGAGGGGGCAAGCAGGAGTGTCAAGACGCCCACTAACACACAGCTTCTTTCACTATCTGCAAAGTAGAGAGCGTCCTGACTTGCCTGCTAGCCCCCTCTTCCCTTAAGAGGCTTTCTCCACACCAGGGAGAAAGACTTGCATTACGGTGTGGAGTTACAGACAGAAGAACAGGAAATTGGGATTTCTAGGAAGAAATAAGGACATTTAAAAACAAAATCGAAGAAAGAGGTAAGTGAAGGAGGACTGCACTAGGGTAAAGGACGCTATTTAGGGGGGAAAAAATCCTTTACAACCCCTTTAAAGTTTAGTCCAAATTTTTTTTTTGGAGTGGGAAAGAGATGGAACCTCTGGCAGGTTTTTATTTGTAGCCTGCATCCGCTTACTTCCTAGCAAAACAATACATCTTTTTTTTTTTACTAAAATGGGGAATTATTGGCATATTTCTGTCCCAACAACAACCAACGCCCTAATTTCTTGTATTGCTGACAACGGAACAGGGAGTAGGGTGAAATCTCCTTCACAGGGTCAATCAATAAAAACTTTACAGAAGTAATTAGACTTATTGGGGTTGATTTTCTAAAGGCAAGTAGACTTGCCCTCTGCAAGTGCAGTTGCTCCAGAGCTTAGTAAATTAGGTAAAGCTTCACTTTGTAAAGTGTATCCAATCACGTGCAAGGAAAAAAAAAAGAATTTTAGCTTGCACATGATTGGATGATGGAAGTCACCAGAGCTTCTGCTCATTTACTAAGCTCTGGAGCAGCTGCACTTGCAGAGGGCAACTGCACTTCGCAAACTGCACAGTCTATTTGCCTTTAGTAAATCAACCCCATTGAGTCTATCAAAAACAATTAAAAAATTGGTTGGCATTAGGCTTTAAAACTTCATTTTATATAAGTATTTTTGAATATTCTCCTAGATTTCAAGAGGGCTAAAATTCATGTCCTAAATGATAACTTTATTATGAGAAAGTGCTGCAAAATGTTCTTGTCATTCATGCCAAGCTGGTACAGCGTATCTATTATTAATATCTTTCATTCCATGCTAACCTTCATTAATCAAGCATAAAGTAGCTAAGCTTGCAAAGAGTACTGGAGCTTTTCTTGGAAAAAAAGCTGAGAAAGATAGAATGATCGACAATTGCTCTATCTGGGTATTAGAATCGCGTTGTTCCCTACTGATTCTCAGTAAGGTTGCACTTTGACAACACACAATGTAATTTGAGAATAGTGAATCCCATACGTTTACTTAATCTGCATTGATTTGGTGTATACTTTTTGTAAATTTTATTTAAGCACTCAAAGATAAGTTTGAATGAAGAAGGCTGCTGCTCCTTTGTTGTTCATTCGCAGGCTGGGGACAGGGTGGCAATAAAGCTGCATTATATAACCTCTGTATAGAAAAGTCGGATCAACTTGACTGTGCTGCCTAGCAGGGCTGTATAAGTCTCACAAATCATTTAGCAGGTAAAGCAGGTCTAGTATATTTATTTCAATTGTGCCTTTAGCTATTAGCCTGGAGTTTAGCTATAAAAAGAAAAATCTCCCACACTGGACTTTCCTAATGACCTGACTTACTTCCAGTACTATGTAACATAAAAAAAAAGGAAAGACTTAGATTCTTTGCAATCTTTCAAAGCCCTCTGTGTTCAGACTAAAGGAGATATTGTTGAAATATGAAAGTGCTGTAATGTTGAAAATATAAAAAACAAATCCAAGTCTTAATTTGTATTGAATAGATAATTAATGCTATTAATCAGAGAAGCACACACCATATATTAATTTTACTGGAACAAAATGCACAGTTAATTAGTTATAAAAAATCATCAGAATCACTTTCTTGCTATTTTTGTCTTATAACATAGTAGAGCAAATTATGTTAAATTACTTAATTTTTTTCCCTGATTGTTTTTGTTCATTTGCATGTCTATATTGATCAAGGAGAAGTAACAAAAAAACTCACATACACACCAACACAATCTACACATACTGTATATCAGCCCTCAAATTTTCCACTCGCCTACTCGCATTTTGCAAGTGGAAAATTAGGTCTTGCGAGCTGGGCTGCTTGCCTGGGAGAGGGGGGCAGAGCACCGCTGGCGAGGTTGATCGGAAGCGGAGAGCCGTGGGATAGCACGCTGTTTCCGGCGCTTACATTATGATCGTCTCTGCTCTGCTCGACACAGCCCTGCCTCCTCCTGACCTGCCCCTGTGATAGATAGAACGCCAGTCCACTGCTGCGATGCATTCTATCTATTACAGGCGCAGGTCAGGAGGAGGCGGGGCTGTGTTGAGCAGAGCGGAGACAATCATAATGTAAACGCCGGTAACAGTGTGCTATCCCACGGCTCTCCTCTTCCTCCATGATCCCGATCAACCCAGCTGGCGGTGCTCTCCCAGGCAGGCAGCCCAGCTCGCAAGACCTAATGTTCCAGCAGAGCAGTGACAATCGTAATGTAAGTGCCGGTAACAGAGTGCTATCCCACAGCTCTCCTCTTCCTCCAGCCATGCATTCCTCGACCCAGGTGAGGTCGCAATGGACACAGCATTGCTGCAATGGGCACAGTATGGCTGCAATGGGCACTGTAAGGCTGTAATGGACACCGTAAGGCTGTAATGGGCACAGTGGGGCTGAAATGGGCACAGTTGGGCTGCAATGGGCACAGTGGGACTGCAACGGGCACAGTATGGCTGCAAAAGGCACAGTATGGCTGTAATAGGCACCTTAAGGCTGTAATGGGCACAGTATGGCTTTAATGGGCACTGTGGGGCTGCAACGGGCACAGTGGGGCTGCAATGGGCACAGTGGGGCTGTAATGGGCATAGTGGGGCTGTAATGGGCATAGTGGGGCAGTAATGGGCACAATGTGGCTGCAACTGGCACAGTGTGGCTGCAATGGGCACAGTGTGGCTGCAATAGTGGGCACAGTGTGGCTGCAATAGTGGGCACAGTGTGGCTGCAATAGTGGGCACAGTGTGGCTGCAATAGTGGGCACAGTGTGGCTGCAATAGTGGGCACGGTGTGGCTGCAATAATGGGCACGGTGTGGCTGCAATAGTGGGCACAGTGTGGCTGTAATGTGGGTGTACAGTGTGGCTGCAATGGTGGGTGTAGCTGTAATGGTCACAGTGGGGCTGCAATGGGCACAGGTGAGACTGCACTGATATAGTTGTTGTTAATATTTATTTTTGAACTTATTTTTGCATAAAACATTTAAGTGTCATTTCATGAGATAATTTATGAGGGCTTGTCTAGGGGAAGAATTAGAATGGGTATGGAAAAGAACCCACCCCCCCTTTCAAAATAATCCCATTTTGTTGCTCTGCAGCCTGAAATGAAGACAGGCACAATTTTTGTTTTAACCAGCTGTATGCAACTTATAACATCCACATGTCAGTAAAAAAAACAAAAAAAAAACAGAATCACTAAGGCTGGCCATACATGTTTAATGTTCTTGTACACATTTCTTTTAGGCTACTTTCACACTGAGGTTCTTTGCAGGCGCTATAGCGATAAACATAGCCCCCCAAAAACGCTCTGAAAGAGCCTCTCTTTTAACTCCAGTGTGAAAGCCCTCGGGCTTTCATACTGGAGTGGTGCGCTGGCAGGACAGTAAAAAAAAGTCCTTCTAGCCGCACCTTTGTGGCGCTGTAGGAGTGGTGTATACACCACTGCTAAAGCACCCCTGCCTATTGAAATCAATGGGCAGTGTCGCCAAACTAATGGCAAAATGCAGCTGCAGTGGTTAAAAAAAGTGGTTAAAAACGCCCCGCTACCGGCAGAATAGTGCCGCAAAACCGGCGGTTACTGCCAATGCTTCCTTCGTCGCAGTGTGAAAGTAGCCTAAGATTTACCAAAAAACATGTAATATGAGGTCAAAACTAAATAACACTTTTAATTATATCCAATTAGGCAGGCCCTTGCACTACATAGTTTAAGATAAATCTAAAGAACATTGTACAGAAGATTGTTAGAAAAATTGTATAATGTATGGGCAACTGTAGAAAAAGGATCGCCCCCTCTCCAAAAAATGAAACTGAATCAGGTGTAGCTAATTAGCTTCTTAATGGCACACAAAGCCATTTGAATTTCAACTGTAATAAGCGGTGGTCATTTTGATTAGCTCAGCATGAAAATAACTTTCCTGGAGCATTTCAGACCCTGGTAGTGCAACTGAAGCAAACAATCAACTATGGGTGGCAAGGCACTGTTACCAGGATCTCCAGGGATAAAGCTGTGGACAGGTACAAGTCAGGAGAGGGATACAAAAAAAATCAAAGGCTTTATCAATGCTTAGAAGCACAGTAAAATCTATTATTAGGAAATGGAAGGTATTTAGTACAACACAGACCCTCCCTGGATCAGGACGTTGCTGCAAATTGGATGAAAGAGCCATGAGGAAACTGGTCAGAGAGGGTACCAAGAGGGCTACAGCAAGCCTGAAGCAGTTGCAGTAATTTATGACAAAGGGTGGCCATTGGAGATGTACTGAAACTGGAGCATGCAAAATCGGATGCAGCTCTGAGTGAGTGAGTCAGTGAGTGAGTGAGTAACTTGTATAGTGCTACAAATGTGAATTAAATCGCCTCAAGGCCCTTTTTGCATCCAGTGTCGTTCTGTGTCTTCAGAAGAGGTGGGTCTTACGTTTTTTCCTAAAGGCCCGATGGTTTTCTTCCATGCGGATGTCCGTGGGTAGAGTGTTCCATAGCTGTGGTCCTTGGACTGCGAATCTTCGTTCTCCTTTAGATTTGTAGTGGATTTTGGGAATGTGGAGGAGGTTTTGGTTAGTTGATTTGAGGGTGCGACAAGGGGTGAAGTGTTTTATTTTCTCGCATAGGTATTGAGGAGCGTTTCCTTGTGTGCATTTGTGATTAAGGCAGAGGTTCTTGAATGTAACTCGATCCTTCACGGCTATCCAATGGAGGGTCCTCAGGGACTGGGTGATTTATTCCTAGGGTTGTTTTACCGTTACCAGCCTGGCTGCTGTGTTCTGGACGACTTGTAGATGCAAAATTTGGTATTTGGGAAGTCCAAGGTAGAGGGAATTGATGATTGTTCCAACTATTACTGCTGTGTCCTCTTCCGGGATGAAGGGGATGAGTCTACACAGCAGGCGGAGAAGGTAGTGAGATCCGCTGACTACTGATCCTATTTGTGCGTCCATAGTCATGTCTGAGTCAAAGATGACTCCAAGGCTTTTAACTGGTGCGTGGGGAAAGAGGAGTTCTGTTTTGGATCCATTAAGTTTGAGGGAGCTCTCCGTCATCCAATTATCGATCAATGAGAGGCAAGTAAGCAAACACCTCTAGTACGTGGTATTGGTCTTTTTTGTTGGTGATGCGAAGGAAAAGTTGAGTGTCGTCAGCGTAGGAGTGATAGAGCAGGTCCTGTTTGCTGATGATTTTGAGGAGTGGGCAGAGGTAGATGTTGAAGAGCACAGGCAACAGGGATGATCCTTGAGGGACTCCAAATGTAATTGTACGTGCTTCCGAAGTGAAAGCTCCTGGTTTCACTGTTTGGTTTTGATTCTCTAGGAAGGATGCGAACCAGGGTAGATCAGAGTCTGCGACTCCGGCTACTTCTGTGAGACGAGTGAGCAGAGTTTTGTGGTTTACTGTGTCCAGCAGCACCAGGAGACATGATTCTCCGTCATCTGCCGCTTCGAGGGCGTCATCCCATATTTTGAGAAGTGCCGTTTCTGTCCCGTGGCCTGGGAGGAAACCAGATTGTATTGGGTCCAGGAGTTTGTAAGTGTTCAAATGGAGTTGTAGCTGTTGTACTTTTGCTGTCTCAATGATCTTGGAGATGGTGTTAAGGCTTGTTACTGGTCTGCGGCAGTTTGGGTCTTTGTTGTCGAAGTTGGTTTTCTTTAGGAGGGGTTTGATTATGCCTTGCTTGAGGGAGATTGGAACAATACCTTCGTTGAATGATTGATTTATGAGGTGTGTTATGGTGGGTGCCAAGCTCTAAATAGAAACAAATCAGCTTCCAGGTTCTATTGTCAAAGCTTAATTGAACAAACTGAATTTAGAAGTTGATTGGCTACCATACACAGCTGCACCAGATTTTGAGTGTTCCAGTTTTAGTAAATCTCCCCCATTTTGTGCATGTGACAACAATATCGCAAATTCTCCACAAATGTGACTTGTATGGGAGGGTTGCAAGAAAAAAGCCACTACTCAATAAAGGCAACATGCATTTACAACTGAGCTTTGCCAAAATGCACCTTAAAGATTATGAGGCCACATGGAAAAAGGTGGTATGGTCAGAAGGGACAAAAAACTGAAAATTGTATACTCACCTTTCCATAATTTTCCTTTCCTGACGCATCTTCATGGCAGCACACACTGGGTTGTGACTCCGCCCCCACAACCTGACAGGGTTGGTTAGCTATAAATTTGAAGTGGAGACACCCGGCATCATTCTCTGTATATATCATCATTGAACAACAGGGTGGGCAGATGTGTGCTGCCATGAAGATGCGTCAGGAAAGGAAAATTACGGAAAGGTGAGTATACAATTGTCTGTTTTCCTGACGCATTCATGGCAACACACACTGGGAAATAATTTGCCAGTCGGGAGGGTTTGATGCAAAAAAGTATTTTATTCCCTATAGAGCAGAAGAATTGGCCCTGAAGATAGATCTGCCAAACTCAGCTGTAGCCAAAAGAGCGGCATCCACTCTGTAGTGGGAGATAAAGGTATGCCTGGAAGACCAGGTTGCTGCTCTGCAAATGGTTTCCGAAGAGACCCCACAGTATGCTGCCCAAGAGGTTACCACGGCCCTGGTTGAATGCGCTCTGATGCCTTCTGGAATCCCCAGCTGTTGAGTGGAATACGCTTTCTCAATAGTCTTGACTAGCCAAGAGGCGATGGTCCGGGAAGTGGCTGCTTGACCCCGCCTGGCTCCGTGAGGGATAATCAGGAGGGCATCCGTTGACCGGAGGTGGATGGTAGCCGACAGATAGTGGGAAATTGTAGACTTAATGTCCAAGGCGTGAGGTTCACCATCCTCGTTGGAGAGGCATGGTAAGACAATGTCCTGGCCGTAGTGGAAGGCCGAAGTAACTTTGGGGAGGAAGCGATCTGAAGGCCTCAGCACCACCCTGTCGGGCAGCAAAACTAAGTATGGCTCCTTAGACATGAGGGCTTGTAACTCCGACACTCTCCTAGCCGAAGCGATGGCAATGAGGAAGGACAACTTTAGGGACAGGTCCCATAAGGAGATAGCGCTGAGTGGGAAGAAAGGTGGATTGGACAGTGCTTCCAGAACTACCGACAGGTCCCAAGCCGGAAAGGATGGTCTTCTGGGCGGTCTGATTTTCGTGCAGGCCTGCATGAACTGGATGACCAACGGGTGCAGGGCCCATCTAGTGCCAGTTTTAGCGGACAGAGCGGAGATCTGTACCCTTAGGGTGCTTGAACTTAGGCCTTTGTCTACTCCCATTTGGTAAGGATCCGAAGAGATGTGATTCCAACCTTTAAGTTGCGCCAAGTGGGAAAATCTTTCTCAAACTCTGGTGTAAACGGTGTTTGTGGTGACCTTCCTGGCTTGCATTAGGGTTGCTATAACTGCTTGGGAACATCCCTGTTCCCTTAGTCTAGTCCTTTCAACCTCCAGGCTGTCAAGTGGAGCCTGTCTGGGGCCGGATGGAGGAACCGGCCTTGGTGTAGGAGGTCCGCCGACACTGGTAGGTGGATTGGAGGTCGGGTATTGAGTTGTAGGAGAGTGGTGAACCATGGTCTCCTTGGCCAAAACGGTATTACCGCTATCACAGTGGCTGATGATCTTCGGAGCCGGGATAGGAACCTCGCTATCAGGGGAGTTGGAGGAAAGATGTACCCCAGCTTGAAGTCCCATGGATAAAGAAGGCAATCTGTCCCCTCTGCTGTCGGAAAGGGCACTCTGGACAGAAATCTCGAACATTTGGCATTCGCTGGTGTTGCCGCCAGGTCGAACTCTGGAACCCCTCATGCCTCCGTCAAAATGGAGAACTCCTGGAGATTCAGAGACCACTCGTTGTTCGACCGGAGTTCCCTGCTGAGGAAGTCGGCAAGCGTGTTCTGCGCCGCTGGAACGTAAACTGCTCTTAGGTCCAATAGATGTGTCTGGGCCCATTCCATTATGGGGTGAACCTCCTCTAATATTGTGTGGCTTCGGGTACCGCCTTGTCTCTGGACGTATGCCACCGCCACCCTGTTGTCCATCCGGATTAGGACGGTCTTCCCTTGTAGTAGAGGCGCGAATGCTAAGAGGGCCTGCAACGCAGCTCGAAGCTCCAGTATGTTCGACACTGTGCCCCGCGCAGGGAAGTGCCACTGTCCCTGGGCTGTCTGATCCTGGTAGTGAGCCCCCCAACCCCTCTCGCTGGCATCTGATGTCACAATCTCTGGGCTCGGAGGGGCTATAGACCTGAATCTTCTGAGGTTGGGAGGATGAGTCCACCACAGAAGAGCGTGTCTTACTCGGCTGGGAATATTGATGGATTGGTGCATTGAGGTTCCGTCCCATTGTTTGAGAAAGGCGTTCTGCAAGGTTCTCATGTGCCACTGGGACCACTGGATCATGGACCCCAAGGATCCACTCCACCGCCGTCCCATAACAAGTCTCAACGTACTCTCAAAGATAATGGAAAAAGTAGTGGTACAACAGCTGCAACTGCATCTAGATACCTACAAGCTACTTGACCCATTGCAATCAGGCTTCCGTCCCGGACACGGAACGGAAACAGCATTGCTGAAAGTATGGGACGATGTTCTCAAGGCCGCAGACGAAGGAGAATCTTGTCTTCTAGTTCTGTTGGACCTAAGTGCCGCTTTCGACACTGTAGACCACAAACTGTTGCTGACTCGGCTTGCTGAAGTAGCCAGAGTCGCAGAAGGCGATTTATCTTGGTTCTCCTCTTTTCTGGAAAACCGATCGCAAACAGTGAAGTTAGGACCTTTTACGTCTGAGAAACGCACAGTAACATGCAGAGTCCCCCAAGGATCGCCTCTGTCACCAGTGCTGTTTAACATATATCTTCGTCCTCTTTTTGAGATTATCAGCAGCCAAAAACTGCTCTACCACTCATATGCAGATGATACGCAATCTGCAATAGACAGGATCACCACCTCAATCTAGAGACATGCCTCTCTTTGATAGAGGACTGGATGACAAAGAGTTATCTTAAACTCAATGGAGCGAAAACAGAACTTCTCCTGTTTCACGCCAAGCGTAGGAATCAACCTTCAACAGCATGGACCCCCCCGCCTATTTTGGGCAAGCTCATCACCCCTAGCGCCAAAGTCAAAAGCCTAGGGGTCATTTTTGACTCCTTTATGACAATGGACGCACAAATAGGGTCAGTAGTCAGCGGATCTCACCATCTACTGCGCCTACTACGCAGACTCACCCCATTCATCCCGAAAGAAGATTTAGCGGTCGTGGTGGGAGCAGTTGTAAACTCCAGGCTGGATTATGCAAATGCCCTTTACCTCGGACTCCCCAAATACCAAATCGCTCGTCTGCAAGTCGTTCAGAATACGGCCGCCAGACTTGTGACAGGGAAAAAACCCTGGGAATCTATCTCACCTTCACTGCGAGCCCTTCATTGGCTACCAGTTAAAGACAGAATTGCTTTTAAAGCTCTCTGTCTTACGCATAGATGTGTCCATGGAAATGCCCCCCTCTATTTATGCGAAATAATAAAAGCGCATAATCCCAATCGCGTTTTGCGATCCACGAATCAGCACCTGCTCCAGGTTCCGAAAGCCAACTTCAAGTCCAAAGGAGAAAGAAGATTCGCGATCCAAGGCCCCAGACTATGGAACGCTTTACCAACCAGCATTCGGTTGGAGGAGAACCACCTAGCATTTAGGAAAAAGGTCAAGACTTTTCTCTTTTGATATCAAGGGAGACAGGAACAACAAGCGCCCAGAGGCGATTCAGTTCGCATGTGCCGCGCTATACAAGTTTTCATTCATTCATTCATTCATTCATTCATTCATTCATTCATGGGTATAGTTGAAGACATAGAGCCCAGCATGCTGATGCAGGTTCTGGCTGATGTAAGTTTGGAGGACAATAGAGTGCGCACCTTCCGAGTTAGCGGACCCACCATCTCTAAGGGCAACTGCACTCTGTTCTGCTTCGTATCCAATTCTGCCCCCAGAAATATCATAGTTTGTGAGGGTTGGAGGCTGCTCTTCTGCCAGTTGATTAACCAACCGAAGTTCTGGAGGGTCAAAATTAGGATCTTCCGCTGGAGGAGCAGAGTCTCCTGATTTTCTGCTAAAAGCAGAATATCGTCCAGATAATGGTGTACCCTCAGCCCTCTCTCCCTGAGGAGTGCTATGAGCGGGAGGAGGACCTTTGTGAACGTCCTGGGTGCCGAAGAGATCCCGAAAGGTAGGCATCGGAACTGGAAGTGATGTTAGCTGATGGAGAAGCGTAGAAATTTTTGGAATGCAGTGTGAATTGGCACATGAAGGTAGGCGTCTGATAGATCGACTGACAGCATCCAATCTCCTAGATTCACTGCCAGAAGGATGGACTGAAGACTCTCCATCTTGAAGGCCTCTATTTGGATTCTTCTGTTGAGTCGTTTGAGGTCCAGCGGGGGGTCGAAGATCCCCTGATTTCTTTCGCACCAAAAATACAGGGGAATAAAAACCCCTGCCCCTTTGGTGCGAAGGAACTTCCACGACTGCCCCCTTCAGTATTAATCTTAAACGTACTGAATGAGAAGTTTCCTCTTGTCCATGGAGGATGGAATTTTGGTGGGTTGGAAGACAGTGTGAGGCAATGCCCCTATAAAGTTCCATTTGTGACCCTGCTTGATCGTGGAAAGAGTCCATGGGTCCTCTATGTGTTCTGACCAAACTTGTGCGAAACCTCTGAGCCTGGCACCCACCTGAGTTGGGTGGGCAGGCAAGCCTTCAAAAGGACTTTTGTTGGTCCCCTGAGGTAATGGCCTTGGTCTTCTGAGCCTTTGAAAAGGGGGGACAAGAAGTTCTCCAATCTCGCCTGAATTCCTTGCCGGGACGATAGGTTCTGGCTTCCCTGTATCTATCGGGCAGGTTACGTCTAAAGGTAGGGCCTTTATGAGGCTTGGGCCTCCTGTCAAAGGGGATAAGCCCCGACTTGCCCCCAGTAACTTTGGAAATCGCCGAGTCCAACTTCGCACCGAACAAATTTGCGCCATCATACGGTATCTTGCACCAGTTGGATTTTGAAGTCGTGTCAGCGACCCAGGGCTTCAGCCATAGGGCTCTGCGGGCCATCACTGAGGCTAACATGGACCTAGCCGAGGAGCGAATGACATCCACCGAAGCCCCTGCCACGAAGTCGCCTGCTAGCCTGATCTCCTGCAAGGCGGAAATCACCTCCCCCTGGTCAGTACCTTCTAGAAGCGATTTTTCGGTGTTGGCTGCCCAGCCGCTGTGGCAATGGCTGGTCTACATGCTCCTCCTGCCGTACAATATGCTTTCTTTAATTCCAAGTCGATCTTGCGGTCGAGAACATCTCGGAACGAGACGGTGTCCTCTATTGGCAAAGTGACGTGCCTGGCAAGCCGCATTAGGGATGAATCCACAACGGGCGCATTAATGAGGGAAGAAACTTTAGACTCCTTCAGAGGGTACAACTTCGCTAGTTTATTGGACAGGCCAGGCCATTTATCTGGTTTTTCCCACTCATCTCTGATGAGGTCTTCCAATTCCTCAATGAAGGGGAACAGTTCAGGGTCCCTCCTTAACTCGGGGAAGTACTTCCCAACTTTCAGTGGCTCTGCTACTGGTTCCTCCCAACCTATAGCCTCTTTAACAGAGCGTGCAAAAGGCTCAACCAGGCTGAAGTCAAATCCCGATACTACCTCATGTTCTTCATGATCGGAAAGGGTCCCCACTAGCTGGGCATATGGGCCGAAAGCCGATGAAGTGCCTGGGGTGGGATCATCACAGGCCAGGGGAGCCGTGGTCCAGATTGATTCCCGCACTGGCTCTCTCATGAGGTCTGTAGCCGCCTCTTTTTCTGTGGTTGCTTCATTGAAGCAGGTGCGACAAGCTAGTTTCCCTGGCAATGCAACAGCACCGCATACCCAGCAGGCATTAGCCGCAGGACGGGCATGGTAACGTTCGCGGTGCAATGAGGGCGACCGTCTGCAATGAGACCTGCTGTGACGGGATCGGCTGCGGCGTGATCGGCTATGCCTAGATCGGTGGTAGCGGGAGGAAGATCTTGATCGGCTCTTGCGGGACCTCCTGCTTGATGTATGCCTGGACCGTTTCCTGCGCCGTGGGCTTGCATCTTTGGGCCTGGTGGGACTGCAAAAAAAAGCAGTGTTCAGTGGCCGGCTCTCTTTTTTCTCTTCACTACTTACCCAATTTATGACGGCCTCCATACCTAGTTTGTTGGTAATGGTCTGCGAGGGCAGTGGGCTCCATAGAATGCACAGAGACAGCAGCTGTGGAAACTGGAGGGAAAAAAAAGAAAGGTCAGAAAGGCAGGAAACAAATGGCCAATGAGAGAAAGGAGTGTAAGGTACCTCTGGAAAAAAAATCGCCTATGGAATCGGGCAAAGCAGCAGCCTAGGGAGCAAAAGGAAAAAAAATTGTTTTTAAATTCGACGCCGCCGTTGCGGCGCTGATGACGCGGTCGCGCCTGCGCAGTAGCGCCGCGCGCGTCCTGACGCCATCTTGGATGAGGGCGAGGGAGGCCGCCGGCGTCATCACTGTGCTGCGCGCATGCGCAGAACGGCCCGGGGACGCGGTCTGGAGCGGAGGGACATGGAACAACAAGGCCCAGCACGACCTGCTGGGTTCCAATGTAAATAAACAGGCAGACAAAACGAGGGTGAAATAAGACACAGGGACAGCAGCCAGGAAACACTGAGAGGCAAAAGAAAAAGGAAGGAGAGCCACTGCCTGGAAGAAGCTCATTTAGAGCCTGTTAGATGCCAGGAATTTGCCGGGATTTTTACCCCCTGAGACCACCAGAGCGGGGTTCCCCCCATAAAGCTCTATTAGAGACTGTACAAGGGGGACTTCCAAACAGGAGAGGCTGAACCTGCTGGGGCCATAGCGGTAGGAGGCAAGCTGTACGTCCACGTCCTGTCAGGTGAGGATAAAAAAAGAGAATGATGCCGGGTGTCTCCACTTCAAATTTATAGCTAACCAATCCTGTCAGGTTGTGGGGGCGGAGTCACAACCCAGTGTGTGCTGCCATGAATGCGTCAGGAAATGTAATTTTCTGACTTCAACACCAAACCATATGTTTGGCGGAAATTCAATACAGCTCACCATCCAAATAACATCATTCCTAGAGTAAAGCATGGAGGTGATATGTTATGGGGGTGTATGCTATGTGAGCCGTTATGAGGGTGTTTCT
Organism: Rana kukunoris; assembly: GCA_029574335.1. Classification (NCBI taxonomy): domain Eukaryota; kingdom Metazoa; phylum Chordata; class Amphibia; order Anura; family Ranidae; genus Rana; species Rana kukunoris. Next base: position 595,056,168 of record CM056049.1, read on the forward strand.
CTGTAGCAGGGACTGGAACACTTGTCAGGATAGAAGGATAATTAGATGGGGGAAAAAATAGAGGAAAATCTGCTGCCCTCTGCCAGAAAGTTGTCAATGGGAAGAAGATTTACCTTACAACATTAGAATGACCAAACGCACACAGCAAAAATCAAAACACAGTGGTTGAAGGAGAAAAGGTGAATGTCCTTGCATGGCCTTGTCAGAGCTCAGACTTAAGCCTCATTGAAAATCTGTGGACTGACTTGAAGTCCACAAATGGTCACCATCAAATTGAATTGAACTTGAGCAGAAGAGTGGGCAAATATTGCAAAGACATATCTCAATAGACTAAAGGATGTAATTAAAGCAAAGGGTGGTTCCACAACGTATTGACAAGGGGGTGATTCTTTTTCCAACCCATTGATCCTGTTTTTGGATGTTATATATAACAATTGGATGTTATAAGTTGCACTGAGTAAATATAGCTGGATACAGCAACAAATGTGTCTGTGTTCTTTTTAGGCTGCAAAGCAACAGAAAGTAATTATTTTAAAGGGGGGGGGGGGTTGATTATTTTCTATATATCCATTGTGCATTTACACTTTCTCTTTCTCTAGCCGTACATAGTTGAGTGGACATATATTGCTGAGTGATTAGCTGGTGGATTTTGATTTTTAGCTGAAAAAACAAGAGTGACTAAGGCGCCGTACACACGGCCGAGGTTCTCGCTGAAAATCAGCTAGAACCTCGCTGGAATGCACATTCCAGCGAGGACCTCGGCCGTGTGTACGGTCTCGGCGAGCTTCCCGTCGGGAAGCCCGTCGAGCCGAAATAGAGAGCACGCTCTCTATTTCCTCGACGGCCCGCCTGGAAGAATGGCTGGTTGCCATTCCCGACGGGCGGGTCGCCGAATTCGACGGCCGGGAGAGAACCTCGACGGGCGGAACGATGTGTTCTGCCCGTCGAGGTTCTCTGCCGTGTGTACACGGCCTCAGATGCACTGGATCTGACCCTTTCTATCTTTTCTTTTTGCTAACAAGCTATATTATTCATAACCTATTTGAATCTATATTATACTCCAGGGGTCAAAAGTGACCAATTTATCCTGGACATTAGATGTGACTGCTTTCACCCTTGATTTACTAACTGTAGGCCCACATTACATTATTACACAACAAAGCACCGCTCCTTTACCCCTTATGTCTGTTATCCTTGTATAAAGACTAAAACATTTACATTTTACCAAATTTGTATTAATGGTTTCTCCTTGAAACAGCTAGTTGAAGATTTTTGGTATGATATTGGGTGTAAAATATAAAATGAATCAGATTAATATTTGTTCTGGGAACCTGTGGCTTTCAGATATACAGCATACTTTTCTTATAGTTTTCTCTTATTAACAATTTATAGATTTGACGCTTAAAGCCAAACTCTAAGCAGAAGTAATACAAAGACACACATTAATGCCGCTCTATAAATATTATTACAACGTAAAAAGCATTTTGTTAACCTGGTATAAGCCTTTTGCAGTTTCTATTAGTAGGATTGGAGTGTGAGAGCAAAAAGCCACATAAGGAGCTAATCTTTTCATGTACTGGCAAGGAGCATGCTAGTAGGAGGAGAAAGCAGACTGACAGGGGGATGAGCTCATTACTGTGCTGCTTCTCCTTTCACTATCCAGTCCATAGGAGGGTCTAGGACAGTTCAGTATCAGAGAAAGTGGCTAAATGATTTTAAAGGGAACTCAGTGGTGTAAAAGAAGAACTGAGGGGGAGAACTCTGGATTTAAAGTGAATTTTCTAATTACTTTAACCACTTGCCGCCTGCCATATAGCAAAATGACGTCGGCAAAGTGGTTTCAATATCCTGACTGGACGTCATATGACGGGGTGCGCATCGCGGCGATCGTTGTTGCAGGGTGTCAGTCTGACACCCCGCTACACCGATCTAGGTAAAGAGTCTCTGTCGTGGACTCTTTACCACATGATCAACCATGTCCAATCACGGTGCCAGAAAGTTGGGGGGCGTGTCGGAAGCATGGCGGAGTGAGCACGCTCGCTGGCTAGGAGAGTCCGGTGAAGCCTGAGGAGTGCCCCGTAAGGAGAGCGGCAGTACGAACCCTCCCGCCCTCCCTCCCTCCCTCCCGGCCAGCTGGAGGCTGGAAGAGCGTACGCGCAGTGAGACCGCGCCGCATCTCTGCCTGTCAGCGTGTTAATGTCTCAGCGTGTGTCAGCTGCCGCGGGGATAGCGGGGATAGCGCCCAGCTAGTCGGATCTACCCCATTCTCATCCACCTCATCCACCTCTCCCCTCGGTGGGATCGCACTGTAGGTCAGCTATTACAGTCGCTGGGGGGATAGCTGATGCCTCGGAGGGGACGGAATGCTGGGAGAGGCAATAGAGGAGAAGCGATCCAACCCAGCCACGCATATATTACTAGGTATATGACGGTGAGAAGGGGAGAACAGGTGGAGTCCGGAGACACAAGGAGACAATCACTTACAGAAAGCTCCCTGAAGGCTGCGGTAATCTCACTCCATACGCTTAGAGACCCGCCTTTGGAGGTGAACACAGCACAGCCCAGGGGAGCGTTACCGGAGACAGAGCAGGAGAGTGTAACACAAACTCCAACAATACCGCTAATACCACAAACATCTCAGACAGAGTCGGCAGATTTAGCAACGACACTGGGAGACGCTGAGAGCCGCAATTGCTACAATCACCTGGGCATCGATATACAACCCTCACCAAAGGTACCGTCTTTTTCTTTTTTTAATCCTGCACTAAGACTGCTACATCCAACCAGGGGGTCTTCAGAGCTCTTAAAGAGGTCATTAGATATATCAGATATGGAGCAAAAGAGAGGTGACCAAGGGAAAGAGAGGCTCATGTCCCAGGAGGCTGAACGAGAAGTTTCTCCCGAAATACAACAGCTTAGCAGACTTATCCAGGCCCTACCAACTAAAGAGGACATACAGGAAATAGTATTAAACATAACAGAAATAATGAGGACCGAGATTGAAGAGGTGCGATCAAAAGTGTTGGCGATAGAACATAAAGTAGGAGGGCTGGAGAAGCAACATAATTCAACAAATGACAGATTAGTAGCCTTAGAGGAAAAAGTAATGGCCCAACATCAGCACATGATTAGGCTTCCATTAAATGCAGAGGAGGCTGACAACAGAAGCAGAAGGAACAACATACGGATTAAGGGGATACCAGAAGAGTTGGAGGGCCCCGCGTTAAGAGAGGCGGCCACTGCTATTTTCAATAAGTTACTAAAAAAACCGCCCGACACATTGCTCGAACTGGACAGATTACACAAAGTCCCTACATTTCGACAACAAGACCAGACCAACCCCCGAGATGTTTTGTGCAGAGTACATTTCTATAGAGTGAAGGAAGAAATATTAAGAGCGGCATGGAAGGAGGGCTCAGCAGGGATGTGGGAGGGCGCCGATATTCAGGTATTCCCAGACCTGTGTTGGCAAACAAAGTCCAGAAGACGTATGCTAAAACCTCTACTGGACCTTATAAGAAGCAAAGGAGCCACATATCGCTGGGGGTTTCCAATAGCGGTAATTGTGAAAAGGGAAGGAAGGAGCTTCTACCTGAGCGAGCCATCACAGCTCCCCACATTGTTTGAATTTTTAAACTCAGATCCAATAGAGGTGCCTAATTGGTTGGAACTACCTATAACCAGGGGAGGACCCCCCAAGTGAATAGAAATCCCTACTGGAATTCCCTAAGGAGAAGAGATGACACTAGAAGGACCCCTCATAGTGGTTGCCCTTAGGGAGATACCTCCCGTCTGACATCTCCCAACTACAACCTTTCTTTTTTTTTTTTTTTTTCTGTGCCCCCCTATTTTGGGGAAGGACTTGATATCTCATTGAACTAACAGGAATTTAGACCTGGACAGTAAGGTTATGGAATATTCTTTTTTTGCTTTTTGTCAGTAGCGGGACTTCTCGCACTAAGCAAGGTCCATTAAGACATGGACGATTCATTTTTTTATTTATTTAAATCTATCTATTTTTTTTTGGTTTCTCTACCTTTAGCTCAGATGGACTTAACATAACTTAATTCAGTCCGCAATAACACCCTGGAATGAAACAGAACTATCTAGACTTAGGAGGGGAGGGGGGGAGGGATAGGAAGATGGACAGAGGGAGGGGGGGGGAAGGGGTAGAGTGAAGAAGGGGTAGTGGGGGGGAAGGTAATATTTTTTTGCACATTTCTATTTTACTTTATTTTATTTTTATGCTGATTTCTTTTTTTTTTTTTTTTTTTTGGGGGGGGGCTGAATTGGGAAAAGTTAAACTAGGGATTTTTTTTTTTTTTTCTCTCTCTTTTTTTTTAGGTGGATGGGGGAACTGTGGGCTGGGTAAGGGGGTAAGGGGGAAGAGGAAGGGGAAGGGAAGGGGAATCTTCTATTTTTCTCAATTTTTTCACTTTTTTTTTGGACAGACGGAGGGGGGGGGGAAGGGGTAGAGTGAAGAAGGGGTGGTGGTGGGGGGGGAGGTAATATCTTTTTGCACATTTCTATTTTATTTTATTTTATTTTTATGCTGATTTTTTTTTTTTTTTTTATATATATTTTTTACTTTTTTATTATTTATTTTTTGGGGGGGTTGAATTGGGAAAAGTTAAATTAGGGTTTTTTTTTTTTTTTTTTTTAGGTGGATGGGGGAACTGTGGGCTGGGTAAGGGGGTAAGGGGGAAGAGGAAGGGGAAGGGAAGGGAAATCTTCTATTTTTCCCAATTTTTCACTTTTCTTTTTTTTTTCACATTTGGAAGGAACATGAAACATGAATTACACTTTTAATTTATATAGTTAAACACGTTGAACTAGGGGTGCTTATAGCACCTATAGCATCTCATACACACCACATGGCACCTATTTTTTGATAGGGCCACATAGATACACACAACCAGCACTAGAGTTACCTCTATACACATGGTAAATAGGGTCCGGTAAGAGTGCATATAAAGACCCTTTTTTTTTTTTTTTTTTTTTTTTCACATAGAATAGCAATATAATACACTTTTTTTTTTTTTTTTTTTCGATTTTCTTCACCCCACAATTTCCCTTGCCTTCCCTTTCCCCGATTTGATAAGGATAGAGGGGGGGAAGGGGTTATAGGGAAAGGAAGCCTGGACCGATAACGCTAGAAGTTCCAGATGCAGGATTGTAAGGAACATGAAGGGGGAAGGAAGGGAGGGGACTAGATAGAGTATAAGAGGAAAGGGTAGGGGACATAGGGAGGGGGAGACAGGGGGGTATAACAGCCCTAGCTGTGGGGGGTCTATGGGACAACTGTGGTGAAGGGTTCATCAATTGGTTTATTTGTGTTGTTTAATGTACATGAAAGATGTGACTATATGATTTTACAACTACACACATGATCAGTGCCATATTACAACTTTGTAATACTTATTGTTCTCTGGGGATTAGTTTTGTTCTTAAGATGGGGGAGGGAAGTAGGGGGAGGGTGACCCTGAGGAGGGGGATAGGATAATCAAATAATCGAAGGGCACTCCCGGGCCAAGACGTGACTCTCCGCAATGCTTTTATACGTTTCCCCCATAGAGCGCCTCTCCTCCTGGTGGAGGAAAGTCGGAGACGCTCAGGTGGTGGGGGTTCTTTTTTTTTTTTCTTTTTCTTTTTTTTCTCACACCAACCATTGGAAGGGCCCTAGGAGCTGGGCCACCACGGAGGTGGGAGCCAAGAATACTCGGATACTTGAACGGAGGACCTGAATCCGAGCTACAGGGGGGGTGGGCTTTTTTTTTTTTTTTCCTCTCTTTCCTCCTCGTGCATCTTTTTGCCTTTATTTTGTAGGGCACTCTTTAAATCCACCTCATTCCCGCCTCCGGTTCTCCTGAGACCAGCCCGTATACCGGAAGCTATAGGAGAGAACAAGAGGGGAGTGAAGAGGAAGAGGCAGGATGGATAGATTAAACATTACCACTTATAATGTAAAAGGGTTAAATATCCCAGAAAAAAGATCAAAAATAATAATGGAATTAGGGAGACTAAAATCACAAATAGTGTTTTTGCAAGAAACACAATTTAGGAAAGACAAGATCCCAAAGATGAAGAGCCAAAAATTCCCAGTAGTATATATGGGGGCATCTCAGACCTCAAAGGCTAATGGAGTGGCAATCCTGCTAGCCAAAAATGTAACATGGAAGGAATCAAAAGTAGAAACCGACGAGGAAGGAAGATTTCTTATGGTAAAGGGGACATTAAACGAGCAAAAGGTTACCTTAGTAAACCTCTACCTCCCGAATGAAGACCCGGTCTCGGCTCTGGAAAAATTTGGTGACCCGGAGTAGAGAGGGGGTCTTGATTTTGGGGGGAGATATGAATATGGTACTAGATCCTAGTCTTGATTCTTCCAAGGGATCCTATAATATATCCAACATAAAACTAAGAAAAGCAAGGGAAATACTACAAAACTTACAGCTAATAGACATATGGAGGACGTTACATACACATGAGAGAGACTACAGTTTTTACTCACCAAAATATAAAACATACACGAGGATCGACTACATATTTGTGGACCAAAGTATATTGCTGAATTTAAGAGAAACCTCAATGGGCTCATTCTCATTATCAGACCATGCCCCAGTTAGTGGTGTTATTGAATGGGGGACAGCAGGCCCGAGGGAATGGAACTGGAGGATCAATGAAACATTAATTAAAGAGCCAGAGTATGAGGATAAGATAAAGCAAGAAATAGAAATGTTTTTTACATTAAATAAAGACGAAGATACATCACCATTATGTAACTGGGAGGCCCATAAATGTTATCTGAGAGGAATCCTCATCTCACTAGGAGCTCATAGAAAGAGAGCTCTCAATGCTGAGTTGGATCGCCTGCTTGGGGAGATCCGAATATTAGAAAATGAACATAAGAGATTGCAAAAAATAAACACCGAAGAGAGACTAACGATCCTTCGAGATAAACTAAATCTGATACTTATGGATAAGGCTAAGGCTAAATTAAGTAGATGCCGAAGGGCATATTATGAATTTGGGAATAAACCAAGCAGGATGCTGGCGAAGGCATTGAGAGAAACAAGATCTAAAAACCATATCGAAAAAATAAAAATACAAGGAGATAAATTGGTTAACTCATCGCAATTAATCGCAAAAGCCTTTAGAGAATATTACGGCAAACTGTACCAACTGGAGAACAAATCTTCAGCAGTGAAGGATCAGCTCAGAGAGAATAGAGTAAAGGAGTATTTAAAAGAATCAGGCATGCCCAGAATTCCAGAAGAAACTATAGCTAGTATGGAGGGGGCGATAACTCCAGATGAACTTCTAGCAGCAATCAAAGAAATGAAATCAGGTAAAGCCCCTGGCCCAGATGGATATACATTAACATACTACAAAACTTTTTATGAGAAACTGGCACCTAAATTCTTGGGGGCCTTTAATTCACTTAAAGAAGGGCGGCCGATGCGGGAAGAAACACTTGGAGCACACATAGCTGTAATCCCTAAGGAGGGGAAGGACCCGACACTATGCCCCAGTTATCGTCCAATATCCTTATTGAACATAGACTTAAAGATCTTCTCAAAAATAATTGCCAATAGATTGGTAATTCATCTACCCCCCCTTATACACCCGGACCAAGTCGGCTTTACCCCCGGAAGAGAAGGGAGGGAAAACACACAACGAGTGTTAAGCACCATCTACATGTCCCAATTCTACCACAACCCTTTAGTATTAATATCAACTGATGCTGAAAAAGCTTTTGATAGGGTAGATTGGGGTTTCTTAAAAGCTACATTACAATATATTGGGCTGGGTAGAGGAATGCAAAATTGGATTGCAGGCCTCTACTCATGTCCGACAGCAAGGGTAAAGGTGAACGATGTAATGTCTGATCCCTTCATAATAAGAAATGGAACAAGACAAGGATGCCCACTCTCCCCTATTATCTTTGTCCTCATCTTAGAACCTTTTTTGAGAACTATTCGGGCAAATAGAGATATAAGAGGACTCTTGGTTAAAGGAGCAGAGTATAAAGTCGCAGCATTTGCAGATGACCTGCTATTCTCGTTAACGACTCCAGAACTATCCCTACCATCCCTATTGAAGGAGATAAAGGAATATGGAAAACTTTCTAATTTTAAGGTGAACTATAGTAAATCGGAAGCAATGGGAATAGAAGTGAATAGACAGAAGCAGCAGCAATTAGCGGCAAATTTCCCCTTGAGATGGACAGATTCCCATATACTTTACCTGGGAACAAAGATACCGAAAAATCTAAAAAAGATCTATGAGCTAAACTTCGTACCCCTGGTAAGGCAGATCAAAGCAGACTTCCAACGATGGGATAAGGAAATCTTTACATGGTTCGGAAGAATTAACATTATAAAAATGAATGTGATGCCAAGATTACTATACATATTTCAGACCCTACCTGTAAAGATCCCCTTAGGATCCCTGAGAGAGTTAAGAACTAGATTCGCTAAGTTTATCTGGGCAGGGAAAGCACCTAGAATACGGCGAGAGATTCTGACGCTGCCAAAGGAAAGAGGAGGGGTGGGACTTCCAGACCCAATGGGATATCATGATGCGTCCCATATGGCAAGGGTGGTAGAGTGGTGTACCCAACAGAAGGTAAAACCATGGATACACATGGAGCAAAAAATCACGAACATTCCTTTAGAGGGAATGGCATGGATTCAAGAGGCAGATATACCACAAGAAGTGAAAAAACACGCCACTATAGGAGCCACACTACAAATTATAAAAAAAATATTTAAGAAAACGAAAATCTCAGAACATCCAAGTCCATTAATCCCGGTGCTGGGAAACCCTAGATTCCAATTAGGCCTCACAGACCTACACTTCAATAATCTTACACGCTCGGGAATGAGCAGGCTAATACACTTTGAAGATGGGAATCAAAGGAGCAGTGGGGGAGAAAGGGAAGAGAAAATAGACTTAATGAGATCAAACCAATTAAAAGCTGCTATTAGAGCAATGAATCCACTTGGCAAAGCAACTAGAGACCTTTCAAAATACGAGGAACTATGTCTGAAGGGTGACTCACTGAGACATGGTCTGTCTTCAATGTATACTCTCTTAGAAGAATCAATAGCCCCAAAAGAATTACCATTCATTCTAGCCTGGGAAAAAGAAATGGGGACTAAATTCTCAGAGACGCAGAGAAAAAAAATCGTTAATTTTACACACAAAGCTTCTCTTGCTACTAGATATCAAGAGGGTGCTTATAAGATCCTGACTAGATGGTATAAAACCCCTGTTGCATTAAAAAGGATATTTCCCGAGTTATCAGACCGGTGCTGGCGGTGTGGAGAAGGAGAGGGTACCATGTTGCATGTATTTTGGGAGTGTCCAAAGCTGAGAGATTTCTGGAAAATGGTCACCGAAACGGTAAAAAAAATCACAGAGACAGATCTGGGAGATAATCCAGCTACCTATCTACTTTTGGACCTCCCAATCTCCATGGAAAAATTTAAAAATTCTCTGCTTAGACATTTGCTGACAGCGGCAAGGGCATGCATTCCAATTTTGTGGAAAAGTACGCTTGCGCCGACCAGACAGCAATGGCTGGGCAGAGTAACAGAAATTCAGCAGATGGAGAACCTGACGATGGGAATAAGAGAACAAGAGGGGAAGTACAGCCAAGTGTGGACCCCCTATATAAGATTCAGAGAGCGAGACCTTTGAAGAAGGAGGAGGATTAGAGGAGGTTTTTTTTTTTTTTTTTTGGGGGGAAACGGGGGGGGGGGGGGGGATAGCGACTTAGAAGGAAGGGTAGATATGGGGAATAGGAAGTGTATGATGCCATTGCTATATACAGTAGATATGATGGCAAAATCTGTGAGCCATGTTGAGAAGCATAATGACCAATAAGAAAATGTTTAAAGAAAAGTGTCAAAATGTAGTCATTTACTTTTTTGTTTGTATAAAGAGGAAATAAGAGTGGAAAATGTTATAAAATAAAGAATTATAAAAAAAAAAAAAACCATGTCCAATCACGGCTGATCACGATGTAAACAGGAAAAGCCGGTAATCAGCTTTTCCTCACTCACGTCTGTCAGACGCGAGTAGAGGAGAGCTGATCGGCTGCTCCTCTGACAGGGGGGTTTGTGCTGATCGATTATCAGCGCAGCCCCCCCCCCCGAGGATGCCCACACTGGACCACCAGGGATGCCACCAAACCACCAGGGATGCCCACCACAGGTATGCCACCCTAGGCCACCAGGGATGCAAATCAGAACTAAATAATGGGTGCCAATCAGTGCCCACAATGGATGCCAATTAGGCACTGATCGGCATCCATTAGTACAACACATTACAGTCTATCAGTGCCCATCCATGCCCATCCGTGCCACCTATCAGTGCCCATCTATACTGCCTATCAATGCCCATCCATGCCGCCTATCAGTGCCCATCCATCCTGCCTATCAGTGCCCATCCATGCCGCCTATCAGTGCCCATCCGTGCTGCCTATCAGTGCCCATCCGTGTCGCCTATCGGTGCCCATCCGTGCTGCATATCACTACCACATATCAGTTCCGAATATTAGTGCCTATCATCAGTGCCCATCAATGCCATCTCATCAGTGCCATCAGTGCCCATCAGTGCAGTACCATTAGTGCCCAACAGTGAAGTAGAAAAGTACTTATTTACAATGTTTTGTAACTGAAACAAAAAAAAAACATTTTTTTTCTAAATTTCTTTTTTAGCAGAAAATAAAAATCCCAGAGGTGATCAAATACCACCAAAAGAAAGCTTTATTTGTGGGAACAAAATGATAAAAATTTAGTTTGGGTACAGTGTAGCATGACCACGCAATTGTCATTCAAAGTGCAACAGTGCTGAAAGCTGAAAATTGGTCTGGGCAGGAGGGTGTATAAGTGCCCTGTATGGAAGTGGTTAATGGGTATTTTTATCTTGTTTTTTTTTGGCTGGTGTTCTGCTTTAAATGCTCTACTATGTATCTATAAATATATTGAGCAGGTAAAGAATGGATAGGAAAACCTGAAAATGGGGTTGAGGTCGGATACATATTCTCAATGCAGCATTAAGCATTAAGGTCACTGTGATTTATGTCCGTAACCTTGCTTTGTATTCACTCTGAGTAGATTTTATGTATACCTGTCTTAGTGCACTGAGTGCAACTGAATGTAAATGTGCATTCCGTGCTGACACATCTTTTAGGATGACAATTACAATTCTTATAGTATACAGCCATCTAACCTTTTTAAAAGGATTACTTCCATTCCATAAAATGATATATTGTACATTGATTGACTTTGACACCAATTTGGTTAACAATTGCTGCTTTAAATAAAAATTTAAAAAAAATAAATTCCTCTAATAAACTAAGCTGCATAGGCTTAGCTTAAGAAAACAATTATCTAATGGATATGGAAACAGTGTTTAAATGCACAGATGTTCTGTATTATTGTTAAACTCTAATATATCCCAAGTGTATAATTTGGATTTTCGTTTATATAATATTAATGAAAGCGGGGCCATCAGCACTTGCAACTGAAAATTCTTATATAAATTATTACGTATCCTTATTGACACAGAGATGAAAATCTATCTATCTATGTGTACTGTATATACTGCATACAGAGTAGTTTTTTTTTTTTTTTGCTGTACATTGTCCTGACTCATCAGATCAGCTGCATCTTTGCTTATTTGCATTTGATGCAGACACACTAGAAGGCTGGACTTGTGGTGTGTTGTTGTACTTTTAAGGAGGAAAGGGCAGCCTCCACGTCAATTATTATTACGATTTATATAGCGCCAACAGTTTACGCAGCGGTTAGCATGGTAGGAGGTAACAAGGGAGCTAGAGAGCAGGAGGTCCTGGGAGGAACAGAGGGGACGATTTAGGCGATATCTGCAGATGAGGTTGGTGATGTAGATGGGGGTGATGTTGTAAATGGCCTTGTATGTTGTGTTTAGCATTTTGAATTTTAGACTGTGGGGTAGGGGAAGCCAGTGAAGGGATTGGCAGAGAGGAGCAGCAGTCACGGATTGGTTAGTGTGATGTATTAGTCTAGCAGCAGAATTCATAATAGACTAAGGCTGGGTTCACACTTGTGCAGTGCGTATTTCAGCTCTTTTATCTCTGCAGATAGATAAGGGAAGTGTTCAGCAGATTAGCTCCGTTTTTGCTGCGAATTTGGAGACCAGGGAGAAGTTCTGAGTGAGAGGAGAGTGGGGGAGAAATGTATTGAGCTGAATGAGAGAAATTCCTGAAGAGAACTGAACACATCTGCGAATCAGCTGCGTACCCATAGAAGATAATGGGACTGAATTCGCACCTGAGCCGCACCGCAAGGCCTCCACAACGCATACAGATTTCCGGCAATGCGCAGTGCGAATGCATCGCACATATGTGAACCAGCCTCATTGAAAACAATGTATTTAGAAATGTTCTGCGTTTTGGATGCGGTTTTGGATGCGGATGATCCGCCCCGTGAACCTCCGCTTGCTCAGCGGGGATCGCTCTGTTGATCCCAGCTGAGTCGGCGAATGACAGGGCGGTCCCTGCACACTGTGCAGGGACCACCCTGTCTTTTCTCCGCTCTCCCCTGTTCACCTGATCCAATCCGCCAGATGGATGGAAAAGTAGGTTTTTCCTCCATCACACTTTGGCGGATCGGAGCGGGTCGGATGTCAGCGGGCATGTCACCACTGACATCCGTGGCTCCATAGAGGAGCACGAAGAGCCCATTCAGGTCCACCTGAAAAACTGGCAGGCGGATCTGAACGGTCCGCCCATGTGAAAGAGCCCTAAGGGTAGGCCAGTAAGGAGAGAGTTGCACTAGTCAAGGCGGGAAATAATCAAGGCGTGAATAAGTTGCTTTGTGGTGTCATTAGTCAGGAAGGGTCAAATTCTGGAGATTTTGCAGAGGTTAGGGATTTAGCCAGTGATTGCTGAAAGAGAAGTCAGAGTCAAGGAATACACCCAGCACTCTGTCATGTGTGGAGGGACCAATGGTTGTGTTTTTAATCTTAACGGTAAAGTCATGGGGGGGGGGGGAGGAAATATAACAAGCTCAGTTCTAGAAAGATTGAGTTTGAAGAAGTGGTGTGACATCCATACCGATATGTCGTTCAGTAAGTTTGAGATCCGTGAGGAGATCAAGGGGGGAGTGGAGAGATAGATCTGGGTGTCATCGGCATAGGGCAGTGGTCATCAACCATGTCCTGCAGGGCCCACTAACAGGCCAGGTTTGCAAGATAACTGAAATACATGACAGGTGATATAATTTGCTGCTCAGTGATTGCAGTATTCCAGTCTGCATCTCCCCAAGGTAATACCTAAAACCTGGCCTGTTAGTGGGCCCTGCAGGACAGGGTTGATGACCACTGGCATAGGGCAACCTATCCCAGCATTTGTTGGGCACAGTGGCTGCATTTGATGGGGCACAGTGGCTGCATATGATGGGCACAGTGGCTGCATTTGATGGGACACAGAGGCTGCATATGATGGGCACAGTGGCTGCATATGATGGGCACAGTGGCTGCATATTATGGGCACAGTGGCTGCATTTGATGGGACACAGTGGCTACATTTGATAGGCACAGTGGCTGCATATGATGGGCACAGTGGCTGCATTTGATGGGGCACAGTGGCTGCATTTTAAGGGGCACAGTGGCTGCATTTGATGGCACAGTGGCTGCATTTGATGGCACAGTGAGGCTACGATTGATGGGCGTTTTGTTATTTTTGTATTTTTCTGAATTTTTTCATTTTGTTTGCACACCCCCAAAAATGTTGAGCACCATCTGCCACTGCATAATCACCATTTACACACTGCAATATACTGTATATATGCAGTGTTAAAAACTAGATTTGCTCTAAACTGTATACTGGTAAATGTCAATTTATCTAATGTCTAATTTATCTTTTATCTATACTTGGTGTCTTAACATGATCAGGTGTAGTGTCTTATTTTTATATCAACCCAATATTCTGTTTCATTGGTATTCCCTGTGAGTGCCTTGTTTGTTAGGAACAGATTGTTCAATGCTGATGAGCTCAAAGACCAATTTAGCTATTGCTAATGAAGCAAATGAATGAATCCAGATTATCCACTCGAGAATAGCTCTTGAATTCAACTTGAATTTCACCCTTATATTATTAGGCTTGGCACCATCATAAAGCATCACAGCATGGACAGAAGCATACAAAAATTCTGTTTCAATGTTTTTATTGAAATTTTTAGAAGGGTACATATGTTAGATGAATAAAAGAAAAGCATAAGTAACATAAGTACAACGGTCATCCATGACAATGGGCAAATAAGCAAATAACAGAAACATCTCAAACAGATTTAAATCCGGTCCATATCTTAGATTCAAATACTACCGCAAAGTGAGTTGCCCTAACATAGTGGGGCTAGCCTAAATTTGGCTCAAGGGCCATTGACTTGTGTACTATCTGCTCTCAAGGTGCTACTAGATAACATTAAACAACGTTAACATCAGCAAATCATCTAAACCAAATATAACCTCTAGGAGTAAAGGAAAAAGGGAGAAAAGAAAGAAAAGAAAGGGGAAGGGAGTAGAAAAAAAGGGAGGGGGAAAAGGGGAGAAGTGGTGCACTCCTGCTCCGTAGGGAACCTCGTTCATATCTCACGTTCAGTACGCGTTCATGAGATATGTGATCCATGGGTCCCACACCTTATGAAACATGGCAACTTTATCATTTAAAATAGCCGACAGCCTTTTGTTTACCATTATCCAGGATAATTTGGATTTCAAAAGGTGGAAGGGGACAGAGGAGGACTTCAAAGACCTTGCTATGGAAATTCTGGCTGCTGTAAAAATAAAGGCAATCAATTTCTTCAATTGTTTAGATGTACCCTCCACCGGACGTCCTAGCAGTGCCTGCAGGGGCGATTTAGTAAGGTTTACCTGAGTCAAAGAGTATATTAAGTTGTACGTGCGTATCCAAAATCGCCTCATCTTTTGGCACGTCCACCAAACATGGTACATTGTACCATCTGTGGCGCAACCCCTGAAGCACCACGGGGACGCTCCAGGCACAAAAGTCGCCACTCTTGCTGGGACCATATGAAACCTCATTATGACCTTATAATTAGCCTCGATCAATGAGGTGTTAACGTAGGACTTGGAGGCATGTAGTAACAATTTGTGCCACTCAGCAGTGTCTAGTGTAATACCAACATCTTGTTCCCATTTTTGCATATAGGCCATCTTGTGAGTACCAGGGGACAGCATATTATACAGCAAGGAGATAAGGCCGGAGTGTTTGTCAATGGTCCTGCAAAGATGCTCCATAGGCGTGAAGGAAGAGAGATCAGAGGTGGGATTCAGAGACACCAAAAAATGAGCTATTTGAGCATAACGGAAGGATTCCAAGTCCGGAAGACCATACCTCTCTTGCAGGGCCAATTTTGACAAAGCTCCCTTATGATCGCAGAGATCAGCTATTCTCAGTAGGCCCTTATTGATCCACCAAGGACGGAGACCCGGGGGGAACAGGGGATTATAGAACAAGGATGCCATTGGCATATGTAGTGACTTAAACCCATGGGCGGAGGCTAGGCGATCCCAAAGGCTCAGGGAGAGAGACAGTGACGGGCATAACACAGAAGGTCTGTCCCTGCTTTTCAGCCACATAAGATGTTTGATTTCTCTATTCGGGATCGAGCATGACTCTATTTCCATCCAGAGTGGTCTGGATCGGGAGGTATGGAATCTAATCAGGTGAGCCAGTTGGGCAGAGTGGTAGTATTTAAGGAGGTCGGGCATTCCCAGGCCTCCGCCCGATTTGGGGGTATATAAAGTTTTCCTGTTCACCCTAGGTCTTTTGTGGTCCCATATATAATCGATACGTTTTTCAGGTCTTTGCGTATTATTGGTATTGGGAGAGTCCTGAAAAGGTAAAGTACCTTGGGTAGTATAGTCATTTTGACCGAAGACAACCTACCGAACCATGATGGGGGTTTGTTCGACCACCTCCGAAGGTCTTCCAACAATTTACGGAACAATGGGGGATAGTTCTTCTCGTATAACGTAAGGAGAGTAGGAGTTAGAAATATACCCAAATAAGGCAGAGCCTCGTCCTGCCAGTGGAAAAAAAAGGATTCTCGAAGAGCCCGAGCTATGTGGGGCGGTAGGGATATATTGAGAGCCTGCGATTTAGATTGGTTTACATGTAGACCCGTAAACAGTGCAAAGTCTTTCAGTACTATATTAAGAATGGGTAATGAGGTGACTGGGGAGGAGAGGAGCAGCAGAATGTCATCGGCGAATAACGCACACTTATGCTCCCGTCCCCCGCAGCCAACCCCTAGTATGTCTGGGTGTGACCTAATTTTAATTGCCAAAGGTTCTAAAGCCAAAATAAATAACAGGGGAGATAGTGGGCATCCTTGACGAGTACCCCGTCTTATGTTAATATCACTAGACTTATATCCTTTAACTGTCAAATTAGCAGTAGGGTCACTATAGATCATGCGAAGCGTTTTTAAGAAGTTTAAGCCAAACCCATATCTCTCCAGTATAAAGAAAAGGTACTCCCAGGACAAGGAGTCAAAGGCTTTGTGTAGATCTAACGACAACAGCAAAGCCCCCCTTCGGCCTCCCCCGTCCCACCCCGAAATTCAGCGCAGATATAATATCGATGATCCTCCTAGTCTGGTCCGAAGCCTGCCTGTGAGGCACAAACCCGACCTGGTCAGGGTGAACATATTGTGATAGAAATGAATTCATGCGGGTGGCCAAGACTTTAGTTAGCAGTTTGAGATCCACATTTATTAGCGATATCGGCCGATAATTATTGCAGTCGCTATGATCCTTATTAGGTTTGGGGATGACATGTATAAATGCTCTATTTTCGTGGGGTGGGAGAGGGGAACCCCTACGTAAGCTATTGAAAAAGGCGCAGAGGTGAGGAGCCAAAACAGCTGCATACTTGCGGTAATAGTGGCCAGTAAACCCACCTGGGCCAGGTGATTTAGACGGGTTCAGGGACTTAATGGCCGCTAAAATTTCCTCCATTGAAAACTCTGCCTCCATCACATCCACATGGTCTTTGGATAAGGTGGGAAGAGATATGTCATGCAAAAAATCCTCAGCCCGGGTTTTGTCAAAATCATTAGGGGGTTTATATAAGTTGGAGTAAAATGTGGAGAATTCTCGGACTATCAATTGGGGGTTCTGAGTGATCTGGCCGTCCTTTAGTCTCAGCTTGGGGAGGGCAGGGTTAAAAGGCCTGGGGGTGAATTTTCTCGCTAACAGTGCGTTTGGCTTATCTCCCAGGGTGTAGAATCTATGGCGCGCCCATCTAAGGTATTTCTCTGCCTTCGTTGTGAGGCTCAGGTTTAAAGCTGTGCGTGCCACATCTAATTGGCTTCTAAAATCAAGGTGAGGGTTGTCCCTCTGTTCCTTAGTGAGGCGACGCAACTCTCCCTCCTGCTGACGTATTGCTTGTTCACGCTCTCGTTTAGCCCTCGAAGCGAGTCTTATCAGTTCGCCGCGGATGGTGACTTTGTGAGCCGCCCATAACGTCGCCGGGGAGGAGGCCGATAACGAGTTATCTGTGAAGAACTGTTGTATGAATTTCTAGATTTCCTTTTCTGATATAGGGTCGTTCAGTAATGACTCGTTTAGTCGCCACGACGATGGGCCAGATTTGGTCCAGAGACCGGCCAAGACTACTTGGACTGGAGAGTGGTCAGACCACGACATAGGAAAAAAATTTGAAGACGATACAAACGGCAGCAGGGGGGAGAGCGTAAACAGATGGTCTATGCGCGAGTACGTCCGATGGACGTAGGAATAGTACGTATAGTCCCTATCAGATGGATGAGCGTCTCTCCATACGTCAATTAGATCGTAGCTATGTAGGAGGTGAGCCATCGTACTACTCTGCCTAGAGGCATGTTTCAGGAATGGTTTCCCAGGATCGGACTTATCAAGGATCCGATCCAGAAAAACATTGCTGTCTCCGCCAAAAATTACATGCCCAGTCACATGAGGCATTATGGTTTCTAGCATTGTGCGGAAGAAGGACAATTGTCCCGTATTAGGGGCATAATATGAGAGGAAGGTAACTGCATTGCCATTGACCCTCCCCGCCACCATTACGTACCTGCCCTCCTTATCCCTAATCACAGTCGTAGGTGTGAAGGGAACCTTCTTGGCAAAACATATGGCCACCCCCTTCTTTTTATCCATTCCGTTAGACAGATAAACTGACGGGTATTTCGCATTTAGATAGTTCGGGGCCGAGGATCTGGAGAAGCGGGTCTCCTGTAAGAGAAGAACGTCTATCCCCATTCTATAGTATTGTTGGAAGGCCTTTGTTCTCTTAGCGGGTGAGTTAAAACCCTGTACGTTATGTGTTAAAATGGAATATTGCATGAGGGGTCTGTTAGCCATGATGGTTCGGTCTGTTGTACTCACGGTTTAGGAGCTTCAGGTGTCCACCTCCGGAGAACCCCGGATGATGCGAATATGGTCCATCTAGGCAGGAGAATGCACCCAGAAAGGGATGAACTAGGGAAGGAGAAGAAAGGGTCAGGTTAGAAGAAAAGAGAAACATACAAAAATTCTTATGTAAAGTTTTCCTTTAGGATCTGCAAAAAAAATGTGTAATTCTGCAAATATAGAAGAAGTAATTCTGGTTTGTAAGAATGAATAATAGCTACCAACATAGCAACTTAGTATGTTTTGGGTTTCTTTAACATGTAAGGGGTTTAACTGAGTTTCCTTCCTAAGATGGATAACACATGGCTATGAAGGAGTGGCTTTACAGGTGTAAGACAGGTCCTTTTTTCCCACTGGTCAACACTGGGGGCTGGATGTTACATGTACCTTTTATTAGGCTGACTGATTTGGGCTGTAGCTGGGGAGGGTGCACATGCACAACCAAGCAACCCAAGACCAACAATTTGTACTAGGCTAATGGCAGTGCACATATTATGCCTTGTACACATGACCGTTTTTCACGACGAGAAAACTGCAATTTTTTGTTGTGAAAACCGGTCGTGTATATGCACCCTAGCAGTTTTCTGGACGAAAAAACTGCCTGCAAAAAAATTGAAACCAGCTCTCTTTTTTTCTCGTCGTGTTTTCCGTCAGTCTTTTTCTCTTCACGAAAAACGGTCGTGTGTATGTTTTTCTGGGGGGAAAAAAACATGCATTCTCAGAATTAAGTATGCAGCCCAAAAGCAGCCCAAAGGGTGGTGCCATTTGAAAGGAACTTCCTCTTTATAGTCCCATCATACGTGTTGTACGTCACCGCGCTTTACACCAAAAAATACGTTAAAAAGAAAAATAGGCCTATATAATGGAATAGATGGAGCCAGAAACCCTGTATTCCATATAGCAGATTTTAATGGTTACATAAGAGTGATAATAAAACGCTTTTCGGAGAGAGCCTTAGTCGTAGCAAAATAGGCCTATAGAAAAAGATAGACGCAACTTATACTGAATATAATAACATTCATAATATTATAACATTTACATATTTTAATAAGCACCAAACTAAATATATCGATAAGTATAATTAAGATTAACATTTTATAGTCAAATGACTGGTCTAACAATGTAGCAGACAAGACTGTTATGCCGCGTACACACGATCACTTTATGTGATGAAAAAATGTAATTTAAAATGATGGTGTGTGGGAAAAACATCATTTTATGTCTTCTGAAAAATGACCAAAAAAAATTTTGATTTTTTTTTGTCATTTTTAAAAATGTAATTTTTTGTGTCATAAAAAATGATCGTGTGTGGGCAAAACAACGTAAAAAATTACGTTTTAAACCCGCACATGCCCTGAAGCAAATTAGGAGACGGGAGGTAAAACTACCATTCATAATGGAGTAAGCACATTCATCACGCTGTAACAGACAAAAAAGCAGGAATCGTCTTTTACTAACAAGTAACCAGCTAAAAGCAGCCTCAAGGCGAATAGAACTTCCCCTTTAGAGTGCCGTCGTTTTGTTCATAATTTTCCAAAAATTATGGTGTGTATGCAACGTCATTTTTGAAAATGAAGTTTGAAAAATTTCGTTTTTTTTCATGAAGAAAAATTACATTTTTTTTTCATCACAAAAAGTGATCGTGTGTACGCGGCATTAGTGACGAGAGTGTAAGTTTGTGAAGCCATTTACAGAATTGTTACTCTCTAGTTTAGTGCGTGTAGCAGTTCATGGGCCCTGTGGGGTAAACGTGCAGCTACAATGTTACAGCTACTCTAATCAATACTGGCACTGCAATGGTATTATCTTGTAATACACCATCATTGCCTAAAACTGTTTATGTGTCACCAGTCTGTGAAGAAAATGTTTGTTTTCAGAACATTTGTTTGATTTTCGAACGGCTAGTGTGGTCAAACAGATGTTCGTTTTTGACTATAAAAAAGACTAGGGGGTTATTTATGAAAGGCAAATCCACTTTACACTACAAGTGAAAACTACAAGTGCAAAGTGCACTTGGAAGTGCAGTCGTTGTAGATCCGAGGGGGGATATGCAAGAAAAACAGCATTTTTGCTTGCACATGATTGGATGATAAAATCAGCAGAGCTTCCCCCCGTTTCAGATCTAAGCCTCAGATTTACAGTGACTGCACTTCCAAGTGCACTTTCAGTGCAATTTCAAGTGCACTTTACACTTGAAATTGCACTTGTAGTGCAAAGTGGATTTTTCTTTTGTAAATAACCCCCAAAATTCGAAAAAAGGATGGAAAACTTTTCTCAAACGAACAAAATTCAAACTATAAATGTTGTTTTTGTCCTATAAAAAAAAAGCATAAAAAAAAAATTATACATATTGTAAAAAAACCTGTTTAATACCTCTGGAATTACATTCAAGTAGTATTAGATCAGCAGATACATCAAGTAGGAGATCAGGATAATAGTTTAAGGGCTTTCAAATTAAATTAGTTAAATAGATTTTTCAATAACAGACATGTTAGGCCGCACACACACGATCGGTTTTGTCCGATGAAACTGGCCTTAAGGCCAGTTTCATCGGTCCAAACCGAGCGTGTGTACGGCCCATCGGACCGTCGTCCGTCGGACCAAAGTTTTAAAACTTGCTTTAAAATCGGACCGATGGACGCCTGACCATCGGACCAAACCGATAGTTAGTACGCAAAAGCATTGGACCAAAAACCTGCGCATGCTCAGAATCAAGTCGATGCATGCTTAGAAGCATTGAACTTGGTTTTTTTCAGCACAGTGTTGTGTTCTACATCACCGCGTTCTGACCTGATCAGATTTTGGACTGATGGTGTGTACGCACATCAGACCATCAGGCTACTTCAGCGGTGAACCGATGAAAACGGTCCGTCGGACCATTCTCATCAAGTTGGACCGATCGTGTGTACACAGCCTAATGCTTACCTCCTCTGTGCAAGGGTTTTGCACCAAGTGGCCCCAATCCTTTTACTGGGGTCCCCTGGTGGCGCTTCTGGCTCCTTCTCCGCATCGAGTGCCCCCTGACGGAGAGCCATGCGGGCACTCATGCAGGCTCCCGAGTCCTGCTGCTGCGTCCATTGACACAGACAGCAGGACTCGGCCCCACCCCCAGCTCCTGTATCACTGGATTTGATTGACAGCAGCAGGAGCCAATGGAAAGATTAGGTTCAGGTAAGTAAAAGGGGGGCTCTGGGGAGCTGCTGCACCAAACAAGGTTTTTTACCTTAATGCAAACATGTAAGGGGGTTGAGAGGGCTAAGCAAATCTGGAAGACTGAGAGATCCAAGATAACTAGGTGAGTCCAAGGGACTGAGGGAATCTGAAAATCTCAGAGGGGTGAGGAAGTCTGGCATGTCAGGAGAACTTGTTGGGATACCCACTGGAGAGGAGCCTTGTCTGTTGTGAGCAGCCTAACTTAAGCCAATAGGCTCTCCAAATGTTTTTTTTTTTTTTTTTAGGAAAACTTTCAGAGAGTTTACTTCCTCTTTAAATGCATCTACTGGAATGTTGTGTCTATTAATATAATAGACCTATTTTATATCAATTTATGAAAGTTTTGCAAATTTAACTCTATAATTAAAAAAATGCAATCAAAATGTGATGTATGTGATACGCTTTAGGGCTGCCTTAGTGCTTTCATAAGTGTAGCCAATGACTTTCACTTCTCTTCAAGTCACCTCTCTTCCAAACCTCAAACATTCCTCCAAAATTGTCCCTTGCCATTCTTCATATGCCTTCTTAATTGTAACTGTAACTCATATAATTTCTTCTTCAAAAGATTTCTTAATTTGTCCTAACTTAAACTCTGAGGCCGCGTACACATGGAGGGACATGTCCGCTGAAACTGTCCGACGGACCATTTCCAGCGGACATGTCTCCTCCGGATTTTCATCCGACGGCGTGTACACACCATCGGATTAAAATCCCCGCCGGCAGACAGCGCGGTGACGTGGTGGTGACGTTGACGCCGCCACGTCACCGCACCAGGAAGTAAAAAACTTCCACGCATGCGTCACATCCATTCGACGCTTGTGCAGGCACATATGTCCGCTGGTTAGTGTACTAACCAGCGGACATATCCGACGGACATGTCTCCGGCGGGCAAATTTTAAAGCATGTTTCAAAATTTGTCCGACGGTCAGACATGTCCGCTAGCCCATACACATGATCGGATTTGTCTGCTGAAACGGTCCGTCGGACCAGTTTCAGCGGACAAATTCGATCGTGTGTACGTGGCCTAACCATTGCTCTTTCTTTCTCACTCATGCTCTGAACCTTGTGCCATTTAAATTTGCAAACCTCAACCTCCTAAGTTGCGGGAATGGATAGCTCAGATGGGAACCACATTACGCTTAGAAAAATATATCTATTAACACAGGGGCCACCCAGGAAAATTTTACCTGGTGTGGGCTCCTTGGTTGAATACCCCAGATTTATCCCTGCTTGAATTGGTAATGGACAGATTGCTTCTTTGAGATGTGTGCCGGCACGCAACGGTTGTAAGGTATAATCATTTAAAAACAGCCCATTGTACAGATGTGTCTAGGAGAAAACTGTTGAGACCTGGTTGGTTAAATTTCGAATGCATATCAGATTACGGAATGTAAGAGAATCAAATTCACTTTTGTCTCAATGTTACACTGGAATGTCAACCTTATCTGTACATGTGTGTTAGCTTTTTCTATTCCTTGTTTATATATATGTAGCGCTCACCCCCGAAGGAGCCGCTGGATGATCGGGTCTTCTGTTTTACCTCTGTGACACACCACAAACAATGAATCCACAGCACACCAGCACACCTTGTGAGAGTTTAAATAACTATTTACTGTATATATATAATAATCTGAATAGCAATATACAACATCAACGTTTATCTCTACACAGCATAACACAGAGACTGCATATGAGACACCAGCATAACAGTGATGAACGATAAATGCGGTTATTCTAACTGTGAACTTATATATAAACTTAGTCCCAATGTACCCGGGTACCTAACCCACTGGCCAGTGGTAGTTTCTTCAGCTAGCCAACGTTGGGGCCCAATATGAACGGTGAAAATCTGTGTGTATGGTTAATGACAACGGGCCGGAGGCCTCTCACCCATCCACGGAGGGAGATGTCCGTCTGTAGCCGGCAGGGATGTCAGCAATTATCTTCTGCGATGAAGTGCTGTATATAGGAGCTGAAGTCTGATGTCATCAGGGGTTCTGGTCATCAAATTTGGCGTCCGTCCGGGCCGAGTCGCCGCCCGCAGTGTCCTCTCAGCAGGGTGGCACCTTACTCACAGCCCCAGAGGATCCTCTTCCAGCCAGGAACAAACAGCCGTTTAACCTGTGTAGCAGATGTCACTTCAGGAAGGCACGTGTGACAAGTCAGCACAGTCTCTCCACAAACAGGCGGCACACCCAAGCAACAGCAGTCTGTTCTCCCTGTCTCCTCACACCAGACTGAGGCCAGCAACCTCTTGCCCCAGAGTTCACTTCCTTCTTTCTCCTGTAGCACTCTGGGAACTGTAGTCTAAGTATCCATTTTCATTTGTAATTCCTCAGTGGCTGAGTCTACAATCCCCACAAAGCTGTGCTCTCCGGCTCCACCTGCAGCTGCAATATCTTTTCTCTTAAAGGAGCTGAAATCAACAACAAGGTTACATTCTCCCCCTACTTAAAGTCTTTGGGTCCCTCCAAAGGGTAAACTGCGTTTGTAGGTTCTACAGACAGCATATACAATATAAAGGCACATATAAAGTTTATACTAAACTACTTGAATACCTTTACTGCGTGCAGATAGATGCAGTTTATGACAGCGTCTAGCAAGTGGGGTGGGTAGAGGGACACTCCACCAAGGTGTGCTGATGGCCTGAGTTGGACACAAGTCCTTTGATACTTCTGTGGTCAAGGTGGACACCTCGGGTGATCTTCGCACAGTAGTTACAGCTTCCTCTGTGCTATTCCCTGGTGAGTCATAAGTGAGTCTCTGAGGGGGTCGCACTGGTCGTTTGGACCTTGATTCTAAAAGCCATGATGGGCCCTCATCTGCGGAGTCCCCTTCTACTTGAAGTGTTGGCTGAGAGGATTCAGTTTCCTCTTCGACTGGCTGAACAAGAGCATCCTCTAGCACTGAGGTTTCTGGCAAGAGACTTTCCACTTGAGAAGGTACAGAATTATCTTCCATGGGCATATCCTCGTTTGCTTGAGGCACAAATTCAGGGGCATCCGGTCTCAAATTGCTCAAGTCCTGCTCAGGAGCCATAATAGTTGGATGGACATCCATAGGTTCAGATGGCCACATCCAACTCGGACACACATCTTCCTCATCGCTGTCGTCCTCACTTTCTCTTGTAGAAGGTGGCTGTTGTGACCGGGTAACAGGTGCTTGACGGGAAGTGGATGGAATGGGTGAAGGAGACTCATCTCTATCTGGTACCCGCACAGCTTCATTCAGAGGTAGGAGATGATTCCGATGCCAATTCTTCAGTGGCCCGGTCTTTCCCTCTGGTCGAATCTGGTACACTGGCAGGCCAGGTAATTGTTTACAGACAATGTAGATCTGAGAACTCCATCTATCAGCTAGCTTGTGTCTTGCAGACGCACCCAAATTTCTCATCAAAACTCGATCATCTGGCTGTAGGTCCTGTACCCGAACCCTCAGGTCATAGTTTCGTTTGTTTCTTCGTTCTCTACCCTCAGAGGTCGAACGGGCCTTCTCAAATGCAGAAGCCAGGTTCTTCCTGAGTCTATCCACATAGCCCTGATGAGACGCAATAGACGTCTGGTCAAGGGAGAGGCCAAAAGCTAAATCTACTGGCAATCGGGCTTCTCTTCCAAACATGAGGCGGTACGGTGAGTATCCGGTAGCATCACTTTCTGTGCTATTGTAAGCATGCACAATGGTAGAGATATGCCGACTCCAGTGCTGTTTCTCCCTGGTCGACAGTGTTCCCAACATGTTGAGTAGAGTACGATTGAATCTCTCCGGTTGTGCATCACCCTGGGGGTGATAGGGGGAGGTCCTCGACTTCTGAATCCCAAATAGATCCAAGAGCTGCCTGATGAGTCGACTTTCAAAGTCTCTGCCTTGATCAGAATGGATCCTCTGAGGTAGACCATAATGAACAAAGAACTTTTCTACTAGGACTTTGGCTACAGTAGGAGCACGTTGATCTTTGGTTGGAAAAGCTTGAGCATAACGGGTAAAGTGATCTGTCACCACCAAGATGTTTCCCTGTCCACTAGTGTCAGGCTCTAGGCACAGGAAGTCAATGCACACCAGGTCCATGGGTCCTTGACTTTGTAGATGGCTCATTGGAGCATTCCTCGAAGGTAAAGTTTTCCTCTGGATACATCTTAGACAGGAATGGCAGTAGCTTTCAACTTCAGATCTCATGCAGGGCCAATAGAATCTGTCTCGGACCAGTTTGAAAGTTCTTTCTGATCCTAAGTGACCATGGTCATCATGCAAAGCTCTGAGTACATTTTCTCTATGCTTCTCTGGGAGGAACAACTGCTGCTTTTCTTCCAAGTCATCCGAGGGGCCCCTTCGGTAGACCACCCCGTCTAGCAGTTTCAACCGTTCCCACTCTTTGTGGACCAGACGAGCCTCTTTTGGTGAATCAGTTAGTAGGAGCCCTCTTTGACCCGCTTTCATTGCTCCTAGAGTTAACCCGATCAAAGGATCTTCAGCCTGATCTACTCTCAGGTCCTTCTTCGTGAAAGTAGGCAGGCCCTCACTCCTCAGCTGTGTAGGGTTACAATACATTTTAGGGACACCGGCAGCCATGACTCCTATGGCCTCTGCTCCAATCACTCCTTTGGTTCGGTATTCCACCCCTTGGCATAGGGCTTGAACTCCATCTGGAGTCAAATGAGTCCACTCTGTTTCTGGGACCCCTGTGCTATAGGGTCTTCTGGACAAGGCATCCGCGTCTTGGTTATTGACCCCAGGGCGATATTTGAGGCTGAAGCGGAATCCTGACAGGGCAGCCAAACACCTGTGCCCAGTGGCATCCAGTTTTGCCGTAGTGAGAATGTAAGTGAGTGGATTGTTGTCGGTTCTGACCACGAAATTGGCCCCGTACAGGTAGTCTTTTAGTTTGTCCACCACTGTCCACTTCAAGGCCAGGAACTCCAACTTGTGAGTGGGATAATTCTTCTCAGAAGGGGTGAGACCCCGACTCACATATGCCACCGGTCTCAGGAGGCCATCATATTCCTGGTATAGTACTCCTCCTAGCCCTTCTCTGCTAGCATCCACATGTAGTTCATAAGGCTTGGCAGGATCAGCGTAGGCAAGGACAGGAGCCTGTGTTAGACTTCCTTTCAATTGGAGGAAAGCTCTTTCACATTGGTCGGTCCATTCCTCCTGGATTGATTCACGAGGCTTCCTAGGCCCGTGGGCTGATGAACCCGGCTCAAAGGGCATTGATATATCTTCTGCTCCTTCCATTCTTAGAAGTTTGTTCAGAGGCTGAGCTATCTTGGCAAACCCCTCTACGAACCTTCTATAGTATGAGCAGAATCCCAGGAAGGACCGGAGTTCAGTAATATTACGAGGTCTCGGCCATGAAGCCACAGCTTCCAACTTCTTAGGATCAGTTGATATGCCTTCTGCTGAAACAACATGTCCCAGGTACGTGACTGAAGGCAGACAGAATTGACACTTCTCCAAGGAAAGTTTCAATCCTTCTTCATGCAGCCGCTTCAAGACCTTTTCCAACCGCTGCTCATGTTCTTCCAGTGTTCTTCCGAAGACTATTAGGTCATCCAGATACACTAGTACCTCAATCAGGTTCATGTCTCCCACCGTCTTTTCCATTAGTCGTTGGAAAGTTGCTGGGGCTCCTGTGAGGCCTTGGGGCATTCTATTAAACTCAAAGAATCCCAGTGGACAGATGAAAGCAGTCTTCTCTTTATCTTCAGGATGCATGGGTATCTGGTGATACCCACTTCGCAGGTCAAGTACACTAAACCACTTTGCTCCAGACAGACACTGTAAGGCATCTTCTATTCGAGGAGTAGTGTATTGGTCGGGAATGGTTCTTTGGTTGAGTGTGCGGTAGTCTATGCACAAACGGATGGAACCATTTTTCTTGCGAACTACCACAATGGGTGAGGCATAAGGACTCCTGGATTCTTGGATTATCCTGGTCCTTTTCAATTCAGCCAGTTGTTCCCTTAGGTCATCTAGATCTCCCAATGGGACTCGCCGTGACCTTTCTCGAAAGGGCTTGTCATCTTGGAGGCGAATGCGGTGTCGAGTGCTCTTAGCACATCCCACATCAAACTCATCCTTGGAGAACAAATCCTGCCACTTGAGGAGTTGAGATTGAATTCGCTTCTTCCACTCAGGCGAGATTGGAGCGTCTTTAGGATAGAACCGTTCAGCTGGGATCTCTCTGTCTACTCCCCCCACCAATTCAGTGGGTGAGAGGGGTGTGGCAGTGGCCACTTGTCCAATCGGCATCCGTGCCTTCAAGGTCACTGGGTAGTCTGACACATTGCATACACTTACAGAGACTCTCCCACGGGCCCGCTGTAGGGCTCTGGTGGATATTATCTCCGGCACCAATTCCACTCC
Source organism: Rana kukunoris (assembly GCA_029574335.1). NCBI lineage: Eukaryota > Metazoa > Chordata > Amphibia > Anura > Ranidae > Rana > Rana kukunoris. The sequence continues at coordinate 595,084,212 of CM056049.1, forward strand.
AGATCTCTTCACATTTCTGGGATCAGTTTCCAGGACCACATAGGGGCCTGGTTGTGACCAATTCAACTTGACTGAGGCCCGGAAACTAGTCATTTCTCCTGGCTGTAAGACCTTCTCCGGCCTTTTTCTAATCTCCAAAGCCGTCCCACTTCTGCAGGGGCCCTCTGTTCTTGTATAATCCGCTGGTAGATTGGCCGCAACATCGGGTGCATCTCCTCAGAAGTAGAACTCTCTTCCGTCACTAATGGAGTTATAAGGCGTCTCACCAAGTCAGTATTTGTCCCCACTATTATAGAACTCTGATTAGCTCCTGGTGGGCGGGAACATACAATGGCCAAGGCGTCACAGACCCCTGGTTGCCCAACAGTTGCCGAACTGAACTCCAGCTTCACTTGTAGACACCCATCATATGGAAGCTTCTGAGTCCCAATACCCCAGATTTCGAGATCCTCTAACTCCATCAGGGGTAGATGCTTCAAATGCTTCTGGTAGAAGTCCCGGTAAATTAGTGTTACTTGAGCACCTGAATCGAGGAGAGCCTTCGTGTAAACCCCTTCTACTTGAACTGGGATAATGGGTGAAGGACCTATCAACTTGTCAGGGAACTTCTTCGGAGTAGTAGAAGGCATAGACCCAGTCGGCTGCACTCTAGCCTTCTTCCTAGCTTGTGGTGGTTGTTTTCTTCCCCCTAACTGGGGTTTAGGTTGTGGGTGTGCATTGCTTCCCTGTGAAACAGGACCAGACACCAAGGGAGGGGATCTTTTTGTCGTAGCAGGGGGGGCTCTGGGTAAAGACTTGGGCCTCTTATTGGTATCCTGGGAATCAGAGCAGTCTTCAGTAGTTGGGCACCCAGTTTGCTCCCTCACTGGGGCCCTCTGTAGTTTCCCGCCGGTAGATAACTTCCTCTTGAATTCGATGGGCTCGGACAGATACTTCGGTAATGACCCACTCCTCCACAGTTATAGCAGATGTTTGACGGTTTCTTGATAGGCACCACCTGAGTGGTAGAATCAGGAACTGGTTCTGACGTGACTTTTTCTTTTTTTTTTTTTTTTCTAGTTTAACCACTTAAAGACCCCCGCACGCACATATACGGCCACAACATGGCTCGTACAGGCACAAGGGCGTAAATTTACGTCCCCGCCTGAGTGCGGTTCGGGGGTCCCATCGGGACCCCCTCCGCGGCGTGCGGGGGTCTCCCTACCTCTGGGAGCGATCCGGGATCTGCGGGCGGATGTCCGTGTTTTCCGCCCCCCCCGCGATCGCTCCCAGCCAATGGGAGCGCGCTCCCAGCCTGTCACTTCCTCCTCCTGTGTTTACACAGGAAGGAGGAAATGATGTATTCTCTCATCGCAGCGCTGTTTCCCAGCGCTGCTGATGAGAGAAGACATGACAAGTAAGTGTGCACCAACACAACACTGACACACACTCACATAGGCATATTAACCCCTTGTGATCGCCCCCCCCACACCCCTGTCACAGTGTTACTGAATGCAGTGATTTAATCACTGCATTTAGTGTCAGTGTGACAGGCACTGTAAAAAACAGTTAGTGTTAGGTTCAGGATAGCCCCCCCACCCCCCCTAATAAAGTTTTAACCCCCTGATCACCGCCCTAGTTAACCCTTTCACTCCCTATTGCCAGCGTCACTAAGCGATCATTTTTCTGATCGCTGTATTAGTGTCGCTGTTCCCGCTAGGTAGCTATTTTTTTTTTATTGCGATTTTTTTTTTTACTAAAGACATGTGGCTAAATAAATTTTGGCCTAAATGTTTGACTAAAATTTAGTTTATTTGATTTTTTTTTAACAAAAAGTAAAAAATAGTGTTTTTTTTTCAAAAATGTCGCTCTATTTTTGTATATAGTGCAAAAAATAAAAATCGCAGAGGTGATCAAATACCACCAAAAGAAAGCTCTATTTGTGGGAAGAAAAGGACGCAAATTTTGTTTGGGAGCCACGTCGCACGACCGCGCAATTGTCTGTTAAAGCGACGCAGTGCCGAATCGCAAAAACACCTTGGGTCATTTACCAGCGTATTGGTCCGGGTCTTAAGTGGTTAATAATTTTTATTGAAGTTTTCAAAATGAGAACATGTGTCACATAGGTTAATACAGTAACATAAAGATAGGTTCAAAAGCAGCATCTTCCGAGGCCATGAGCAAAAAGTACAACAACATTGTGATGATGGAAGAAAAGAGGCGATCAGGCCAACAACGACCATTGGCCGGAACAATATAGAACAGTGTACAAATCCGCAAACGGTCAGTCGTACAGGAGCCCATCGAGGAGTATTCCCCTTCTGGGCAGGAGCGCGGGACCCCAAACCCCGAGAGGCCCCAAAGGGATCACGCTGCCCCTCAGGGAAAGGGATCACACCGCCCCAGTCCCAGCTCCGGAACACACGAAGAGGAAAGATAATAAAAATACAAACTTATCACTAAGTATGAGACCGATAACTGTGTGAATAAACAGAGTGAGATCTTAGCCTTGTACGCCAGGACCTAGGGGGGCCTGTACCAGCCATAAAAGCAAAAATAAAGTGACAACACAATCTTACTACAGCAGAGGCGCCAAGAGAGGCAGGGTAAAGAGACGTGGAGAGGAAAGAAAAGGCAAGGAGAGAGAAAGAGGGTAAGAGTATCTGCTCCTTCAGGGAATGGGGGGCGCGATCGGGCCGTCTGGCACTGAGCCTGGTATGAGGGAAATGTTACAAAAGGCGACCCACGGTTCCCAGATGGCCAGAAATCTCCCAGATTTATCATCAAGTTTAGCCACAATCTGCTCTTGCGACATGATCCAGGTGACTTTCCTCTTAAATCCCTGTATAGATACAGTGGGTTTCTTCCAGGCCTTGGCAATGGTCATTTTGGCTCCTAAGAGGACGAACAGCGATAAGGTCTGGGAATGTTTGGGTAAACCTGGGATGCATTGGTTTAAAAGTGCTACACCAGGGTAGGGAGTCACCACCACTGCTGTTAAGGAGCTAATGATGCGGAACACCTTCCGCTAAAATGATCTAATGCGGGGGCAGGTCCACCAAATATGAGGCATAGTCCCCTCCAGTTCACAACCTCTGTAGCAAGCTGGTGAGGACCCCGGAAACATCTTAGCCAGCCTGGAAGGAACGTAGTACCACCTAATTAAAACTTTTAGACTGGCCTCTATAAGAGAAATGTTGAGAGTACCTTTGTATGCTCTATGCGTAGCCCGGTACCAGGTCGCGGTTTCCCACGAGACATCCAGATCCTCCTCCCAAGCCCGAGCGTAGGACGGTTTCGTCAGTCTGGAAGCGAGTGCCGTATAGATCAAGGAGATGCCACCCTTCTGGTCCATCGTGGAGGAGCACCAGTGCTCATAGAGTGAGACTGTGGGGGGAACCTTTTTATTGGATCAAATAGAGTATATGAAATGGAAAATTTGGGAGAACCTGAACAGTTCGGAGTACGGCATGTCCAGTTTCTTCCTACAGAGTGATAGGGAAATCGGACCCGTCGGGGTAAGGAAGTGGCCAATCCGGTAGAGACCTTTGTCAGTCCACCATCTGAAAGCCTCAATGTTCATGCCTGGGGGGAAGGCCTCGTTATGAAAAAGGTGTGCCAATGGTTTCAGGGGGCTCGTCAGGGAGTGCGTCCTAAAGAGTTTAGAGCTAAGGGAAACCGAGTGCGAGAGGGTAGGAGACAGTATTGCCGGTCTGGCTTTGGGATCACACCAAAGGAGATAGTCAATAGTGTTCCTGGGAGTGGCTTGTCTCTCCATTGAGAGCCATTCAGGTTTCGGTCCCCGGAAAAAAACTGATGATATTTGCGTGAGTTGAGCTGCTTGGTAATAGCCCCAAAGGTTAGGAAGTCCCAAACCGCCCTGTGACTTCAGGCGGAAGAGAATTTCTGCGGGGCATCTATATCCCTTGTTTCCCCACACAAAGCGGACAATCTGTGATTGTAGTTTACTGAGGAAGTGTTTCGTGATGGGGATCGGGAGGGAGCGAAAGAGATATAACATGCGAGGGAGGAGGGTCATTTTTACAGCATGTATCCTACCCAGCCAGGACAGACCACACCTCGACCACTTGTCCAGCTCTCCCCTACACTTGAGCACCATAGGGGGGTAATTGGACTTAAAAAGACTGCCTACGTCCGGTGTCAGCTTGATGCCCAGGTAAGGTATAGAGCCAGAGGCCCATTTAAAGTCGAAGTTGCCAGAGATCTGAGTGAGGGTGTCAGGGGGGACAGTGATGTTCAGTGCTGTGGATTTGGTCATATTCACTCTGAGACCCGAGACGGCACTAAAGGTCCTCAGCATCTTGAGGAGTACAGGGATGGAGGTCAGTGGTGAGGTGATAAATAGTAGTAGGCCGTTCGCGTACAAAGCACACTTATGCTCCCTCTGTCCGCAAGTCACCCCCTTAATGTCGGGGTTCGATCTAAGCGCTATTGCCAATGTCTCTATTGCCATTGCAAACAGGAGGGGGGAAAGTGGGCATCCCTGTCTGGTTCCCCGGCCGATAACAAACGATTCGGAATATCTACCCATTAGGCGAATCTGGGCCGTGGGAGTTGAGTAAAGAGCACGGATCAGATTCAGGAAGTATGGGCCGAAGCCCCACCTCCCCAGAATATCAGACAGGTATGCCCAGTCTATCGAGTCAAAGGCCTTGTGAAGGTCTAAAGAAAGAAGAAAACCTTTCTGCGGGGGACCCCCATCCCAACCGGATCTAAGAAGTGAGATGATATCAATGGCCCGCCTAATCTGGTCCGGTCCCTGTCTCCCAGGTATGAAACCCACCTGATCTCCATGCACATAAGTAGCGATAAAACTGGCCACCCTGTTGGCCATGATCTTGGTCATAATTTTGATGTCGTTGTTGATAAGCGAGATTGGGCGATAGTTGCCCACTTCACTAGCGTCCTTGTCCGGTTTGGGTATCACCGAAATGTATGCAGAATTCAGGTCAGCCCCTAGGGAGTGTCCCTCCCTGAGAGAGTTGAATAGCCGGGCAATATGCGGGGCCAGGGCCGGACCAAATTTCTTATAGTAGCCATTAGAAAAACCGTCCGGGCCGGGGGATGAGCCAAGTTTGAGGGATTTAATAGTATCTAATATTTCGTCCGAAGAAAATGGCTTCTCAAGGAGATTCCTATGTTCCAGGGACAGGGTGGGTAGAGGGACGTCATCTAGAAATGTTCTACTCGCGGAAGCCTGTGTCTTTCTGTCAGGTGTGTAAAGGTCAGAGTAGAATTGCAAGAAGGTATCCATAATCTTTGTTGGGTTTTGGGTTAGGTCCCCTGCGGTCGTCTTAATTTTAGGGAATGCTAGGGAACGTGGTTTAGGACTCAACTTTACCGCTAATTTAGACCCAACCCTGTCTTTTTGGGAATAGAATCTGGCCCCGGTCCATCTAAGGTGACGCTCTGCGTCTGTAGTCAGCTTCAGGTTAAGCAGTGCCCGGGCCTTGTCTAATTGTCTAAGATTCTCCACTGTGGGATGTCGCTTGTGTGTTTTGGCGAGAGAACGGAAGTCCGCCATGAGCTTCAACGTGTCCGCTCGGTGTTCCGCCCTATTTTTCGATACCATTTGAATGATTTTTCCCCGTATTACCGACTTGTGCGCCGCCCAGACGGTAGCAGCCGAGACCTCGCCCGTCCCATTGATGAGGAAATAGTCCTGGATCGCGGCCTTCAAGGAGGGTACAGTGTATTGGGTCACTCAGTAGTGATTCCTGTAGGCGCCAACGAGGGGCCATTCTGTCGCCCGAGGATCGCAACGTGGTCAGTACGACCATCGAGTGGTCCGAGAGGGGGGTGTCCATAATCTTGGAGCCTCTAATCAAGGGTATCGACGACGAGCGTGTGAAAATGTGGTCTATCCTGGCGAAGGAGTTGTGTGGGGCCGAGAAATGTGTATAGTCCCTTGTGCGGGGATTTACCTCCCTCCAGACATCAATCAGCCCAGCGGAGTGAAGAAGTTCAGCAATTTTAACGCTCTGTTTGGAGGGACGTTTGGGTATAGGTTTCCCGTTCTTGGACTTGTCAAGCGAAAAGTCAAAGTTGGAGTCCCCGCCAATAAACACCGACCCCTTAAGGTGTTCCCTCAGCTTGTGCAGTAAAGAGACAAAGAACGATCTCTGGCCCTTATTTGGGGTATAGTATGAGACAAAGGTGTAAAGTTCTCCGTCAATGTGACCAGAGACCAGGATGTAACGCCCCTGCGGGTCTGCTATGATCACCGGTTGGGAGAGATTAATGTGTTTGGCGAAGCAAATGGCCACTCCCTTTGTCTTATTACCCGAGGAAGCTAGGAAGAATTGAGGGAAGCGTTGGTGGAGGAACGTGGGTTTAAAGGTGGCCGGGAAATGGGTTTCCTGCAGCAGGAGGATGTCTGCGTGCATGGAGTTATATTGCTGGAAAAGCTTCCTACGCTTAACGGGGGAGTTAAAGCCCTGGACGTTATGGGAGACTAACTTGAGGGACGGAGAAGGGGTATGTGTGTTAGACATGGCACGGGGTAGGCAGTACTAAAATGAAATATGGATGCATTCCCTGAACCAAAAATCGGCACTCACCAGACAGTCTGACGAAGGAATCTCGAAAATGCTCAGGTCCCGGGAGGAGGGGTCCGCGACGTCCGTAGGCCCCGAGGATACTCAGAGGAGCAGCAGCAAAAGGAGCAGAGAGAAGAGGTGAGAGAAAAGAGGGGGAGAAAGAGAGTTTGGTTACACAATGACACTCTGAACAGAATGGCTGAGCCACTAACATAAGAAAAATAACAGTCACAAAAAAGACAGTGAAACAGTAAACCCTGGGGTTCCCTAACCCCTTCCCACCCAGGGAACGGGATGAGCCAGTCATCCCCACCCTTCAACCTGAGAGGTCCGGAGCTCCCTGGTTACAGGGGCTCCGTAGAAGAACCGAGGAGTACGAGCACACTCCCGGTCCTAGATCAAGGCGCACTGGGTCCACCACGGCCCAACCACCTAAGGAAAACAAAAAGCAAAACTAGAAGTGCCGTGGGCCTAAAAAGGGGCCCAGCAGCACTCAAAGGGGGACGCAGGACGCCCCCTCTGATAAACCATAGTAGTAAACTGTGAACATTGGGCATTCCCCGGCCCCCCCCGGCCAGGCCAGGGCCCCCGGGGGGATACGGGAGACAGGCATGAAGCTGTCTAGGGCATTCAACCCGAAAGTTTGTACAGGGTACTAATTGTAAGAAGCTAGTACATACCTATTATCAAAAAAAAAAAAAAAAAAGGAAAGAAAGCATATCAAAAGGGACTAAAACGAGAACAAAAACCAGATCAGGAGATATTGACTAATTATAACATTACAATGCAATTGAGAATATAGAAGTGGCCCAGGGGGCCCGCAGCGCGCTAGAGGTGAAGAAACGCCATGGGCGATCCGTCACCCCCGCAAGCCTCCAAAGCGCTCCACGGACAAGGACCACCCGCCCCAGTCCCAGTCCAGGAGATATGGACCCTTCAGCCCACCTGCAAAAAGAAAACGGTTAAAGAAAACAACAGTCCAAACGCTGTAGGCAGGATGTCCGAAGTAAGAGGGACCCCCAATGAGGGGAACAGCGGGAAGTTCTTGCCGGAACGCAGGTAACCTGGAGAGGTAAGGTCCACAAGCTCAAGGAGAGAGCAGGAACAGGAGGAGGCCATCAGGTCGGAAGATTCTCCTTGGAACGCTTGTTGCCCTGTTTGAGCCATGTGTGCTGCAGTGGGCTTGCTGGTGAGGGTCTCTTCGCAGAGGCTGGGGTGTTCCTACCGGTCTGCAATGGGGTGGGGTCCAGGGAAAGGATCCCCAGATGCGTCAGGAGGCGTTCGCCCTCCGCCAGGGATGAGAATCCATAGCTTTTGTTCTTAAAGGAGAAGTTCACACGTAAGGGGAATGACCATCTGTAAGTGATTTCCCTCTCCATCAGGAGCTGTAACAAAGGTTTAAGTGATCGCCTTTTCTGCACCGTATATGGGGAAAGATCAGCAAACACTTGAATTCTGTGACCGTTCAGCATAAGGTTACCGGCATTCCTGGATCTCCTCATCACTTCTTCCTTTACCGAGTAGAAGTGGGGTTTCACTATAATGTCCCTGGGGAGGCCATCTGAGCGGGGCGGTTGCAGAGCCCTGTGTGCCCTGTCCAGTTCAAGGCGGTTGTCCGCTATGTCAGGTATGAGGTGTTTGATGAAGGTTTTCACCGCCGTCTGGACCTCCCGTTCGGACTCAGGGAGCCCCCTGATCCTAAAATTATTATTATTTTTTTTTTTTAAAGTGTATTTTTTTGTGCGTGAACTCGAGAGAGAGGAGCCGGACTGCAGGAGTTGGGAGTAGGCAGACCCTCCCCCCGGAGGCAATCGCCATCCTTCTCCATGCCCCTGGTGGCAATGGCGGGTGTGAAGGGGGGCCTCCCACTCACCCCGCCCTACCTGCTCCTCTTGGGAGCCCAACTGGGGCCCAACGGGACCCCAATGGGGCAGAGGGACTCCCCCTATGAGGGAGTGAGGGGGCCTAGCCCACCCAGCCAGCCCCGTAGGTCCTTCGCCTCTCTTTATTTTAAGAGACCGCATGGCCAAAGTGCATGTGTTTTAAACCAATTTTGTGTGCGTGCAAGTGTGGTGGTTTTTGTGGGGGGGGGGGGGGGGTGGGCGTACTAAGCACAGGCGTACCTTGCATAGCACACCCACCGGGATTCGGGCTGAGACCACCAAACTCAATTCACATGTAGCCGAGACCGGGATCCGAACCCTTGGCTGCAGAGGTGAATGGCTTGTCAGCGCAGTGCCAATCACGTTGAGCCACCACAGCTCCGATCCTAAAATTATAGCGTCTTGATCTATTCTCGAGGTCATCGATTTTGGCAAGGGCAGTTTCTAATTGATCCTGAACATCCTGGGCCAGATTCAGGTAGATGAGAGTATCTTTCCTCTGGAGTAACGCTTCTCATTTACGTTACTCTGAAGACCCTTTCAGCGCAAGTCCTGTAATTCACATAGCAGTTGCGCGTAAACTTGCGCCAGAGTAACGATAATGCGCTGGCGTAACCCGACGCAAGTGGAAGTGGGTGTGATCATATGTAAATGATGGGCGGAACCCAGCGCAGAGGCTTACGTTCAGCGCATCATCCACGGAGCATGCGCAGTGAGTGCGGCTCCACTCGCCCCCCTTGTGCGCATGCTCACAACTTCCGTCGGCACCACTTCCTGGGAAACGTCAGCGCAATGCGTTCCGCTGGGCGCTTAAAAGCGCTGGCGGAAACGCCATTCCGGCGCAAAAGTAGTTCCGCTTCCCCCCACCCCAGGGAAGATACTTTTGTGCTGTGATGGCTGCTCCCGCTACCCCCAGAGAGAGGAGGAACCTGAATTTTAATGCCCAGGAGGTCTCAGTGATCATTTCGGCAATGGAGAGGGATAATGAATTTCTCCATGGCAAAAAAAGCCGGAAGACCAGCCGGGAGAGGAAGCAGGGCATCCTGGAGTCGATTGCTGCCAGGGTCAATGTCCTGGGCTACTCCACCCGGACTGCTGGGGACATACAAAAAAAAATTAATGACCTGCGGCGCAAGGTGAGGGACAAGGTGGCCTCCATCAGGAGGTATGAGAGGGGCACAGGTGGTGGTCCCCCATGTCCTGTCACCCTAACCGCAGAGGAGGAGGTGGTTGCTCGCTGCCTGGAGAGGGAGCAGGTGGAGGGGGTCGCAGGCTATGACTCCGTGGAGGAAGGCACAAGGACAGGTAAGTGTTTTATAATCCCCTATTTGTTGTTTTGCATTTGGGGGGGGGAGGGTACATGTGCCAAGTGTGTGGGACCACCAACATGTGTCTGCTTTGTGTCATCCACAGATGACGGAGCTGGGCCATCATCTGTCAGCGTGCATTCCACCCCATCCCCCCCACGCCATCGTGTGCCTGAGCCACTGGGTGGTGAAGAGGTTGTGGAGGAGGAGAGTGGCCACACCACACCTGCCGAGGTGGTTGTGGAGGATCCTGCTGTGGCAGAGCAGGACTTTTCATTAGTGTTGTCTGTCTCCTCCCCTTCTCCTGGGCCGTCTGTCGTCCCCTCCCCCATCCTTGGAAGCCCCTCAAGGGCGACTCCTTCCACCCGAGGACATCCATCTTCTGGCCCCAGGAAAGCGACCCAGAAGACCAGGGGGGTGTCTGATGGTATACAGGACCAGTTGGCGAGGGATCACGCCAGGCAGACGGAACAGATGGGGGCCATAGCGGTGCACTTGGAGAAAGTGTCTGACAGCCTGGGCTCCGTTGCCAACCTCAGCAACGCAGTGCAGGATGTCAGCTGCAACTGCGCTGCAGTGGTCACCACTTTGGGGGAGGTGCAGGGGGATATCCAGCACCTTACTGCAGCCGTCCAGGCCAACAGTGCTGCCATCCGGGACCAGGGGAGGCTGAGTCGGCGGGCCCAGCACTACCAGGTCACCCGTCAGCTCCGGATGCAGGCCCAGACCAACTCCTACCTTGGACGGATAGCCAGGGCCTTGGAGGGCACGCAGGCCACACCTGCCAGGAGTGGCCCACCTGGGGATCAGCCACCTCCAGATGCCCCCCCACCCCCACCCACTCCATCCATGCAGCTGCGGAGCCAGAGAGGGGCCCCCAGAAGAAGCCCCCGGCATCCCCGATGAGGCCTTATTTTTTTTTTTGTTTTATATTTTTGATTTGGACATACTCAGGTCATGAGTTTATTTTTTCTTTTTCTCAGGTTATGAGATTTTGTTTATTTTATTTATCAGGATATGATATTATTAATTTATTTTTGTACTGCACACGGTCAGGAGTGCAGGGGACAGTGTGAATGGTGTGTGAATGTGAGAGGGTGGCACTCCTGAAAGTAAGGGGTGTCACCCTCGGCCGTGGTGGTGAAGTTAACCCCACGGCTGTATGAATGACGTGTGAAAGGTGTGTGAATGGACAGTGACATCATTGGGGCCTTGACGCTGGCGTTACTGCTCCCAACTCCTACATGCTGGACTTGGGCTAATCCAATGCGATGTGCATGTGGTGTGTGTGATGTAGGGACATCAGTGGTGTACACGCGTGCATTGTCTGTGTGATTAATGTTTTGGGTTAGTGTCCAAAGATGCCTACGGCGAGGACCCTCCTGACTGCTCTTCCATCAGCAGACTGGTTGTCCTCTGGCAGGTGGGGACTGTGTGGGTCGGGGGTCAGGTCATCACGTATGTCAATATGCAGGCCTTTTTTCATAGCAAAGTTATGCAGAATGCAACATGCAGCGATGATCTGACACACGAAGGTAGGGGAATACAATAGGGTCCCCCCAGACTTATCCAGGCATCGGAAACGGGACTTCAAGAGCCCAAATGTTTGCTCCACCACTGCACGGGTTTTGATGTGTGCTTCATTGTATTTTCTCTCTCCTCTGGTTTGGGGGTTCCGGAAAGGAGTCATTAGATGGGGTCCCAGTGCATATGCAGAGTCACCTGTAAGGTAAAAGACAGGAGAATGTTAGTCATGCATGTGCGATTTCTGTTGTGCATCACGGGAGGGGATAGTCATGCCTGACTCCCATGTCACTCACCAATCAGCCAGCTGTCCCCATACATGTTCTGGTTAAATTCTGCTGGGATGGGGCTCTGATTGTATATGTAGCTGTCATGGCTGGACCCGGGGTGTTTGGCACGGACGTGCCATATGAGGCGTTGGGCATCGGCTATCACCTGTACGTTGATGGAATGCCAATGCTTCCGATTGCGGTATATGTGCTCTGTGGCACTGGGGGGCTGTAGGGCCACATGTGTGCAATCAATGGCCCCCACAGTGCGTGGGAATCTGGCAATGTTGTAGAAATCTGTCATTGCCTTCTGCCGCAGCTCCTCAGTGGTGGGTCTGGTGAACTGGTTGGACATGCGTCTGAGGATTGCGGGGACAACCTGGTGCACACATCTGCTTATGGAGGATTGTGACATCCCAGCCACCACTCCACTTGTACGCTGGAATGATCCACTGGCAAGGAAATTAAGTGTTGCCAGGACCTTCACCAGTGGCTGCACTGCTTGTGAGCGGTATGTCTTGCTGGTGATGTCATCCTGCAGGGTTGTGGTTAGTTCAAGTATTGCATCTGGGCTGAATCTGAAGAGGCGATACACCTCCTCATCCCCCATGCCAAAGAGGTTCATACGAGTGCGGTATATCCTCTCACGTGGCCGCCTTCTTGGTTCCGGGGGACCCATCAGTAGTTCTAGGACCACAATTGCCCCTGGCATGTTGGCACACAGAGGTGTTGTCCTTGCAAGTGGGGGTGCTCAGCTAGCTCCTATCGTCGGTAACGCTGCTGTAGCTGCTCTCCTGCTGACCTGTGACCGTCTGGAGTAAAGATAAAGCAGCCTTTTGTAGAAATAACTTTGCGCCGGACGGACCAGATACGCGCGGCGCATGTAGCCAGCGTATGGTGCTAATCCGTTCGTGAATTGGGAAATCTCCCTCATTTGCATATTTGCAGGGGAAATCAATGGGCGCGACTGATGCGCCCAGCGAAAATAAGCGCTGACGATACTCTGGCGTCGGAACGTTCCGCCGGTCGCAAATGACCCGTTATTGGGCGCATCTAGTTTGCTGGGTACGGGCACATAGAAACGACGGCGCATCATCACAGTTACGCGGCGCATATCCAAATACTCCAGCGCAAGTGTTCGTGAATCTGGCCCCCTGTATCCTGGCTGTGTTTTGATTGATGCGCGCCACTGCCTGATCAGCCTTTTTCTCCATAGTGTCCATCCTTACCCCAATTTGTTGCAGATCTGCATGAATGGATGATGTGATCTGGGCTGCGTTGAGGGCCAAGCTCCTAGAGAGCATTTGAGCAAAAGCCTCCATCATGGAGGGGATGTCAGTGGGAATGGGAGTTGAGTCTGCAGCCTCGCTCACCTCCAGCAATAGGCCTGTATGGGGATCCAGCATAGGTGTGGAGGGGGGCCCTGCGCACATCCGCCCCAGCAGGGATTCCGTGGAAGCTGGGGATACAGCTAGGGGCAGTGGGGGGAAGCCGGTACCTGGGGATTGCGGTGTGACCAGGTCCTGGTCGGCTATAGACTCTCCGTGTGTCTCTGCCTCCTCCGCCGCATGTAGGCCCTGCTGCGCTGCCGCCGCCATCTTGGCATAGCTGAGGGGGCCGGGAGAAGCCGCCATCTGCCGCGATAGGTCCCTCCTGACCGGCGCTGCGAGCATGTACCCGTTCATGGGGGGTTCCCCCGACCGACAATCCCGGTGAGATCGCTCGGGGGGCGTCCTGGAAGCTCCGGTGGTTAAGACAGGGCCGTGGTGGAGCGGAGCTCTAGAAGCCGGCGGCCATCTTGGGAGCTGCCGCGCATGCGCCCTCCCTGACGTGACTTTTTCAAGGGGCGACTTGACACCTGCAGACAATAGGGTTAGCATTTGCGTCAGCTGGGAAACTTGCACCTTTAATTTCTCTATTTCTGAATTCCCATTCGACACATTGAGCGTTCGAACCTCAGCAGGAAATGAAAATCCTGAGCCCTTCTTTTTCTCCTCTAGGATAGCCTCTTCCTCCCTTACCATCTTAATGAGATCAGAGTATCGCAAAGAGGTACCTCCTTGTAAAGTTTTCAACTGGATCCAGATAGGGTCAGAACTCAGAGCGCCTCTCAGGATCTGTTTCATTCTTACTTGATCCATATCCCTGGGCTCTATTCCTTTCTTTAGTACAATCTGGTATAGCATTTTGTTTAGTCGTCGAATATACTCGGAAAGCTGCTCATTTTCCCGTTGAAACATGTGTTCAAAGAGGAAGATTAAATCTGTACCTTTCTCTGTGCGCCCAAACTCATCTTGCAACATGCGAAGATAGTCATATGCTGTACAAGACTCCTGACTGAATTTCAAATTTCGGATGGCTTCTGTTGCAACGCCTTTCAGACTTTCAGTAATGCGCTGTTTCTTTTGAGCCTCTGGAACATCCCATTCTTCCAGTGCTTGCATAGCCTGTTCCATCCAGGTTTCATACTCTTCTTCTCCAGGAGGTACAGGCTGCACTCCAGAAAAGATTCTCAACTTCCTGTAGCCATAGTTCACAGAGGGCGAGGACATTTTTATAACGCTCTCTACCAGTTTTCCTATGTCCATGAAGAAGGAAGCTGGGGGGTAGTTAGTGGTTGGCACAGAAGTGGTAGTTACTTCCACTGTGTCTGACATGGTCTGGCTTGGTCCCTCCAAACAACTTGCTGAGGTGACTAGAGGGAGTAACCGTGCTTTAACTTCTCCGGTTAGCTGGATGCTATCACCCTGGAAGCAGGTTGGGACTCCTTTCTTCCATTCTAGTAGGGCATAGGTATGGGAGATTTCTTGATCTATTTTTGTGTCTATTACAAACACTTTCTGGTCAGGTGCTAGTGTAGTTACTGCTTGACGGATCTGTTCCTCTGTCCATTTGTCAGCAGGAATGTCCATTACTACACTCAGCCCTAATTGGCCATTTTGTTCCTCGCACCACTCTGCTGCTGTGTTTGGATCCATTGCTGGCTCGTTTGTGTGGTTATCACTTTGCGAGAGGTATCAGAAAAGATCCCGGACGAGAACCCCCACGTGTAGCGCTCACCCCCGAAGGAGCCGCTGGATGATCGGGTCTTCTGTTTTACCTCTGTGACACACCACAAACAATGAATCCACAGCACACCAGCACACCTTGTGAGAGTTTAAATAACTATTTACTGTATATATATAATAATCTGAATAGCAATATACAACATCAACGTTTATCTCTACACAGCATAACACAGAGACTGCATATGAGACACCAGCATAACAGTGATGAACGATAAATGCGGTTATTCTAACTGTGAACTTATATATAAACTTAGTCCCAATGTACCCGGGTACCTAACCCACTGGCCAGTGGTAGTTTCTTCAGCTAGCCAACGTTGGGGCCCAATATGAACGGTGAAAATCTGTGTGTATGGTTAATGACAACGGGCCGGAGGCCTCTCACCCATCCACGGAGGGAGATGTCCGTCTGTAGCCGGCAGGGATGTCAGCAATTATCTTCTGCGATGAAGAGCTGTAAATAGGAGCTGAAGTCTGATGTCATCAGGGGTTCTGGTCATCAAATTTGGCGTCCGTCCGGGCCGAGTCGCCGCCCGCAGTGTCCTCTCAGCAGGGTGGCACCTTACTCACAGCCCCAGAGGATCCTCTTCCAGCCAGGAACAAACAGCCGTTTAACCTGTGTAGCAGATGTCACTTCAGGAAGGCACGTGTGACAAGTCAGCACAGTCTCTCCACAAACAGGCGGCACACCCAAGCAACAGCAGTCTGTTATCCCTGTCTCCTCACACCAGACTGAGGCCAGCAACCTCTTGCCCCAGAGTTCACTTCCTTCTTTCTCCTGTAGCACTCTGGGAACTGTAGTCTAAGTATCCATTTTCATTTGTAATTCCTCAGTGGCTGTGTCTACAATCCCCACAAAGCTGTGCTCTCTGGCTCCACCTGCAGCTGCAATATCTTTTCTCTTAAAGGAGCTGAAATCAACAACAGGGCTACATATATATATATATGTAGCGCCCCCTTTACTTTCAGTGCGGGCACTAGTCTAAATTTAGCAAGAATGGGAGAGTTACCTTGCTCCCATTCATACAATTGTTAAGATGGTGACCCCTGTTATTTCAGAAGTGTCCTCTGGGTCAGTCTGCACTCTAGGGATGTGTCGTCATCCCTGGTCAGCAGTTGACGGCAGAGGGGGTTCTGACAGAGCAAGCTTTCCCCAGCAGCCAATTGGAGGAGTTTTCCCTCTCGGGGCATGCTGGGGATGGATATATATGTTACAGGTGTCATGTGCTCGAGGCAGTTCTGCAGGGTTCCGGTTCCAGGTGCGGCATCCACCTTCAGGGTGCGCGCATCCATGGACCCCACCAGTGTGGCCCACCTGGCCAAATCCACAGGCTATGCTGAACCTCAACCGGAGGTCAAAGGGGACCCCAGTACTCTACTGGGTTCCCAGTTCTTTTGAGGAGATCCCAGGCTGGGTGCCGTACGATTGGGGAGTCGGCTTGAGGAGAACCCGGAGGCAGGTTGTCCAACAGGGCCTGAATGAACCAATCGGGGATCTGGTGACCGGGATGCTGACAGGTACATTTTGCTGTCACCCGGTAACCTATGCTAAAGGAGATTTACTGGGAGGATTCGCTTTGTTCACCCATCCAACTTATTGAAGAAATTAGCCGATTACAAGGGCCTTAGAGCCAGATCTGAGACAGAGAGATGTGTTCCTCCCAGCGATTCAAAGTGACACCTCAGCTGCCAGGTTAGTGTGGGGAACCTGCCCGTGGGCACTCTACACACTCCACTCATGAGTGGAAACGAGTTCAGCTATTGCTATTGTCGAGGTTAGGCCTGCCCTGTTCACATTCAGGCCTGATACCACAAGGTTCTCTTATCCTTCCTTCATCAGCTTTCCTTTCCTTAAAATGAAGATGATGTTTGCCTTGTTGGCTGCAAAAAAAAAAGGCATTGAAGGAAACTTTATTGACTGTCTGGACATTCGCTCATTGCTCCGCCACTGGTATTTCACCCCTAGACATCACCAGGGTAACTTGGCGTGGCAATCCCAGTATTTAACCGGTGGCTCCTTCGGGGGTAGTGCTATATATATATGTCAATAAACATCCTTTTTGAGAAAAAAATTATTTATATTTTTTCAAATCTCAATTGTCTAAAAATTGTGTTACTTATCCTCTAATATTTAGTTACCTAAACCTCTTGTCACGTGTCCTCCTAACCTCCCAACCTCCAAACCTAATGTTGCTTATAGTAATCCAAGCCAATATTCTGCTTTTGCACCAAGTCTCTAATTATTCAAACTTGATCTTATTCATTCTCCTCAGTGATCCTTTGCATGTCTCTCTCTTAAAATGATTGTAAAGTCTTGTTTTTTTTTTAGCTTAAAATCACAAACATGTTATACTTACCTGCTCTGTGCAAATCCTCTTTTCGGATCCCTCTTTGGTGCTCCTGGCCCCTCCCTCCTGTTAAGTGCCCTCACAGCAAGCATCTTCCTATGGGGGCACCAAGCCAAGCCACAGCTCCTTGTTTCCAGTCAGACTTGGGGCCACAGTCCGCCCCCTTTCTCTCCTTATTGGCTGACTGGCTTTGATTGACAGCAGCAGGAGCCAATGGTGATGCGCTGCTGTCTCAGCAAAGAC
Source organism: Rana kukunoris (assembly GCA_029574335.1). Taxonomy (NCBI): domain Eukaryota; kingdom Metazoa; phylum Chordata; class Amphibia; order Anura; family Ranidae; genus Rana; species Rana kukunoris. The sequence goes on from CM056049.1 coordinate 595,101,390, forward strand.
AATCCTACAACATTGCTGGATCTAGATGGGAATTTAGGTAAGTATTAGGGGGGGCTGCTGCACACGAAAGGCTTTTTATCTTAATGCATAGAATGCATTAAGATAAAAAAAAAAACCCTCTGTCTTTACAATCAATTTAATGAATCTAAGATTTACCGGCTTGAAGTGGTTGTAAACTCCAGTCATGAAATGTTTACAAGGCACATACAGTATATCTGTAGTGTTTACTTGTCTCTCTCCAAAGTTCTAAGTGTGATTTCTCTCTGGCGCCTCGTTTCTCTGTTATCAGCATGAGCCGCTTCTGAGAAGTTTTTCAGACGCATGAAATAACATTTGTGAAGGGAAGGGAGTTAAGCATACATCTTGTTTATTCAGAATACAGCTCTGCATGTTCCTTCATTCATATGTGGAGGGGGGGGGGGGTTGTCCCTTTCCTCCAATCAGCTTTCACACAGTGCAAGAGCTGTGACTATGGCTCTCCATCCCCTCCTCTGTTCTCATTACAGATGCAGAAGGATTTTATCACAATTGTGCTCTTCTGAAGGGTTGTTGACAAGAGAAGGGAAGATAAACATGTAAAACTTATGTAGGAGGATTTTTTTCATCCCTGTGTATCATAGACAGACAATGAAAGCTAATGTGAGAAGGGCTGAGGTAGTGTCTCAGTCCCAAATTGATATGAACAACACAGAATTTTTCATTTTTTTGTCAACGGGACCTTTAAAGAGTTACATACTGTGTGTATCACCTGAGGCTATTCACTTCACTGGGTATATGTGAGGGTTTACAACCACTTTAAATATCACATATGTGCCTTATCCACATCCACCACAGCCGTGTACCTTCTGGAGTATATCTTCTGCATTTCTTCAATAAGGTAGAGGGGGCATATTGAAATTGTCTGAACTTTTAAATATGTATTAAATTGGCTAACCGCAAAATATTTAGTCAAATGCCAGCCAGTTATAGACACTGCAACAAAACATTCAGGTTTGCTTTTGCTGGTAAAGGAAATCTGTACTTAAATGAGATACCATATGGAGGCTACCAGTGCTGAACTCTTTCTGAAATTGCCAGTTGACTGTCGGTCCCTGACTTCCACACACTGTGATTCACTGTACCAGAAAACACATGCAGCAAGTTTGATCAGAGTGACGTCAGAACTGATCTATATACTTATAGTATATTCCAGCTTATAATTTGCCATAAGTAAAAACATCCATTAACATACTCACTTTGTAGCCTCTGTCAAATCCTGAACAGTCTGTTGCATGCTGATGTGACAGCACTCAGGTTATACTGCAGCTCTGAGAACCTATTAAGGCAATAAACAGAAAAAAACCTAAGGTGACCTCCCAGACTTCAGTATCAATTTATTAACATCTTGTCAAGCCACTCGTCTGAGTTGATCAAACTTATGAAAACTGAAACCTAGTTATTTATATGGCTATGGTTTAAAACATGTTTGCTATTTTCTTCAATCATGCCTGATTAGCCTTCTACATGTCACATACATTATAGCTGAATTTTTATCCAAGTTTGTTTAAAATACCTTACGAAAAAAAGAAATGTTCTGTGGGGGTTAAATTGTCGGTAGTACAAAAAGGCTGAAAAATTTGAGAACAAGTAAACAAATGTAATTCAAAGATTTGAAATCAGTGATAATTATATAGCACTAAAGTGTCATATTTTACCACAATAAACTCAGTTCAGCAGCTCCTTAGGAGCAAAGCCAACCACTTCACTAGATGCTTATGTGTACTGTTCAGTGGTGTGTATCATTTTCGCATTGATCCAGTGGCTTAATAAATAATGTCCAAAATTATCTACACTCCAGAAAGTAGGCTAATGTTGGAAAGAAAGATCAAGATAATGTTAGTAGATGTTAGTACAATTACATTCTGACAATGCTTATTAAAGAAAATCTATCATTACAGCATGCTCTTTCATTTTACAACATCAGCATAGCAATAGCAATACAACAACAGTTATTATTGACAGTCCAATATAAACTTACTTTCCTGTTGTGAGTGCTGCTTATCTGCTTGCCATCTTTTTCCACAACTTTCTGGATTCCCCTAATGCTTACAGATTCTCCTTTGCTGTTTAGTTTCATCTTCTAAAGATTACATATCCCATGGTGGTACCTTGTTGGGATTCCTGTACTGACTCTAACTCCTGAAACTCTTCCTCTCTGTAGTTCAGAAGGCAGGCTCTGTGCAATGTTTGACACAACAGTGCCTACTCACAGGGCATAGTGTTTATGTGTAAGTAAATGTATGGGGATCTTCCAAACCTCAGATTTATAGGAGTAGGCTACAGATAACTATATACAAAGTGGAAATAAATACAAGTATTTACATTTTTGAACATAGATGCACTTTAAATAATCTTAATGATCCATTAAGCAAAAATTCAAATACGTATAAAATACAAGTATATGGTATCCAAAAATAGATTTTTTTACTTGACTGAAGGGAAACAGTTAACATCCTTTTATACAGAATGTGCTTGCATAATAATTTTCCTTATATTTTGTCATATAGGTTTCTATATATACAGTGGATATAATATCTACACACCCTTGGTAAAATGTCAGGTTTCTGTGATGTAAATCAATGAGACAAAGATAAATCATTTAAGATCTTTTTCCACCCTTAGGCCTCGTACACACGGGCAAGAATCTCGTCAGGAAAAAAACGTTGTTTTTCCCGATGAGATTCTTGGCAAGAATCTCTTGGCCGCCCGAGTGTACACACAGACCTTTCAAAAGAACCACGGTTTTCTTGAAAGGCAAGAACGCGGTGACGCCATCGCGTACGACAAGCATGCGCTTGTCACATTCAATGCCGTCGCCGCCATCTTGCTTCACCCAACTATGCCGTGGAAGCTACCGTGAATGCGTCAAAGTAATTTCGAGCATGCTTGGGTTTCCACAGAGAAAAGTAAGTATACACACTCTCGTGTTACTCATCGGGAAACAGGCCGACAAGAATCTTGACAAGAAAATAGGATCTCTATTTCTCTCGGCGTGATTCTGGCCAGATTTCCAGACGAGAAACCTGAAAGCCTCGTACACTTGCTCGGTTTACTGGGCACAGAAAGCTCTGCCAGCAGTTTTCTGCCGAGAAAACTGAGCGTGTGTACGAGGCTTGAATGTGATCTATAAACTGTACAACTCAATTGAAAAACAAACTGAAATCTTTTTTAGGGGGGGGGGGGGTGTAAAAATAATAAACAAATAATAAACCAAAATAATGTGGTTGCATAAGTGTGCACAACCTCTTATAACTTCAGAATTAAAGCGCAGTTCCGCCTGGGAAAAAATAAATAAAAGCCATCAGCTACAAACACTGCAGATGCTGACTTTTAATATAAGGACACTTACCTGTTCAGGGAGCCCGCAATGTCGGCACCCGAAGCCGACCTGGCATCCTTACTAAGGGAAACAGGAAGTGAAGCCTTGTGGTTTCACCGTGTGTTTCCTACTGTGCGACTGTGAGTGGCTCTTCACTTTCTGAATGGTCCCTAGTGTCTTCTAGAACCTATGTGTCTCCCAGAAGGCAGCGGAGGGAGGAGGAGGGGCCAGACATTGCATAGTTCACCACACAGATTGCAGCGATCTTTCCCCAGAAGTGGGAGCAGATATCTGGATTTGACAGGTATCCACTCCCCCTCCCCCTGAAAGGTGCAAAACGTGGCACCGGAGGGGGTGAGGAATCCGATCCACATAGGTTCAATTTCTGGGTGGAACTCTGCTTTAACCACTTAACCCCCGGACCATATTGCTGCCCAATGACCAGAGCACTTTCTGTGATTCAGCAGTGAGTCGCTTTAACTGACAATTGCGCGGTCGTGCGACTTGGCTCCCAAACAAAATTGGCGTCTTTTTTTTCCCACAAATAGAGCTTTCTTTTGGTGGTATTTGATCACATTTTTTGCGCTATAAACAAAAATAGAGCAACAATTCTGAAAAAAATTCAATATTTTTTACTTTTTGCTATAATAAATATCACCCAAAAATATATATAAAAAACATTTTTTTTCCTCAGTTTAGGCCGATACATATTCTTCTACATATTTTTCGTAAAAAAAATCGCAATAAGCATTTATTGATTGCTTTGCGCAAAAGTTATAGCGTTTACAAAATAGGGGGTAGTTTTATGGCATTTTTATTATTTTATTTTTTTTACTGGTAATGGCGGCGATCAGCATTTTTTTCAGTACTGCGACATTATGGCGGGCACTTCGGACACTTTTGACACATTTTTGGGACCATTGGCATTTTTTTAGCGATCAATGCTATAAAAATGCATTGTATTACTATAAAAATGCCACTGGCAGTGAAAGGGGTTAACACTAGGGGCTGGGGAAGGGGTTAAGTGTGTTCCTGGGTGTGTTCTAACTGTATGGGGGTGTGGACTCACTAGGGGAAATCACTGATCTTCTGTTCATACATTCTATGAACAGAAGATCAGCGTTTCCTCCGCTGACAGGATTGGGAGCTGCCGCTTTAGAGCGGACGTATAGCTACGGGCTCTCGCCCAGCAGTGCCGACTTCCCGCAGTAAAATGACGGCGGGTGGTCGGCAACAAGTTAAGCAATCACGTTCAAACTCATGTTTAATAGGAGGGCCCTCACCCAGGCTATCCAGGCCAATACGGCAACACTAAATGCTGGCCTGAACAGAATAGCCGTGGCCTTGGAGGGCAGGCCGCCAGGTGGGCAGAGACCAGGGGCTGCTCCTCCTTCCCTGGATTACCCCCCCCATGAGTCCACCCTGAGGAGCCGGGCCCGTGGCCGTGGGCGCCCCAGGCGTAGGTCACGCCAGCGGCATTCATTTTGTTTCCCCCTTTTTTTTTTGGTTTTTACTGGACATTTTTTTTTTTTTGCTGGACATTTTTTTTTGGGGGGTTTTGCATGATTTTTGAATGTGGGGGTGACATTCCTGCCGGAAAAGGGGTGTCACCCTCATTTGTGATGAGAAGAGTTCCCCAGGACCAGGGAGAAGTGATTCCCAGGTCCGTGTGAATGGAGTATGAATGTACAGTGACATAATTGGAGCCGTGGTGTGGCGTTGCTGCTCACAAGTCCTGCATGGTAGGCTTGTGCCAATCCAATTTGATGAGGATGTGAGGTGTGTGTGCTAGGGACCACAGTGGTGTGCATGCATGCATTCTCATTGTGCCATGATTAATGTGTGTGTTTAACGTGCAAAGATGCCTAATGTGAGCTGTCTCCTGTCTGCTCGTCCCTCAGAAGACAGGGTAGCCTCGGTTAGGGGGGGGATTGTCTGGTTCGGGGGTCAGGTCATCACGTATGTCAATCTCCAGGCCCTTTCTCACTGCGAAGTTGTGAAGCATGCAACATGCACCGATGATCTGACATACTAAGTTTGGGGAATACAACAGGGTACCCCCAGACTTATCCAGGCATCGGAAACATGACTTCAGGAGGCCAAAGGTGCGCTCCACAACTGCACGGGTTTGGGCGTGTGCTTCTTTGTATCTTTCCTCTGCTGGGGTTTGGGGGTTCTGGATAGGAGTCATGCCTGACTCCCATGTCACTCACCAACCAGCCAGGTGTCCCCATACATGTTCTGTTCGAATTCCATTGGGATGGGGCTCTGATTGTATATGTAGCTGTCATGGCTGGATCCGGGGTGTTTGGCACGGACGTGCCATATGAGGCCTTGGGCATCGACTATCACCTGTACGTTGATGGAGTGCCAATGCTTCCGATTGCGGTATATGTGCTCTGTCTCACCGGGGGGGGGGGGGTCTGGAGTGCCACATGTGTGCAATCAATGGCTCCCACAATGCCTGGGAATCTGGCAATTCTGTAGAAATCTGTCATTGCCTTCAGCCGCAGGTCCTCAGTGGTTGGTTTGATGATTTGGTTGGTCATGCGTCTGAGGATTGCAGGGATAACCTGGTGCACACATCTGCTCATGGAGGATTGTGACATCCCAGCCACCACTCCACTTGTTCTTTAAAAAGAGCCACTGGCAAGGAAATGGAGTGTTGCCAGGACCTTGACCAATGGCTGCACTGTATGTGAGCGGTGTGTTGGGCTGGTGATGTCCTCCTGCAGGGTTGTGGTTAATTCCATGATGGCATGAGGTGTGAATCTGAAGAAGCGATACACCTCAGAATCACTCATGCCAAAGATGTCTATGCGTGTGCGGTATATCCTCTCCCGTGCCCTCCTCCATGCCCTCCTCCTTCTTTGCTCATCTAAAGTCAGTAGTATAGCTATGAGCCTGTATGCATGTTGGCATACAGTTTGTTGTCCTTCAAGTGTGGCTGCTCAGCTCATCCCTAACAGATGTTGCTTTACCTGTGATGTAGATGGATTGTCTAATTTTAAACCAGCTTTTATATGGACTAATTTTAGACAGTACGTGCAGCTGTTGCGCACAGCGCGTAGCCTGCGCTGCACCAACTTATCTGGATCGCCGTAACTCCCTCATTTTCATATTTGACTAGCAAATCAATGGTGTGTCTAGCGCAGTTTTGCGTGCACAGATGCGCCGGTCTATTGAAATTAGGCCGGTCGAAAAAAAATTGATTTCATGCGTATCTCGTTTTGGGGATACGGCGCATCGATAGGCAGGTGCATATTTAGACTTACGCCGCGCATCTCCTGTAACGCCGGCAAAATGGCTCTCTGAATCTGGCCCGGGATCTTTATTACAAAATAAGCGATACAAAAAACAGGTAAAAAATACCCCACCGCCTTCACCTCAGTTGTCTTATTAAAACAGGCAACATTGTCTAATTAGATAGAGCTGCCAAAGATGTCTAATTAAATCACCAGTTTTAGGGTTCCCATGACTAAGTCATGTGTCTAGTGACGTAACGCATGGGGGAGGAGCTAAGTGGCGGGATCGACGGATGTTATCGGTATCAGGAGATCATCAAACTGAGCTGCAGTAGAAGTTGCTTTCCTTTTTCCGTGGATTCGTAAGTGTGCATACAAACAGTGTAAAGTCAAATTAGATTGGCAAACCTTAACATTTGTACACTAACATGGAGTGGTCGATGATCAAGTAGACTTGGAAAGGCCAGAATATCTAAGAACTTGGCTGGACATGTTTAAACTGATTGTGTGTGTATTTTGAGCTGGTTGTTGTACTTAAGGGGTCAGCCTGTCAATAATGGTATCCATTTGATGATTGAGGTTGCAAATGTCTGACAGATGGATTTGACAAATGAAAGAAATAGATTTGGCATAAATTCATTGTTCACATATAATTCTTAATTGTAAAGGGTCTATTAAAGTGGATGTAAACTCACTCTCCTTTCTAAACTACTGCCATAGTGCTGATCTATAAGGATATACATGTCTCCTGAATGTATTATTACCTGTCAAATGTCTCCCCTCTGTCTGTAATGAGACCCGAAAAACTGCAGATTCTGTGGGTGAGTCTGTTGTCTGGAGCTCAGTGGGTGGAGTCGTGATATCAGTAGACTCCCCGCCCACCTCTACACTCCCCTTGTCAACATGCATTTTCTCTTGTGTATTCCTTACACTAAATTCTGCTCACTAACATCCAGTCAAAATCCAGAAAAGTAACCACATGACTTCAGAAAAGGAGTGGGGGTGGGAATTAAAAATGAATGCCTGTCTCCAGGCTAGTACATGAGATAACAACAAAACAAGAGAAAATAGTTCCCCCAAAGAAGACCAAAATTAGAACACTATGGAAAAAACACTGAATTTTATTAAGTAGAAAAAATATAGTGCAAGAAAAAACATATAGAAAATGGCAGATAAACAGAGTGGTATCACAGTTAAAAAAGACAACGTTGTCAATTAAAATCAAAAGAATCACAGTTGTGCATCACACATACATAACCCAATGACCAAACACCCCGCCCTGCTGAGGAAATTGTAATAACGCAATGCGTCCAGGGGATAGGAGCCTGAATTCTGTATCGCTCGCTGCCGTCCTGAGAGCTCGATTATTCGACCCCAAGATTCGATGTCCTGGTTGTATCTTTTAATGCCTTATGTTACTGGCTAAATGTGAGTAGCCTGTGTGTTTTTTACATTTAATAAATACCCTTGTCCAGCGGAAGCTCTTAGATTTGTGATTTCTTCTTACATGTCTGGACCCATGTGTATGGCTGATATATGAGGAAGTGAATTACCATCCTGCTCCCTGGATTCTTTGTTGACATACCTGCTTTTCTGACCATCTGGTAACACAGTGGTCTATTGCTGAGGTAAGAGTAGCCATCTCTACTGGTGGAGGGATCACTCACAAGCTTGGTGTGTTTACTACAGTATCACTTGGTGAAGAATCCTAAGAAGTGTCTGATTGGATTTCCAATCTCTTTAGGCTTTGATTTTCACACAATATTTTTGCAAACTGTTGGTTTTGCGCTGCACTATTTTCTTTATTAACAATAACCAAACAAACCTGGTTCAGGCACACAATTAATGGAGCACAGCTCAGAGTGGGAACACTCCCAGACTTAAATATATTGAGCAGTCCTGTGTATGGAGGGGGGGAAAGTTTCCAGTGAGCTGAATGTGCTATTTGAAAAGGGTGAATCCAGAGATAAGGGTGTTGGTTGGTTAGTGGGATGGATGCGTGGAGGTAGATTTGTCACGTTGTCAATAGGACAAATACTTGCTAATCACAATGGTAATAGAACTCAGATGCAGTCCATAGAGAAACACTAGTGTGATTAACACAAGTATGCACAGGCTTCAGTAGGTACATATATAGCACAAATATGGCGCTGGGCTGCAGATATGGGGGAGAGTATAAAGCACAGGGGTCAGGCTGTTATGTCCATAATGTAAAACATTAGGTAGAGATGTCAGAGCTCACCAGCTGGTTAGTAACATTCCTTCACCTGTGTAACCTCTCAATACCCCATTATACTCACAGGACAGAAGCTGGGTTTTCAGTGTGCTAGGCAGCACACACACAGGAAAAGACAGCAGCACACTGCTTCTCCACGGTGTGATCCGTACTGCAGTAAGACCATGCAAATAGCAGGCAAGCTTCAGGTGTGGTCCTGTGTAAAGTGAGACAGCCAAACAGCTGAGCGCAGGAAGCCAGTGGAGAAGCAGTGTGCTGCTGTCTTTTCCTGTGTGTGTGTGCTGCCTAGCACACTAAAAACCCAGCTTGTGTTCTAATTTTGGTCTTTATTGGGGGAACTATTTTCTCTTGTTTTGTTGTTAATTGCGCTTGACCATTAGAACTGCATCCCTTGCGGATGAAGCTGGAATATTTTCATTTAAATATTTTTAGATATATGATTATTGTCAAAAAATAAATATTTTTTTTTTTTTCGATTGGTTGATCCAGGCTACAACCACATTTTTTGTATAGTGCATGAGATATGTAAATAGCCTGATGTTGCAACTGTGATCAGATGACCTCAGACACAGACACTGCAATTCTGCCCACCTCTCACTAGATACATCTAACTTAAATCAGATCACAGGTCTGTGTATATTCTGCTTTCTGTACTGTGTTTTCACTCCAATATACATGCATTTCCTCATCACACTGAACTATGGATCACACCCCATGATGGGAAACATCCAGTCAAAACACAGTAAATGCAGCCAATCCTGAGGGGAGAAGGATGGGAAGAGGGATGTGGATTGTGAACTTTTTACACAAGACGTGCCTCTGTCTCAGGCTAGTGCATGATATATGTAAATAACCTGTCATTCATAGCAAGGGGGCGGAACGGACTAAGGTTTTTCTCTGCAAGTCTGTTTTTTTTCAATGAACAATAAAAGAGGATTTCTCAGAGCTGGATTAACTCTGTGTGGTAAGACTGGGCACAGATGATAGAAAATCCTATACCCTACATTGTGTGTGTGTGGGGGGGGGGGGGTTTACATCCACTTTAAGTCTATTTTTAATGCTTACAATTTAGTGCTACTCACATAGTGGTTATTGAATAGGGACCCCTGTTCTTTGCCTTAACCTTCTCAAGAACCTCAGCCCCTCTGACAAATCAGGTTGAGTGTACAAACATACAATATCACAAGATATCCCTGGAAGTAATACTTGGTACCCAATAATACTGCTATGTCAAAGAAAACAGGGACCAAACCAAGTAGTATAGGCAAACTTAATATACTGTGAACTACTATGGTTGGTAACTAGACAAGGATAAAATGAGGTAACATTTTGAATCCAGATGAGCATAAACAGTAGGGAGGCCACCTCAATTGCAACAGTAGTAAAGTGTAATCTACGGATGGGTTTTTGTTTGCATTGTAGCTCCCATAATCAATTGAACCAAGTTCTCAATCAAAAACAAAATAATATTTATTAATAGATTATTTTGAAAACATCTAAAACCACACTCTTATTCAAGTAGACTAATTTGCCCTTTTAATATTGTAACATAGCCATTTGTAACTGCCAGTTTCTAAGGCTATAAAATAAATAGGCAGCGCCTGGCAAAACACCAGATTTAGTTTGGACATTTTCTGCGCTGTATATCCTACATATCGGTGTTGGAACATACATTTAATCTAATATTCATTAGGGCCAGTTCAGACCTGAAATGCACAGGAACGCATTCCGCATTCCTGTACAGTTTCTGCACATTTCAGCATGGTGTAATTTTGCAGCCCATTCATTTCAATGGGCTGAAACTGAATTGCACAAAAAGTAGTGCACGCAGTGATTTTCAAAAATGCATCACATCACATGGTACAGCAGTAACATACAATGTCGTGCCAACAATGAATTGCGTTTGCAACTTGCATTTGGGATGCCATTAACAATGTGTTTGCACCTGCAGCAGAATGCAAAGGCAGTACGTTTTGAAAGTGATTTTGGTGTAAATAAGCTGTTATGCCTATGATGATCCATTTATAATGGATGCGTAAAATCTGCAAGTTGCTATTGATTATATCTCTAAATCATTTGAGTAGGGATGGGTAAAACTGCTCATATTTGACCCATTAAAGGGTTCAGTAAATTCATTAAACCCAAACTTAGCAGTGAATCTGATAAAAGTCTAAAGGACATAAATCCTATTCTTAAATGATGGTAATTTTTAGGGCTAATATTCAAACTAGTTGGAAAAAAAGGCATTGGGCACTGCCATGGGGGACATAAATAATAATTAAAAAAAACATGTACTTAACAAATTACAATTCAGGGAGAGGGAGAGGGTCTTTTCGTGTGGCTTCAAGGACAACATTGAAAACATACAAATTCCTTAAATAACATATTTGGGGAATGCTTTAAAGTTGTACTGTACATAGTTTTATGGAACAGTACAATTTTCGCTGGGACAGGCTCAGTGACAGTGTACACTGGCAGTGCATATTTGGCTGCGCTATTGATTTTTTGTTTTACAAATTGTTTAGTTTTCATACAGCAGCAGCAGCCCTATATGGTGCAGTGAACAAAGGCAGCTACAGACTTTCTTTTACAAAAGTTGTATTGTCATATACACCAACAGTACAGGTTCACAACAGCATTATGGTATACAATGTATGAAGTAAATCCGGACCCGAAAGCCCACGTCAACATAAAGGAAGCAAAATCTTATGCCATACTCAATTGAAAATAGAGATGAAAAAAGTATATAGAACAACCCCTTTAAGGTATGTTAATGATTACAGGCAGTAAAATGGATCACCTGCAGCCAGTAACAATAGATTCCCCAAGAACAATAGAACCCCCACAACAATATACCCTCAAAAAACAGTAGATCCACCCCAATAACAAAAGATCTTGCCAGCAACAATAGATCTACCAGCAGTCAGCATTAATAGACCCTCCAGCACACCCTAGCACCCAAATGTATTACATACATTTAGTGCTGGAGGTACAGGAACTGCGTTCCCCCTGAAAAAAAGCCCTGCTTGTAAGCAGGTTGGTGCACATGGGTAGCTGACACTAACATACACATGGACATCAGTGACCACAGAGTAAATGCATTAGACATGATTGTGCTATTAAATGTGCCTATATATCCCATAATGACAAATAGTTTTATAAATATTATTTCTAATGTACACTTTGTATTGTTTTACAATTGTGTTGCATACTGTATAGTAAACCTAGAAAATGTCCAAAGCATCTATTATTCCTTTCAATGTTTTATAGGTTTCATTACTTGGAAGAATTAAATTATTTACAACTTCATTAACAGCACTGTAAACAAGAAAGTATAGATTTAATTTCTCGTGCTTACTGCATGTTTGCCTCTAAATTTGAGACATGTGACATTAAAACTATGTCCTTAGCTCATTAATCTCAGGTAATCATCACCTGGGTGGATGAGTAGTTTATAGCACTTGGCCCTTAGGAAGTAAAACAAAAGTATTAGCATTAAAAATGTATACATGGTAATATGGTCTTAACTGAAACATTGTGAATGCAAATTAGGATTTATTTTCATCCGACCCTTTTTGCAATAAGCATTCTTTGCTAATTCTGCAAAGTAAGTAAAATTGCCTATCCATTCTTGCTTCCAAAGGAACAATAAGCATGTATTTATTAAGGCTGTTAATGTTTACTAATTAACTAGTGTAGCCAGCTCAAAGATGTGGGTACAAACTAGCAGTAGTTTAAAGTTTTGTTCTAGCCATTTTAAAGTCTTGCATAGAGTGGGAGGTGTTTTTAAAATGTCTGTATCATTTCATTAGGAAAACTGCCACTCACTTCCTGTCCCTGCAATCTCGGAAAAATAAATGTAGTAGTGGTGGTCAGAAAGACTGGAAGTTCTAACCTTTCCCATCTCCCATTTTATTCTTCTTTTTTTTTACTTCCTAACAGGGCATGTGGTGAAAACTTCCAAAAAGGTAAAACAGTTGGTGATAAAAACCTTATAAAGGTTCTAACCCTTCCCTGCTCTATCCAAAATAAATTAAAACATTTGTCTGGAGTTGGGCTTTAGGTAAAGGACTTTTGCATTCCAGAGATCATCTGCCATTGAGGGTAATACCGAGAAATATGTCTTGTCAGTGGTTGACTTACTGACCTAGTACCCTCACAGCACACCAAAATAAGTCTAATGCCACGTACACACAATCGGGCATTCCGACGGATGTTTGCTCAACCTTGTCTTGCATACACACGGTCACACATATGTTGTCAGAATTTCCGAATGTCAAGAACGCAGTGACGTACAACACTACAACGAGCCGAGAAAAGTTCAATGATTCCGAGCATGCATAGGATTTTTTGTGCGTTGAATTGTGTACACATGGTCAGAATTTCCGATAAGAACTTTTGTTATCGGAAAAATTAAGAACCAGCTCTCAAATTTTTGTTGTCGGAAATTCCGACAGCAAATGTCTGATGGAGCCTACACACGGTCGGATTTTCTGACAACAAGCTCACATCGAACATTTGTAGTCGGAAATTCCAACCGTGTGTACGCGTCCAAAGTCTGATCTGCACACTGTTGTGGTGTGGAAGATTTATCCATTATGTGTTAATACTTGCACAGTGGCATCTGGACTCTGCCAGTATTAACTTGCAAATCAGTTCAATTAATAGGAACCCTGGCTCCAAGCTCCAAAGCCAGGGAAGGAACATACTGTATAGTATTTTCAGCGACCAGTCTAGTAAACTGTAACCATACTTGGAGGTTGTAGAAGGGAGCACAGCAGCATCTAACTACTGAATGCTAGCAATGGTAGATAAGGCTGTAAGGCAATGTAGCAATTGCACAATGCACAGATAGTGTTGTGTACGTGACAATAAGATTGAACATTTCTGGGAAATGGTAGATGAAGGGTGGCTGTTATGTTTTAAAATGATTATTGATATTACCACATTTTATTTTTATTCTAAAAAACAAATTCCCGCGGAACCCCTGCTTTAATGTCTAAACCACTGGCAACAAAAGTGAGTACACCCCTAAGTGTAAATTTCCAAATTGTGCCCGAAGTATCATTATTTTGTGTGGCAATTATTTTCCAGCACTGCCTTAACCCTTTGGGCATAGAGGTCACCAGAGCTTCACAGGTTGCCACTGGAGTCCTCTTTCACTCCTCCATGACTACATTATGGAGCTGATAGATGTTAGAGACCTTGCTCTCCTCCACCTTCCATTTGAGGATGCCCCACAGATGCTCAATAGGGTTTAGATCTGGAGACATGCATGGCCAATCCATCACCTTTACTCTCAGCTTATTTTACAAGGTAGTGGTCATCTTGGAGGTGTGTTTTGTGTCGTTATCATGTTGCAAAACCGCTCTGCAGGCCGGCTCTGAAAGGAGAGATAATGCTCTGCTTCAGTATGTCACAGAACATGTTGGTAATTATGGTTCTCTCAGTGAACTGTAGCTCCCCAGTGCCACCACACACGCTTGACACCATCTGAACCAAATAAGTTTATCTTGGTCTCATCAGACCACAGGACATGGTTCCAGTACTGTATTCTGGCGTAGGCCAACAAGGCCCAGGTCTAGGGCAGCACTTTGCAGGGGGGCAGCATTAAAAGAGTCCCCGCCGGCTTTTGCACTATACTGTTAGGAAAATTAGTCTAGTGCCCCCATAAAGCAGCCATTCTGCTTCTAGTATGCGGGCGGCCGGCATTCTGCAACTGTGGGGGGCGCTTCCAATTTTGACTGTTTTGTCATCCTGGACCACAAACCTTCCTCACTGTGCTATATGTTTCTGCTGCACCATCTACCTAAAGTAGAACTATAGGCAACACTTTTACCATCCCTGTCCCATTGCGAAGATTTCCCTTCACTTTCTCACTTTCTGCTCCTATGGGCAACCAGGAAGTAAAAGGAAATCTAAGTAAATTAAGGGAATCCATTGTCCCTGCACCCCCCCCCCCCGCCCTCAGAACTAGTGTCAGGGCGGGTCCTAAACAACACAGGGTGTGGCAGTGACAGGAAGGGGTGAGCCATATTTAAATTAGGGGGTTCACAAGTTTAATCAGGCCTAGGGCAGCACAAAACCTAAATACACCTCTGCATGGTTCCAGTAATCCATGTCCTTAGTCTGCTTGTCTTCAGCAAACTGTTTGCAGGCTTTCTTGTGTATCACCTTTAGAAGAGGCTTCCTTCTGGGACGACAGTCATGCAGACCAATTTGATGCAGTGTGCGGCGTATGGTCTGAGTATTGACAGGCTAACCCCCCACCCCCTCAACCTCTGCAGCAATTCTGACAGCACTCATACGTCTATTTCCCAAAGACAACCTCTATATATGACTCTGAGCATGTGAGCATGTGCACTCAACTTCTTTGGTCGACCATGGCGAGGCCTGTTCTGAGTGGAACCTGTCCTGTTAAACCACTATATGGTCTTGGCCATTATGCTGCAGCTCAGTTTCAGGGTCTTGGCTAGGGATGAGCTTCGCGTTCGATACGTTTCAATCGTTCGCGCCAAATTCGAGTGACGCGTCGACCCATAATTCACTGCGGCGTTGCTTGCTGATTGGCCAAGCATGCACATTGACCCCGCATGCTTGGCCAATCACAGCACCCAAAAAACGAGGAGCCATAATTGGCCAAAGCCTGGGTGCTTTGACCAATTATGGCTAAGGGCTTTAGCACATGCCCCACACTATAAAAGGCCACCTTCCGGGCGGCCTCGTGTAGTGTGTTCTGGATTTGTTAAAGAGAGCAGTCAGAGAGACAGAGAGATTATCTTTTTAGCTAGCTAGATAGAGCAGGCTAGTCAGTTTAGCTTTATTAGAGTTTGTAGAGAATATATATACATCCTTAGGAGTTGTACATATATTTATTCACTGTATAGCTTATCTAGATCTACTATTAGTATTTGTCAGGCAGGAGATTGTGCAGGCAGGAGATTGTGCATAGCTGCAGTGCTCTGAGGCCCGTACACACGACCGAGCTTCTCGGCAGAATTCAGCGAGAAGCTCGCTGGGAGACATATTCTGCCGAGTAACTCGGTCGTGTGTACACTTTCGGCGAGCATCCCGTCAGGAAGCTCGTCGAGCCAAAATAGAGAGCAGGTTCCCTTATTTCCTCGTTGTTCAATGAGGAAATTTGTCTCGACAAGCTTTCCGACCGCTCATCGGGAACCTCGTTGGGCGGAACGATGAGTTTAGCAGGACGTGTGTACGGGGCCTAACGTGTTGTATTGCCTGTGGCTGTGTGCTGTGATTAGTTTACACCTAAACATACTGGGTGTTACTGCAATTGTCCTGCTTATTTGCACCTACGCGAATTTGCTTTAAGTGCAAGTTTGCTGTGTAATCGCACGTAAGCACATTTACTGTAAGTGCACGTTTGCTGTGTAATCGCACATAAGCATATTTACTATAAGTGTAAGTTTGCTGTGTAATCACACGTAAGCGCATTTACTGTAAGTGCACGTTTGCTGTGTAATCGCACGTAATCGCATTTACTGTAAGTGCAAGTTTGCTCTTTAGTAGCATGTAATCGCATTTACTGTAAGTGCAAGTTTGCTCTTCAGTAGCACGTAATCGCATTTACTGTAAGTGCAAGTTTGCTCTTCAGTAGCACGTAAGTGCATTTACTGTAAGTGCAAGTTTGCTCTTTAGTACCACGTAAGTGCATTTACTGTAAGTGCACGTCTGCTGTTTAATCGCATGTTAACGCATTTACTGTAAGTGCACGTGTGGTGTTTATTTACACCTGAACGCATTAAAATGTCTGGAAGGACAACAAAGAGGCAGAGAGTCACGAGGGCAAGCAGGCTCTGCATCTAGAGGCAATGCTGGTGGTGGACGCGGTGCATCGTCTTCAGCATGTGGCCGCTTTTCCTTTTCGGGAGCTGGCCATGTTGAGCCTCAACATGTAGAGAAAATAGTAGATTGGATGACCAAGCCGTCCTCATCCTCCTCATCCTCTCTCACACAGACTGATCTTAGTTTGTCTGGCAAAGCAGCTGCCAAGGCTTTCTCTTCCCTCTGTACAATCACACAATTCTTCCCTAGTCCCACCGTGTCCTCCTGAGGAGTCCCCCGAACTAATTCAACACAGTGTTGGGTACATGCTGAATGAAGATGCGCAGCGTTTTGAAGGCCCCGATGATGAAACACAGATAGAGGAAGGCATTGATGTGAGCCCAGGGAGAGGGGGTGGCCGAGAGGGACAGCAATCTGGCAGTGATGTTCCCCCAGCTGGAGCATACTGCCAGGTTTTTGACAGTAATGAGGAGGGAGGGGATGATGAGGTCACTGACTCTACCTGGGTGCCTGATAGGAGAGAGGAGGAGGAGGAAGAGGAGGAGGAGGAGGACGAGGCACAGGCACATCTCCAAATAGGCAGGATGCCCTCCAGGGGTCAGCTTAAGGGCACACCAACTGCATTACAGCGCACATCTACGCTTGTGCATTGCGCTGCTGTGTCTGAACGGTACAGCAAAAGTTCTTTGGTGTGGGCCTTTTTTGAAACATGTCCATCAGATCGTATCTTTGCTATTTGCAACATATGTCGCAAGCGTATCTCGCGTGGCCAAAACATCACCCGCCTGGGTACCACATGCTTGTCCAGACATATGTTGACCTGCCATGCAGCTCGTTGGCAAGCACACCAGAAAGACCCTGTCATGGACAGCCTGGTCCATCGGTGGGCACATCGGCGCGCACGGGCGCGCGCATGCACGGTAGCGGCGCACACATGCGCGGGAGCGGCGCATCGGCGCGCACGGGCGCGCGCATTCGCGGCACCATAGCGTCCACCGGAGCGCGCACCAGCAGCGGCGGCGCGCGTGCATGTGGGGACGCCGTTCTGGCGCCAAATCCAGCTTTAAAAGGGATCTGATCCCTGTGCTTCTTGCTGTCCTGTCTACAGCGTCTCTGTGAGCTACCAGCATCTGTTACCCTGATTGAACCTGATCCTGACTACCCGGCTTGTACCTGTTAACCTGTCTGCTGCCTGCCCTGACCTCGGCTTGTTTGACTACCCCTTTGGCTTTATTCTCTGTACTTCTGCTGCCCGCCTGCTGATTGACCCGGACAGAATCTGACCCTGCCTGTACCAACTCTACCTACCGGAGGACTTACCTGCTGGGACTTGTTCCAGTCTGTACTACGGGACACCTCCCCCGCTTCTGCTGTAACTCCTGCTTCCAGCTGCCCGACAGTGAGCCTTGAATCATCAGCCTGCACCAGTCCTGCAACGTGTTTCCAGGAACTACCGACTCAGCTCACGGGCCCAGCACTCGCCAGTACCAGGCGCTTGTGCGACTCTGTAGTCCCGAACCTCCTGTCTGCACTATCAGGGGTCCCGGGACCAGAGAAGCAAGGGCTGCCGCTCCCTGCACGCCGGGCTCGTACCATCAGGTACGTGACAGACCCACACCAAAGACCAAGCGTACCTCCCCTTGCCCTTCTGGGACCTCCAACCCCACTAGACCCCCAGTCCTCTCTGAAGGCTGCAGTTAAGGTTTGTCACAACCTAGTAGTAGTAGTACATGCGGGCAATCTACTGATAGTACCAGACAAATTTCCCTGCCCCAGCTGCTGCAGCACCGAAAGAAGTACTCTCCCAGCCATCCACATGCCCAGCGGTTGAATGCTAGCTTAGCGAAATTGCTAGCATTTCAACTGCTACCTTTTCAGTTGGTAGATTCTGCCCCCTTCCGTGAGTTTGTGGAATGTGCAGTACATCAGTGGCAAGTACCCAAATGCCACTTTCTCACGAAAAGCGATTCCGGCTCTCTACCGGCATGTGGAAGGCAATGTCCATGCCTCGCTGGACAGGGAGGTCTGTGGTAAGGTGCATCTTACCACTGACTCATGGTCAAGCAGGCATGGACAGGGACGTTACCTGTCTTTTACGGCGCATTGGGTGACTCTGCTGGCAGCTGGGAATGACGCAGGGCAAGGTACAGTAGTTTTGGAGGCCCCACGGCTCCAAAGCACTACTACTGGTTGTGACACACCTCTCTCCTCCACCCCCTCCTCTTCTTCTTCCTCTGTGGCCTCTTCCTGTGGTGATGTTTTCTCTGAACCAGCCGAGCTCCATAGGCGTACGAGGGGCTACGCAGGAATGCAGGCCAAGAGATGCCATGCGGTGCTAGAGCTGGTGTGCTTGGGAGACAGGAGCCACGCTGGGGAAGAGGTTTTGTCAGATCTGCAGGGGCAGGCTCAGAGGTGGTTGACGCCACGCCAGCTGAAGCCTGGAATGGCGGTCAGTGATAATGGCACCAACCTCCTCTCTGCCCTGCGACAGGGAAAACTCACCCATGCGCCCTGTTTTGCGCATGTCCTGAATTTGGTGGTGCAGCGGTTCTTGGGCAGGTACCCGGGCTTACAGGATGTCCTGAAGCAGGCCAGGAAAGTCTGTGTGCATTTCCGGAGGTCATATAATGCCACTGCTCGGCTGACAGACCTCCAAAGGGAATACAACCTGCCCAAGAACCGCCTAATCTGTGACATGCCCACCAGATGGAACTCTACGTTGGCCATGCTGCAGCGGCTGCACACGCAGCAGCGGGCCTTTAATGAGTACCTGTGCCAATATGGCAGCAGAACTGGGTCAGGGGAGCTTGTTTTTTTTCCCCATGCCAGTGGGCCTTGATCAGGGATGCATGCACTGTCCAGTCACCATTTGAGGAGGCCACGAGGATGGTGAGCAGTGACAGTGCATGCATCAGTGAGACTGTCCCTCTTATTCACATGTTGGAGCACACGCTATGTGGAATAATGGACAGGGCCCTTGAGGCAGAACAGAGGGAGGAAGAGGAGGACTTCCTTACCTCTCAAGGCCCCCTTTACCCAGACAGTGGTCCTGCTTGCCCACCTAGCACACAGGAAGAGGAGGAGGAGAAGGAGGATGATTGTATCAGTAGCATGGAGGTGGAGCCTAGCACTCAGCATCAGCAGCAGTCTTCAAGGGATCATTTACAGTCCCAAGAAACACGTGGATTTTATGTGGCTGGGATGAGGTGCCTGTGGATCCTGTCATCCTCAGTGACCCAGAGGACTGTGCCCCAAATGCCTCTGCAAACCTACGCTGCATGGCCTCCCTGATCCTGCAAAGCCTGCATAAGGATCCTTGTGTACATGCTATCAAGGAGAGGGATCATTACTGGCTGGCAACTCTCCTTGATCCACTTTACAAGAGTAAGGTTGCCATCGCAGAGGGAGCAGAAGATGAAACTTCTGCGGGAGGCCTTGCAGAAGGGTCTGTGCAATGCGTTCCCAGAACCGGGGGGATTACCAAAACCTGGCTCTGGACAACGTCTTGCTGAGGCTTCGGTGAGTCACAGAAGGGGCGGTGGAGAAGGTGGCTGTCTGACTGATGCGTTTAGACAATTTTTTAGTCCGCAGCCCCAAGGTCTGACCGGTTCCAGCAACCATCGCCAGCGTCTGGTTTACATGGTCCGGGAATACTTAGGGGCAAGATCTGACTTGGACACCTTCCCCACCAAAAATCCTCTGGCTTACTGGGTCTTGAGGATGGATCACTGGCCAGAGCTTGCACAGTACGCAATTGAGCTACTGGCTTGCCCTGCATCCAGTGTTCTTTCAGAACGCACATTCAGTGCAGCTGGAGGCTTTGTGACCGATCACAGGGTGCGCCTCTCCACTGACTCTGTTGATCGACTGACCTTCATCAAAATGAATCAGGCTTGGATCAACACCAGCTACCAAGCACCTGATGCTGATGTTACTGAATAATAATTTTTTGTTGAAATGTCGGATCCCTTTGAGACTGCGTATGCTGATGCTGAGTGACTGTCCTGTTATGCTGCTGATGGAATATCCTTCTCCTCCTCACTTTTCTTGCTGATAGCTAGTAAGAAATGTTGTGTTTCTGGGCTCCGCCACCAGTGCCTAAGGCCAAATTTTTGTGCCCCTGTTTAACAGGGGCGTCTAATAACAATTTTTGATGCAATACTTTGCACGTGGCTCTTTGTTGTGCTCCAATTAGAGTTATTGGGAGGGGTTGCAGTGTAGCGTTGTGCCTAAGGCCCAATTTTTCAGCCCCTGTTTAACAGGGGCGCCTGACAACAATTTTTGATGCAATACTTTGCACGTGGCTCTTTGTTGTGCTCCAATTAGAGTTATTGGGAGTGGTTGCAGTGTTGTGTCGTGACTAAGGCACAATTTGTCAGCCCCTGTTTAACAGGGGCGCCTAATAACAATTTTTGATGCAGTACTTTGCACATGGCTCTTTGTTGCGCTCCAATTACAGTATCTTTGAGGGGTGCCATTTTTTCTACAACTTTTCTTTCACAAAAAAATAATTGATTGAGCCAAGATCTGGCATTGTAATGGCCCCCCACCACCCCTAAATAAATCTACATATTGTTGCCACACAGCACGGGCGCAAGCAGTATTAAATTACTTTTTTTCTGAGAGTAATCTCATGTTGTGCAGGGACATTTCTAAACACGTGCCACTACTATAGACACCCAGCAGGTACGATATTTAAAGGAATTTTTTATTTATTTTTTCACTTTAAGCATCATTAAAATGGCTGCTCCGGAAAATACGGCCGTTTTTTTTTTTTTTTCCATTGATACATGTTCCCTGGGGCAAGACCCGGGTTCTGAAAGACGTTTTCCAACATTAAATTGAATATTGGTCTTTAAAATGATCGTTTTTGAATTCGAACGTTCGAGTCCCATAGACTTCAATGGGGTTCTAAATGTTTGCGCGAACCCGCGGTCTGTTCGAACGTTCTGGTGCGAACCGAACGTGGGTATGTCCGGCATTTTCACTTAAGCCTCGTACACACGACCGGTTTTCCTGCCAGGAAAACTGCAGAGAAGCTTTTGGTTGGGAAAACCGTGCGGGAAAATAGAGAACCTTCTCTCTATTTTCCCACCAGGATTCTCAGTTGTTTTAAACCCGGCAGTTTTCCTATGGGAAAACACTGCGAGGGAGCATACACACGGCCGGGATTCCCGGCCAAAGTTCTCCCCGCAGTTTTCCTGACAAGATACCCAACCGTGGGAAACTTACTGAGCAGGTTCTCTGGTTTCCCGCCGGGATTCCCGGCGGACTTTTTACCGCTGAGAATCCTGGTTGTGTGTACGAGGCTGTATACTGTATATGAGGTTTGGATTTGTCTTTATATAAAAGCTTTTTTTCATTCAGATTTGTAGGGTGCTAGGAATTGTGCTGTGACCAAGGTTGAGCTGTGCTGAAGTGCCATGTTGATTTATAACACAGCAAAAGACAAGGGCAAAGGAGAATGAAATTATTGTAGCAAACCGAAAGACAGTAAATATATTTTTTTTACAAGTACACTTTACACAGCATATAAGCACCCTCTTGTTTTAAAATGTTTCAGATATGTCAGAAGAACCTGTTTTAATATTATAAAAAAATAAACTGAAAAGTCCTATCATGTAGCAGTTTTCTTGGTTGAATGGAGAATGAGAAAAATCACATATTAAATTAGTGACAATAGTGAAAGTTGTTGATCCATTGGATGCTATTGTCTTGGGTGTCAGGGCAGATGGTTCATTTTTATGTTAAAACAAAATTGATATACTGGACACTGACATAGAGGAATTGACAATTACATAAATGGCTTCTTAGTTTCATTCTTCTTATCCTCATACAGAAGGCAACATGTTTATATGTCGTTCGTTTTTATAGTAGTATTGATTGGTGATGCAACTTTTATTTATTTGCTTCATTCTGATAATGACATAAATGGTTTCCCAGTTTTTTTCATCTTATAATCAGACAGAAGGCAACATGTTTTGCTGTACTTCATTTTTATAGTAGTATCTATTGGTGATCTAACATTTATTATTTTAACTGTGTCATTCTGATCAGTTTTGCAAGGGATATTTTGAATATGGGTGACGCATACCAAACAATAGTATTTATTTCTTAACATTTCTGCAATTTTATTCAAATTTCAGTCTCTGTCCAGCACACATCTGATGGCCTTTTTTTTCTATAACATTCATGGTCTTTACATCTAAAAACATGTCTAAAAGCAAAACTAAAATGGGGCCAGGCTCCTTATTTAATGCATCGTATTACCTGTAGAAAAGAGTCTTGCCATTATTTATCAAAGCATGGTTGCCCATGTAGAATACATGAATAAAATTAAAGCGCTTTGGGGGTGGCATTCAATCATCATTTAGAACCTAGTAGCTCTTCATAACACCTGGTGAAAAGCTTATGTTCCACAATGCTATTGGCCCAATTCAAACCAGTTTTTCAGTTTTGTGCGGCCTAACAAACAGTAAAATCATCTGGATTTTTTTTTCTGTTATCATGTTGAAGTAGTTTCACCTCACTTAATGTCCCTGTGACACCAATACAAAAAATGAGGGGAACATTGTCACAATGACACAAAGCTAAAGACAGTAATAATAAAGTACACTTTACTTTTTGTTGCAGTCCATGTCTCGACTGGAGAGATTTTACATGACTTGCTAACTTGACAGGAAGTGAGAAGAAATGTTTCCAATTGAGCCACAGACCAGGCTAGAAATTGTCAGGGTTCTATTTCTTATGCCGCGTACACGCGGTCGTTTTTTGTGATGAAATAAAACGACGTTTTAAAAAACGTAATTAAATATGATCGTGTGTGGGCAAAACGTCATTTTATGTCTTCTGACAAACGACAAAAAAAAAATTTGAACATGCTTCAATTTTTTATGTTGTTTTTCAGAATGTCGTTTTTTTGTGTCATAAAAAATGATCGTGTGTGGGCAAAACGATGTTTAAAACAACGTTTTTATACCCGCACATGCTCAGAAGCAAGTTATGAGACGGAAGCTTCAATGGAACAGAGTGCCGTCGAACGTGGTGTACGTAACCACGCTTTGCAAGAGTATTTTCAGAAAACGATGGTGTGTAGGCAATGTCGTTTTTTTAAAATGAAGTTTGAAAAACTTTGTTTTGTTTCGTGAGATAAAACAACTCTTTTTTTACA
The DNA here is from genome assembly GCA_029574335.1 of Rana kukunoris. Classification (NCBI taxonomy): domain Eukaryota; kingdom Metazoa; phylum Chordata; class Amphibia; order Anura; family Ranidae; genus Rana; species Rana kukunoris. Next base: position 595,125,206 of record CM056049.1, read on the forward strand.
TCACAAAAAGTGATCGTGTGTCTGCGGCATTAGGCTTGGTTCACACTAGCCTGACTCCAAAGTCACGCGACTTTCAGTGCAAATTTAAAATTCATAAACTGGAATTAGAATAAGTGCAGCGCTAAATGCAAAGTTATAAAGATATATAGTGCATTCGATAAACAATATTATAAATAAAGTACGATATGCAAATGTTCACAATGTGTTCTTATATAAATCAAACAATATGATAAATATAAAAGTGCAATGTGCAGATATTGTCTATACAGTGTCCCTTTAAAAATCAATTGATGGCAAAAAAATTGTGCCAATCCATTATATGCATAGTAGTGAATAAATGATCTCTTCACAATTATCCACCCGTATATGTGTTTCTCAAACGCCGTAAACTCCAGTCACATCAAAGGGTTAAACCTCCTTGCTGCTGCTCTCGAACTCCAATCACGTCGACCACATGCAAAGCAATCAGATCTAGCAGTAGTGCTTTATGATTTTTAAAAATGTTATTATATTCAAAAAGGTCACATCAAAAGTGCACTCACATTTTAAAACCAAAAACAAGCCTATGTGTAATATACTTGTATTACCAGTGTCACCTCTCAACCGGCCTTGCAGCCCCGGCCGTCAGTGCTCCTTGCTTCTGTTACACTCAGAATAATGCTACCTGGTTCCAAATTTGTCAGCCTCTCAGGTCCCTCCTTCTAGTTCTGTCACTCCTCATGACTTCCTTGGGGAGATGTGATTGTACTCCAGTATTAGAATATATATCTACATACCTGCTGTGATTTCATCTAAAGAGGCAGCACACATCAACCGATTCTCCTTTACTGACATACTGTATTCAAGCACTTTCTAAAATATTATATTTTTTTCTGTAAAAATAATTTTTTAGCGAAAGCTATTTAAAAACATAAGTCATTTAGTAAAAAAAATGCATGGAGTGCATAAAAAAGTGATACACTGAATATAGATGTGAAGACTTTTCATATACAAATTTACAGTTGAGCTGGTATTTCATCAGCTGTCATTAGAGAAAATGTTATCAGTTGCACTGACAAGGTCCATGACCCACAGCAGAGGACTGTGAAAGCAGACTTGTGGAAGGTTGCTTGAAATGACTGTTGTATGCGATAAAAATATGGCTAAGTAAAGAGGTTTTCTTCTTCACTGAGCCAAAATTTAATAACATCGCCAGTTTTAAAATTGACTTGAGCTCACACTTCAATATTTGTATTAGCATGTCATGTTTGATTTGCATATTTAAATTTTAATGTTAACACACAAGATTAGAAGCACAGTGTATGCAACTTTAACCTGTATGATTCTCCTTTTTCATTGCAGTATCAGTGAGGTTATAATTACTTTATATTGGTTCCAGTAAATGATGCTTAAACATGATCAGGGACACCAAGAATAGTTCAAGCAGGTTTGTTCTGCCTGCAAAACAAAGGCAGAAAACAAATACAATGTCAATGCAGGACAGCCATAGACTAATACAGATAAAACATTTGCCTGTTTGAGTTACTAACCAAACTCATGTTAGTTCCTGAAAAATAGGGTGCCCACAAATGGGTTTCCTAAAAACAAAACAAAAAGGCAGTACTTGTATCTTTTAGTGTATTGTCAGCAGTCAGCCTTTTCACTCAGCAGCAGGCTATCCCATCAGAAAGTGATAATATATGGACCTAGGCATGGAGGCTTTCCCACCCACTGTTTCCAATGCTTTCGAGCTCCAGAGACTTATTAAGGCAGCACATGATTTAAAAAATGTTATCTAGTTGGACGTTTTCTAGTAGAAATCACAATGAAAAATCATAGTCCACTTAACCCACTATCCACATAAAGTAAAACTAGTTACACAAAGAGAGAGGGCTCTGAGTAAATAAAAAGCACACGAACAGCTGAGATTAATTTATGTGGTGTGGGTACTAGGTAAGGTATTATGTGGATGTAGGAATGAAAGCTTTTCCCACCCCAAACTCTACAAAGGTTCCAGGCTCCGGGGCACAAAAAGAGTTTTACTACTTACACATACTGTACAGTATATGCTGTCTAGCTGCATGACAATACACTTAAGGGCCATATACATGTGCTGAATATCAGGCGACATTGGCCAGTTCAATAGAAACCGTTCAGCATTCAGCCTGTGCAAAGGCCAGAAGCTGGCCTTTGTCAAAGGGGCATGACTAAAAAAGTTTTACTGATCAGCAGGTGAATGTGAAGGCAATCGTGGGGAACACATGGTAATTGAAATGAAAGCTCTTACAGTGATTTTCCTCAGCGCACTCATGATCCGTCCAGCACTCCTCTTTCTCTCCTCTCTTCTCCTGCATAGATTGGCTGCATTGATGGACTCAGGTAGGCTGCATTAATGGACTCAGGTAGGCTGCTTTGATGGGCACAGGTGAGACTGCAGAGATGGGCACAGGTAGGCTGCATTGTTGGGCACAGGAAGGCTGCATTGATGGACATAGGTAGGCTACATTGTTGGGCAAAGGTAGGCTGCACTGTTGGGCATGGGTAGGCTGCATTTATGGACACAGATAGGCTGCATTGTTGGACACAGGTAGGCTGCATTTATTGACACAGGTAGGCTACATTGTTGGGCACAGGTAGGCTGCATTGTTGAGCACAGATGAGGCTGCATTGATTGACACAGATGAAGCAGCATTGATGGACATAGGCAGGCTGAATTGTTGGGCACAGGTGAGGCAGCATTTATGGACACAGGTAGGCTGAATTGTTTGGTACAGGTGAAGTGGTATTGATGAATACAGGTAGGCTGCATTGTTGGGCACAGGTGAGCCTGCATTGTTGGACACAGGTGAGGGTACACTAATAGACACAGGTGAGTCTGCACTGATGGGCACTGATAAAGTTGCTGTTAATATTTATTTGTATAACTTAACTCTGCATAAAACATGTCTGTGTCATTTCATGAGATAATTTATAAAGGACATGTTTAGGGGCAGGGCAGGGTAGGGATTGGGTGGGGCAACAGATGGCGAGTAAACCTTGAGGCCTGGCTAGTAGCTCAGGACTTGAAATGTTGAAGGTGTCAGTAGTTTCAATGATTGCACATTTTTGGGCTATCAATTTTCTGGCCTGGTACAGGCACCTCACTACTGCTACTCTAGTGCATGTTTGCTCATTCTTCTCCTCCATACATCCCAGCAAGCATTTTTTAGGCTCCAGTTCCAATGTGGTCCCAAAGGTTACATTTATGATGTGCAGTACCTCAACCCAGTACCTATGTAATTTCGGGCATTTCCACATCATACGTATAAGGTCTCCTGTTTCTTGACATCTGGGGCACTTATCGTCTGGTCTCCTTCCAAACGTATACAGTCTCTTTGGGGTGTAGTGAACTCTGTGCACTAAAAATAAATGAGATACCCTTATAAAGGACGTGTTTAGGGGCAGGGTAGGGGTTGGGTGGGACAACTGGTGGCAAGAAAAGCTTGAGGCCTGGCTAGTAGCTCAGGACTTGAAATTATGAGCCCTGGCATAGTTAGTACAGCAGCTCCTCCTAATTTTTTTTTCAGGTTATTTTCATTCAGCCAGCTGGGTTGAAATGAAAAAAAAAAACGAATAGTGTATACTAGGCTTAAGATGTCAAAAATCTTATCTAGAAGAAGGTTTGCTAAAGAAAGTCACAATAAGATGTGATAATTCATTTTACCTGCTATCCACAGTAAACAAATTATACTAGAAAGATTATAGAAAGAAAGATAATCCTAGAAGCTGCAAGTATAAAGTTACAGATACAGGGCCAGATTCTCGTAGATCTGCGTATCTGGTGGCGTAGCGTATGTCATTTACACTATGCCGCCGCAACTTACTGGAGCAAGTGCCGTATTCTCCAAGCACTTGCTCCGTAATTTGCGGCAGTGTAGTGTAAATGGCCCGGCGTATCCCCGCGTAATTCAAAGGGGGCGGCTTGTATTTAAATTAAGCGCGCCCCGTTCCGAACGAACTGCGCATGTGCTGGCCTTAAACGTAGGCCACTGCGCATGCTCCGTAGTACGCCGCAAATACATTGGTTGCGACGTGAACGTAATTAACGCACAGCCCTATTCGCGACGAGTTTCGTAAACGACGTAAACGACGGAAAACCCCGACGCTGTCCCAATGGCCATACTTAACATGGCGTACTCTGGTCCTACGCAAAGTTAAAGCACCCTATAGCGGGCCTAACCTTACGCTTACGGAAACTACGTAAACTACGGCAAAGCGGCGCAAAAACGTTCTGGAATCGGCGTATCGGCTCATTTGCATATTTGACGCTGAAATCGACCTAAACGCAACCTAGCGGCCCGCGTATTATTGCATTTAGCATTTAGGTGCGTTACGCCAGTCGGATCCTAGCCTAATTCCGGCGTATCTTGTTTTGAGAAAAGGCCAGTCTAATGCCAATACTAAAGAGCATTAATGCCAGTCTAACACCGATACTAAAGCACATTAACACAAATGTAACACCCATACTAAAGTGCATTAACGCTATAGTAGCGTTTGTAAAGAATTAGGACTTTAGTCAAGTGTGAACAAGCCCTAAGTGTGATTAAAAAATAAGAATTTGAAAAGACTGACGTAAAACGGCTTAGTTTCTATGACACCCACAGTATGCCAGGATTGTTCAAAGAGACCAGGGATTGCACACTAAATTTCTCTATACACTATTATGCAAGATTGTTCTAGAACTCCCAACAAAGGGTCCAAAGATGAGTAATGTCCTGTCACCTTGGCCTTATTATTTTGTCACCTTTCTCAGAAAGCCTTAATTGTGTGCTGTACTTATTTTCTGTTATCATTGCTCTCTAAAGTTTATTAATGCAACTAATTCTGCTGGAGATTGCTCTCCCCTGGTTACATGTTTGCTGTCATTTCTCTTAACTTAGACTTCATATAAGGCAATTGTCATATCTTTTTTGTCAATCAAGTACTTTATTACATTTTTCATAATACAACAATAATACAAATAAACACACAAAGGGCCAGATTCAGGTAGAGATAGGCTGGAGTATCTGTGATACTCCAGCCTAACTGTCACTTTAAGCCGGCGTTTCTGTTTTCTGTAACCAGAAAACAAGAAACGCCGGGTTGGTGTTCCGATGCGATCGGCGCAATTGAATTTCGCCATTGCATCGCAACTTTAATTTAAAAATGGCGCCGGGGCGTTCCCGCTGATTTACGCTGAAAAAATATGTTAATCAGCGGGAATCGGCAATTCACGATCGTATTCGGGCGCGACGCAGGGACTTTCCGACGTTTCCGTAAGCGATACACAGCGTAAAGATAAAGCAGCCCCCTAGTGGAGTATCCTATGTTAAGTATAGGCGTCGTCATCGCGTCGGAAAAAAAAAAAATTGCGTCGTTTGCGTAAAACTTTCATGAATGGGGATGTGACGTCATTGGGCCAGATTCAGGTAGATGGGCGCTTCTTTACTTTGGAGTAACGTTTCTCATTTACGTTACTCCGCCGACACTTTCGGCGCAAGTACTGTTATTCACATAGCACTTGCGCGTAAACTTGCGCCAGAGTAATGATAATGCACTGGCGTAACCCGACGCAAGTGGAAGTGGGTGTGATCATATGTAAATGATGGGCGGAGCCCAGCGCAGAGGCTTACGTTCAGCGCATCATCCACGGAGCATGCGCAGTAAGTGAGGCTTCACTTGCCCCCTTGTGCGCATGCTCACAACTTCCGTCGGCACCACTTCACGGGAAACGTCAGCGCAATGTGTTCCGTTGCGCGTATAAAAGCGCTAGCGGAAACGCCATTCCGGCGCAAAAGTATATCCGTTTCCCCCCACCCCAGGGAAGATACACTGTCATGGCTGCTCCCGCTACCCCCAGAGAGAGGAGGAACCTCAACTTTAATGCCCAGGAGGTCTCTGTGATAATCTCGGCTATGGAGACGTTTAATGATTCCCTCCACGGGAAAAAAAGCAGGAAGACCAGCCGGGAGAGGAAGCAGGGCATCCTGGAGACCATTGCTGCCAGGGTCAATGTGCTAGGGTACTCCACCCGGACTGCAGGCGGCATTCAAAAAAAAATAAACGACCTGCGGCGCAAGGTCCGTGGCCAGGTGGCCACCATTAGGAGCCATGAGAGGGGCACAGGTGGTGGTCCACCATGTCCGGTCAGCCTGACCACGGAGGAGGAGGTGGTCACCCGCTGCCTGGACAGGGAGCAGTTGGAGGGGGTCCCTGGCTATGACTCCATGGAGGAAGGCTCCAGGACAGGTAAGTGTTTTTTATCCCCTATTTGGTGTGTTGCATGTGGGGGGGGGGTACATGTGGGACCACCAACATGTGTCTGCTTTGTGTCATCCACAGATGACGGAGCTGGGCCATCATCGTTTACCGGCCAGTCCACCCCAACCTCTCAACGGGATGCTGATGACGAGGCCCTGGGTGCTGGAGACACCGAGGTGGAGGAGGAGAGTGCCCACACCACTTCAGCAGAGGTGGTTGAGGAGGAGCCTGTCCCTGAGCAGGACTTTATTTTAATGTTGGAGGAGTCCTCCTCCTCTGCAGGGCCCTCTGTCATCCCCTCCCCCATCCTAGGTAGCCCCTCAAGGGCGACTCCATCCCCACGGGGACAACCTTCTTCTGCCCCCAGGAAGGCGACCCGTAAGACCAGGGGGGTGTCTGATCTGGTCCAGGACCAGGTAGTGTTGGACCACGCAAGACAGACCCAGCAGATGGGGGAGATTTCTGGCCACTTAGACAGGGTCGCAGACAGCCTGGGCTCCATGTCACAGCTGCCCAGTCGTGTGCAGGACGTTGTCACCAGCCTGGGGGAGGTGCAGGCTGATGTCCGGCACCAGACAGCAGCCGTCCGAGACAACACAGCTGCCATCCGGGAAGAGGGGGGTGGTGGCAACGTGACCAGCGAGCCAGCTGAGGATGCAGGCCCAGACAAACCTGTATCTGAGCCGTATTGCTGTGGCATTGGAGGGCAGGCAGCCAACAGCTCCCAGGAGTGGCCCACCCGGTGATCAGCCTCCTCCAGATGCACTGCTTGTGAGCGGTGTGTCTTGCTGGTGATGTCACCCTGCAGGGTTGTGGTTAGTTCAAGGATTGCATCAGGGCTGAATCTGAAGAGGCGATACACCTCCTCATCCCCCATGCCAAAGAGGCTCATGCACGTGCGGTATATCCTCTCACGTGCCCGCCTCCTTCGTTCCGGGGGACCCAGTACTAGTGCTAGGACCACGACTGCCCCTGGCATGTTGGCACACAGAGGTGTTGTCCTTGCAAGTGTGGTTGTTCAGCTTGCTAGTTTCGTCGGTAACGCTGCTGTAGCTGCTCTCCTGCTAACCTGAGGCCGTCTGGAGTAAAGATAAAGCAGCTATTTGTAGAAATAACTTTGCGTCGGACGGACGAGATACGCGCGGCGCATGTAGCCGGCGTATGGTGTTAATCCGGTCGCGAATCGGGAAATCTCCCTCATTTGCATATTTGCAGGGGAAATCAATAGGCGCGACTGATGCGCCAAGCGAAATTATGCGCTGACGATACTCTGGCGTCGGAAAGTTAAGCCGATCGGAAATGGCCCGTTTTCTGTCGCATCTAGTTTGGTGGGTACGGCCACATAGAAACGACGGCGCATAATCACATTTACGCGGCGCATATCGAAATACTCCAGCGCAAGTGTTGCTGAATCTGGCCCATTGACGTTAACTGACAGAATTTGGAGCATGCGCACTGGGATGCATTGCCACTCGACGCATGCGCAGTACGGTCGCTGCGGGATTGCGCTTCATTTAAATAATACACGCCCCGTACCCGCCCAATTTGAATTCCGCCGGCTCATTTGCGATGCGCTGCCGCAACTTTAGGAGCAAGTGCTTCATGAATAACAGCACTTGCTCCTAAATTTTCGGCAGCGTAACGTAAATGAGAAGCGTTACTCCAGAGCAAAGATGCTCCCATCTACCTGAATCTGGCCCAAAGACTATCCTACACATGACTCCCCCCCCCCCCCCCCCCAATACACAAAAAAAATAGAAATCTCTCCCTCTTATATCATTATTGGTTTTCCTCAGTTTGTTCAGACAGGTAGGAAGCTAGCCACCAATGCCACATTTATTTTTGATTGTTTTTTATGGCTCCTTCTATGTTTACATGTCAATTCCTTACATCTTAGGCCCTGTACACACAATCAGACCGGTCCGATGAGAATGGTCCGATGGACCATTTTCATCGGGCCACCGCTGAAGTGGTCTGATGGTCTGATGTGCGTACACACCATCAGTCCAAAATCCGATCGTGTCAGAACGCGGTGACGTAGAACACAACGACGTGCTGAAAAAACGAAGTTCAATGCTTCCAAGCATGCTTTGACTTGATTCTGAGCATGCGCGGGTTTTTGGTCCGATGCTTTTGTGTACTAACCATCGTTTTGGTCCGACGGACAGGCGTCCATCGGACAGATTTTAAAGCAAGTTTTAAAACTTTGGTCCGATGGACAACGGTCCGATGGGCCATACACACGATCAATTTGGTCCGATGAAACTGGCCTTAAGGCCAGTTTCATCAGACCGGTCTGATCGTGTGTACGCAGCCTTAGATTAAGGTTAACCACCCCAATCCATTGATCTATTGTTGGTGGGTATTTTGATATCCATTTTTGTAATACAAGTTTTCAAGCCATATACATAGTTTTTAACCACATCACATGCATCCCAACTGGGAGGGTGCCCTCTGATATAATCCCTATCAATGCTATTTTTGGATCAGAATGAACCAGTGAGGAGCTTAAGGAGTTCAAGGTATCAAATATGCCCTCCCAGTAGCGATGCAATTTGGGACATTGCTACAGCATATATATAAGTGTACCTGTATCAGTAGTACACCTTGGACAATTTTGTGTAGCTGCTTTGCCCCAGCAGTATGGCTTTAGAGGGGTATAATAGGCCCTATGAATGATAAATCGCTGAGTTAGACACTGTGCAGAGGATAAGGATACCTCAAATAAATTCTTCAGAGCTTGTTCCACTCCTCTTCATTAAGTGTCTCTAAATCCCCACACCATCGCCCCAAGACTACCCACTTGTAGATTAATTATAGCTGTTGTTTGAATAGAAAAATATATACTTCCTATAAGTCCCTGTTTAGAAAGTTTTGTAGTTACTGCCAAAGTTAAGGCATGTCGTAGTTTTAAATATTGAAAGAATCATTTATTAGGCAAATGATATCTCTCTGCCAGTTTATCAAATTGTTGCAAAATCTCATTGTCAAAAAGTTGACAAAGAAGTCAACATCCACCCTTCTTTCATGAATCAACATTTTCAAGCTTTGCAACCTCAGACAATTGCATATTGTTCCATATAGGCGTATATTGAGTGTATCCCTCATATTGAGTATTTTGTTGAATAGTTACCCAAATCTGACCATGGTCTCCTTCAAGCGCGCATGCGCGAGCCGGCCGGCCCTTCATTTGCATGGGGTCACGGCTCATTTCAGTGTAACACGCCCACGTCCTTCCCAATTTGTATTACTCCGCCTTACGCCTCTGAAATAACGTTACGCATGCGCAATTTTCTGCGCAAAAGCTACGAGAATAGGGTGATTACGCAGCAAAATTGCGCAAGTCTAACGTAAAGGCGGTGCGCTACGCCGGTCTAATAATGCGCAGATGTACGTGAATCTGGGCCATTGTATTCACTGCAATAGATCTGTTTGGAATAAAGCCAGATTGATCTATATGCACATCTTAGATATTAATTTTGATTATTGGGAGTTGTATCTGATTTTAACAAGACTATAATTGCTTAATTCATAGAGGGTGGAAGATGACGATGACCACTTTTCAATGAGGTATTAAATACCTCTAATAATTCAGGCAACAAATCAGTTCCATAGACCTTGTAGACTTCCCCTGGTAACCCATCAACCCCAAGAGCTTTATTATTAGGCAAATTAGCAGTAGACATGTGCAGACTGGAATATTTAGTTTAGTTTTTTCGTTTTCGTTTGGAAAATAAATGTATTTAGTTACTCCCAAAAATCGTTTTGATTTATTTAGTTTTTCGTTGGGGAATAGCTTTCGTCCGAAAATCCAATAAAAAAAAAAAAAACATTCAACGGAGCGTCGAAATGTCGAAATGTCGAATCTATTATTTCTATAGTGTCGAATCTTTTCTCTATGATGTCAAATCTTTTCCCTATAATGTCGAATCTCTTTATATCGAATTTTTACTGCAACGAAAACGAAAATAAAGCATTTTTTATGTCGGATCTTTCGGTTTTAGTTTCTTGCACTTTCGTTATCGTTTGTTAATACGATAACGAAAAAAACAAATTTTCGGACGAAAATGCATTCTAACGAAAACGAATGCACATGTCTAATTAGCAGAGAAAAATTTAAGCTCTTCCAATGTCAAGGGCTGATCTAACATCTCCATATTGTCATATCTAAGCAAAAATAATTTAAACACTGTGGGGTTTATTTACTAAAGCTGGAGAGTGCAAAATCTGGTTCACCGCTAAATAGAAACCAATCAGTTTTTTTTTTTTGTGAAAGCTTAAAGCGATTTGTAAGGCTCAGTTCACACTGGAGCGATGCGGAAAACCCTGTGAATCCAGTGTGGGTTCCCACAATACAAAGGTAATGACACCCCCAGATCGGTTCGCAGATTGCAGCGCAACCTGTGAATTAGGACAGGAATCATATAGATTCTGGTGCGGACAAAAAAAGGGTCCTACGCGATTTTGGTCAGAATTCAGCCATACAATCTGCCTGAATTTGCATTGCACAGACATCGCGTATGATTTGCACAGCAGTGTAATGCGAATCACATGCCATGTCTAACATTGCACAAGTGTAAACTGGCACAAAAGGTAATAAAAAAACAAAACATGTTTATACATATTATTTGGGTCCCCTTCAGGCTATCCTGGCCCCTCCTCCCTGTCCAGTGCCCCCAGCGGGACTCAGCTTCATTCTCTCGTCACTGGCTTTCATTGTCAGCACTGGGAGCCAATGGCTTCCGGTGCCCCAGCTAAGCCAGAGAAACCAGCAAGACCCATGAGAAACGGAGGTCGGGAGAGAGAAGATCTGCAGACATGCACAGTGCTGGATGGAATGAGGGCTCAGGTAAATAAAGGGGGTGAGGGGGGATGCTGATGCCTAAACATTTTTTACCTTAATGCAAGGAATGCATTATGGTAAAAAAAACTGTTTATGCTTTATAACCACTAATTGGCTACCATGCACAGCTGCACCAGATGTTTCACTCTTCAGTTTTAGTAAATCAAACCCTGTGGTTTTTTTTAAAAGATTTTTATTTAGTAAACAACATTGCTTCCTATGGTTAGATGAACTATTATGTCATGCCTTCATTTACATTTTTCTGCAATACATGCCAACCAAGCAGGCCAGAAAACAGTGATAATGATAGAGGTTGGGACAAAATATAAGTGTAGGTTCACACATATGCGATCTCAGACATCACATGTGATTCACATCCACACCACAGATGCCAATCACATGCAATGTCTGTATTGTATTGCTGACCTCGCATTAGATTTGCAGAAAAAAAAGCACAGGGATTTTTTTCCCTCACACTGGAATCGGATCGCATGGGTGTTCTCACCATGCAATCTGATTCCTGTGCGAGTTCCCAGTTTGCACTGCGATGTGTCAACTGGTCTTGGGGTATCATTAACAATGTATTGGGTGGTGGATTCAATGGTTAAAACAAAGTTCCCAACTGCTCAAGTGTACCTAGCAGTTGCATTTAAATAAAGGTATGTTATATACTTATACAAAAGAGTTGGAATCGCGCTAATAGTGAATATATGGCCAATAAAGGGCACGGTGCATACTGTAAATGTTCTACACAAATTAAATATAAATCCTGTGATCACACAGAAATAATCAAGTGTGATAGATAACATACAGGTGTGGATACAAAAATGAATCCACCAGATACCACAAAAAATTTTGTTGAACTGGTGTTAGGTAATCTATGTGAAAGAAAAAAACACCACACTTAAGTGTAGTAAAATGTAAAGCTAATGAAGCCACACAAGTGTTAAATAAAAAATAAATCAAAATAAAATTCCACCTAATGGGCATAGAGAGAACAAATCCAAAGTCTAAGATATGCCAAATAAAGTCAATGTGGTGAAAAACTTCAGATAAAATGAAAAATGAAAAAATAAAAATAAATATAACGTCTCCACCTTTCTGACATGTATGTAAATGAAAAACCACAGGAGAGAAGGAAGTCTCAAGCCGATATGGATGCGTTAATCTTCTGAGTGTCGATCACAACTTGCATAGATCTAAACCGCAGAGCCTCAGCGCCAGAAAAAAAAAAAGAAAGACAAAAAAACTCCCATAGTGTAAAACCTTATGGATAACTTGATGTAACTACACCCGTGTGGGACAGTCTTACGACCGGGGAAGGGATTAGTGCAAACCCACCACCACTGCACACACTGACCCTTACCAGATCTGGACCCCACGGGGTAGGTATAGGCACTCAGAGGAGGGGATCGTGGTTCAGCAACCATGGGATATCAACCGATGACAGTAGTGAAGATGTCATGAAACAACAAAGAACCGAAGAGATGAAAATCAAAAGGGCATGTTAAAACAAAGTGCCGGCCGGCTGGATGGAAAGCGTGCGTCCTTCCGTCTGGATGCGGTGACGTGAGAACGTCTCCTCCCAACGTTTCGTCTACAAAGACTTGATCACGGGATAAGGACGACGTCCCACGTCACCGCAGAAGTACCCACAGAGGGCGGAGTCAGTCGAGAGAGCGGCCCCATCGTCGCCATTTTGGAAAAGGGATAAAGTAAGGGAAAAGAAAACATTACAGCCTTCTCTCCGTTTAAAGTGTGGATAGCAGCCATGCAGGGAATCAAAAGCGCGCAAAACTATTAGCGAGCATTCCCTAGAGTGGCCAACATACACAGGAAACATATATGGAACTCATATTTAAGATGGGTAAAGAAATTTAAAATAATAATAGAGAAGCTATACCGCTCAAGAGAGCTGACTCACAACCGCTGTGTATAGGCAACTATACAAGATAGATAATCGCTACGGCAACTGCATATGAATGAATATTGCATTGCGGGTGACCACGCACTGACATAGGAAACATTTTGTTACAATCAGTCTCATCATTGAACTAAAAGGGGGGGGGGGGGAGAGGAAGGGTCACAAATACTGCTAAAAAAAGAGATAGGCCCCACTCTTTAGAGTACAGTTGTCACCATCATTAAGTGCATGAATGTACTAGCATAATGTAAAGGTGACCATTAAATCAGAATAGAAACTAAATGCAGTATATATACCCCTGACAGATGACCGAAAGGGAAATCATAAACATGTAATTACATATCCTTATGACAGTAAGAAACAAATAAAATGTGCAGAGATAAAAGTAATATTATGTGTTATCTTACTTGTGCATGTACCTCATGGATATTAATTGTGTCTAAATATTTTCAGGAGTTGTCAATAAAACAATTGACATCTACTTCAATGTTCAGACCATGGGGTTCGAAACATCTTAAAGTATGTATCCATGCCATTTCAGAACGGGAAATACTCCTGACTAAGTCACTCCCCCTCCAATGGGCCTGGTATTTCTCAATCCCTAGGAAGATGGTACCCTTTGGGTCCTTGTTATGGACTTTCAAAAAGTGATTGGACACAGAATGGTCTGGAAAACCACTACAGATGTTTGTTAAGTGTTCATTCAAACGAACCTGCAGAGGACGTTTGGTCCTGCCCACGTATTGTAGGCCACAAGGACATTGTAGCAGATAGATAGTACCCACACTTGAGCATGTGATGAAGGACTCGATCTGATGGACCCTAGATGAATATCTAGAGCTAAAACTCATAGTCCTCTTAGGGGTGTGGTTATTCACCATGCATACTCGACACCTTCCACATTTAAAAAAACCTATCAACCCAGATGAAAACATCTATATTGCAGCTACCATCTGTGCTTCATATACGAGCACTTTCTTTATTGATTTATCATACACTTTCATTCATTATGGATGTTTTTGAGTTCAGAGCCACACGAGTTGTTAATTCAGACGGGGTTTTTGAAACATTCAAGGAAGGTGAAAGTGATATAGGGGGTCTTTTCATGAGACTAAAAAATCTTACCATCTCTGAGATACATACTCAATGGGATATAGTGTTTCTTGACACCTATCTCAAACACCAAATGGTTCCTAGGAGCCTGAGATGGGAGATTTCCCCCCAAAAGGGTGACACCGATCTAGAAGGTTGGTACAAGTATTTTAACGATACTGGTTTAAATTTGTTGAGATTTTTGACTGACCGTAAAACCATCAAACTTACTAAATTAGATGATGAGATTAAGATTATTAAGGAGAAACTTTCCCCCTTCATGACCAGTGAGGACTATGCTGATAGATCTAAAAACCTTTTAAGAACACTGGAAAAGGAAGATAGGGAGCAGAAAATTAAAAAGAAAAAGAAATTTAATAGAGATTTCAGTGATTACCACTCTAAATTAGTTTTTGAGTGGCAAAAGAAGCTTTTGTCTGAAGCAAATACCTCTAATACAACCGAGATGGATGTGACACCAGCTAATACAGGGGCAATCAGTGCCACTGCTCGTCTGCCTCCATTACCGGTAGGCAGAAGCAACCCAAGTCGTACCACTTCAGGTGGCACACCAAAAAATCACTTTAAATCCAAAAAGGGCTCCACTCATAGCAACTCTGGATTACAACCCCCCTATCAAGGGGGAGGGAGCTACGGAGGTCAACGTAGTCAGTTTGGCCCCTCTACTAATCATAGATCCCAACCTTGGGGACAGGGTGCCATGGAGGCTTTAGCCCCACCCCCCTCTCGGGGTCGTGGTAACTATACGGGTCCTCCCCCTCCACGTTTCCCGGTTGGTTATGGTAATGGCCCATCCACCTCACAGGGCCTTAATAGGGGAACCCCTTATAATCAGGGATCCAACCCTATCCCTCCTCAGGGTTTTAGGAACAATGAGGTAGTCCATTACACAGACAACTTCGAACCTGACTACAATGTTTTGACCCAAAACAGCTTTTTACCATTGGCTAATTTGGATAATGCTGGCAATGTTAATTTCTTCCCGAATGTTAACCATTCCATGGCTTCTGGCCCTTATGAATTTGGGTATGGGGACATCGGTAACCATTCGATGAGTTTTGTTCAGCCTAATTGGGGTTTTCCCCAGGCAACACAAGGGGTAAAAGATTAGCAGAACTAAAAGAGGGGTCAGAGGGGGGAGGCGTCTTAAGCCCCAAAAGACCAAAAACCTAACTAACACAGGGATATTTAATCTAAGCTCCCATACCTTGACACAACCCGAATTGACAGTTTTGGATAAGGGGTTGAAATATGCCCCCCCTAAAAACATCAACAAATTTACAACCTACATGGACATACATAAATTTGTTCGTAAGCTGAATGTCCAAAGATATTTATCTTCGAACCCTTTTGTTCCCCCTAATGCTCCAGCCGCTGACTATGTTCATTCTAGTTTAGCAAATGCCTCCACTTATAACCCACCAGGTCATCTGCCGGCATCTTTGAAGGTATTTAGGGACCTTACTCTTAAAGACCTGGATGACCTACGTGTCAAAAAAGTTCGTTATAAACAGGACATAGAAATAGGTATAAAAACCTTATGTGACAATAAGGACTTGGTGATTCGCCCTGCTGATAAGGGGGGCGGTATTGTTGTCCTAGACAAGTCAGATTATCTTCAGGAGATGGCCAACATTTTAAGTGATAGGGACACCTATACCCCCCTTCCCCTTAACCCGGGAGAGAAGTACAAGAAAGCTCTTATAGAGATCATTAACAAGGGGTCGCGTTTGAATATCTTGAATACGAAGGAGAAGGCCTTTTTGATTCCTAAGGCCCCCCGTGTGCCCATTATATACTACCTTCCCAAGGTACACAAGGATCCTGTTTGCCCCCCGGGGCGTCCCATAGTTAGTGGGATTGATTCTGTCACGTCCCGGGTGGGCAAATATATTGATTTTTTTCTACAGCCCCTCGTTAGGAACATGCCCTCGTACGTTCGAGACACCAAGCACGTCATCAATCTGCTGGCAGGACTGATACTGCCCCCTAATGTCTGGCTAGTTACTGCCGATGTAGCTTCACTGTACAGTATAATTCCCCACAATTTGGGTTTAGAAGCAGTTTCACATTTTCTCAAGAGAGATTCTAACCTTGTAGATGCACAGATTGGTTACATCATGGAGCTACTTGAATATGCAGCCTCCCATAACTTTTTTTGGCATAATGGACACTTCTATAGACAAGACAGAGGAGTCGCTATGGGGGCTAAATATGCCCCCAGCTTGGCCAACTTATTTATGGCCAAGTGGGAGGAGGATGTCG
Source organism: Rana kukunoris (assembly GCA_029574335.1). Taxonomy (NCBI): domain Eukaryota; kingdom Metazoa; phylum Chordata; class Amphibia; order Anura; family Ranidae; genus Rana; species Rana kukunoris. The sequence continues at coordinate 595,141,609 of CM056049.1, forward strand.
TCGACGTCCCCTCCAGGCCCCAACTTTTGTTGTGGGTAAGGTATATCGATGACATCCTCCTCATATGGGATGGCAGAGAAGACGATTTAACTAACTTCATGGCATTTCTCAACAACAATGATCGAGGGATTGTTCTTAAACATGAAGCGAGCCTTGACACCATTAATTTCTTGGATCTTGTCATCCGTAAAGATGGGAACCAGCTGTCCACGTCCACATATTTTAAAACAACGGACAGGAATTCGTTCATCCCGCATGACAGCTGTCACCATACTAGCTGGCTTAAAGCTGTCCCCAAAGGCCAGTTTTTACGTTTAAAGAGGAACTGTTCTGATCAGGTGACCTTTTTGAAACAGGCCGAAGTACTTAATAGGCGGTTTTTAGAAAAGGGATATGACCGTTCCTTTTTGACAGATTCTTTAGAATCCGTGGCTAACCTGAATCGGGATGATATCCTATTGGATAAACCTAAACCTGTTGTGGAGAACAGGTTCAGGAGTCCTTTCATAACAGATTATTCCTGCCAACATGCCAATGTCAAACATATTTTTAGGAAACATTGGCATGTCCTTAAAAGCGATAAGATTTTGAACACCATCCTCCCTGTAAGACCTCAGGTAGTGTTTAAGGGAGCCGGTTCATTAAGAAACAAGCTAGCACCCAATATCCTGGATCCACCCAGGATCCCCTCTATGTTTTCATCTGGGTTGATAGGTTTTTTTAAATGTGGAAGGTGTCGAGTATGCATGGTGAATAACCACACCCCTAAGAGGACTATGAGTTTTAGCTCTAGATATTCATCTAGGGTCCATCAGATCGAGTCCTTCATCACATGCTCAAGTGTGGGTACTATCTATCTGCTACAATGTCCTTGTGGCCTACAATACGTGGGCAGGACCAAACGTCCTCTGCAGGTTCGTTTGAATGAACACTTAACAAACATCTGTAGTGGTTTTCCAGACCATTCTGTGTCCAATCACTTTTTGAAAGTCCATAACAAGGACCCAAAGGGTACCATCTTCCTAGGGATTGAGAAATACCAGGCCCATTGGAGGGGGAGTGACTTAGTCAGGAGTATTTCCCGTTCTGAAATGGCATGGATACATACTTTAAGATGTTTCGAACCCCATGGTCTGAACATTGAAGTAGATGTCAATTGTTTTATTGACAACTCCTGAAAATATTTAGACACAATTAATATCCATGAGGTACATGCACAAGTAAGATAACACATAATATTACTTTTATCTCTGCACATTTTATTTGTTTCTTACTGTCATAAGGATATGTAATTAAATGTTTATGATTTCCCTTTCGGTCATCTGTCAGGGGTATATATACTGCATTTAGTTTCTATTCTGATTTAATGGTCACCTTTACATTATGCTAGTACATTCATGCACTTAATGATGGTGACAACTGTACTCTAAAGAGTGGGGCCTATCTCTTTTTTTAGCAGTATTTGTGACCCTTCCTCTCCCCCCCCCCCCTTTTAGTTCAATGATGAGACTGATTGTAACAAAATGTTTCCTATGTCAGTGCGTGGTCACCCGCAATGCAATATTCATTCATATGCAGTTGCCGTAGCGATTATCTATCTTGTATAGTTGCCTATACACAGCGGTTGTGAGTCAGTTCTCTTGAGCGGTATAGCTTCTCTATTATTATTTTAAATTTCTTTACCCATCTTAAATATGAGTTCCATATATGTTTCCTGTGTATGTTGGCCACTCTAGGGAATGCTCGCTAATAGTTTTGCGCGCTTTTGATTCCCTGCATGGCTGCTATCCACACTTTAAACGGAGAGAAGGCTGTAATGTTTTCTTTTCCCTTACTTTATCCCTTTTCCAAAATGGCGACGATGGGGCCGCTCTCTCGACTGACTCCGCCCTCTGTGGGTACTTCTGCGGTGACGTGGGACGTCGTCCTTATCCCGTGATCAAGTCTTTGTAGACGAAACGTTGGGAGGAGACGTTCTCACGTCACCGCATCCAGACGGAAGGACGCACGCTTTCCATCCAGCCGGCCGGCACTTTGTTTTAACATGCCCTTTTGATTTTCATCTCTTCGGTTCTTTGTTGTTTCATGACATCTTCACTACTGTCATCGGTTGATATCCCATGGTTGCTGAACCACGATCCCCTCCTCTGAGTGCCTATACCTACCCCGTGGGGTCCAGATCTGGTAAGGGTCAGTGTGTGCAGTGGTGGTGGGTTTGCACTAATCCCTTCCCCGGTCGTAAGACTGTCCCACACGGGTGTAGTTACATCAAGTTATCCATAAGGTTTTACACTATGGGAGTTTTTTTGTCTTTCTTCTTTGTTTTATGGCGCTGAGGCTCTGCGGTTTAGATCTATGCAAGTTGTGATCGACACTCAGAAGATTAACGCATCCATATCGGCTTGAGACTTCCTTCTCTCCTGTGGTTTTTCATTTACATACATGTCAGAAAGGTGGAGACGTTATATTTATTTTTATTTTTTCATTTTTCATTTTATCTGAAGTTTTTCACCACATTGACTTTATTTGGCATATCTTAGACTTTGGATTTGTTCTCTCTATGCCCATTAGGTGGAATTTTATTTTGATTTATTTTTTATTTAACACTTGTGTGGCTTCATTAGCTTTACATTTTACTACACTTAAGTGTGGTGTTTTTTTCTTTCACATAGATTACCTAACACCAGTTCAACAAAATTTTTTGTGGTATCTGGTGGATTCATTTTTGTATCCACACCTGTATGTTATCTATCACAATTGATTATTTCTGTGTGATCACAGGATTTATATTTAATTTGTGTAGAACATTTACAGTATGCACCGTGCCCTTTATTGGCCATATATTCACTATTAGCGCGATTCCAACTCTTTTGTATATTATTATTTATGTTGTATAACATTTTTGTATCGCAGCTTTTTTTCTTATTTGTTCACTGGGTAAGCGCAATATTTTCTTCTTGTTATTTATATGTTATATACTTCCATTACAAGTATTAACCACATGCATTTATCAGAATGCACAGTTTTTTTTATAATATTGGTATTCAAAGAGAATGGCATGTAGAGGTAGTTTACTTTATTCTGATTCCTGATAAAATAATTTTTAGAAAAACTGTTACTCAAAATTTCATTCAAGGGGAGTCACTGCAAAATTAATTATTTTCAAAATGCCCATTCATACTAAGTAGTACCACAAGGGCTGTTTACACTGTTGCATTGTTACTTTTTACATTTTCCTTTATACATATAGGCTGCAATGAATTTGTCTTGCATAAGAATAAACTATAAATAAAACAGAGAAGAAACTGACCAAGTACACTAAATGGTGTTTGGGCCCTATATGGCCAACCTTGTTATTTAGTATGAAGTAAGGGCATTGTATAATGTATGGGGGTGAAGTATAAATCTTACTCTTGTGTATAATTTATTTGTGTATGATTTAATTTGCAGGGCATAATGGAAAATAATTTAGCCATATTTTTTCATCCATCGTGCACTGAGGGGCTCATAACAGTCAATGTGAGTATATAAAAATGCATGAAACATACATTTTCATACATTGTAAGCATATTTTTACTTGAGACCCACCTCTGGCAACAAGCCATGTGGTTTTGGTCTAGCTATATTTGAAAAATGGCATGCTCTTCTCACACCTCCCTAAACTCTGAATGCATGAAAATGGTCCATAAGTGTAACGCCATCCTAAAGGTTAGCAGAGATTCAGACAGCAAATGACATAGCAGACAAACATAAATCCCCATTATTGATGTGACAGTATCAACAAGAGGACACACTTCAATGTTCTGAGCTTTTATCAACACTCTTTATGCCAGGAGCAGAATTGAGACCTTGTAGGAACTGAACATTCTCAATTAGAGCTGTCGCTGGCACTTTGCATCCATAAGCAACAGCATACACTAACTAGGATCTCGGGTCAGTACACACAAAGCCAGGGGATACCTGGATGCCTCCTTCCAGTATCCACCAGACACTTTTTAGTGATGGAGAGGTTCATGCTCACAATGCCCCATGACAGCTGAACTCCTTTAAACTTCCACCCGGCACTCTTCAGTGAGTTCTCCAGACCAGATCCTCGCTCAGCAAAATATTTTGGAAGTAGGCCCCCAGCTATGCCGCAGCTGGGACCTTGATGATCATGCAGTCAATTCCAGCAAAACCCCTCAGGCTGGGTATTTCTCTTCCAGGACAAGGCAAGCTGCTCCAGAACTCAGACTATTAATGTGTTCTTCAGCCACCTACTGGGCATATTTACCCATAAATATTCAGACTGCTCATTTGACTTGCTCTACTTAGGGATGAGCTTTATGTTCGAGTTGAACATGAGTTTGGCGAACAATTCATGAATAACCGCGAGTAGTTTTAAATTACTTTTTTTCCCCTTTAGAAATTACATTTTGTGCATGGACAGTTATAAGCACCGGAAACATGTGCTATTTTACAGGCATACTATACGCACCCCCCACGGTACGAAATTTAAAGGAATATTTTACTTTTATTGTTTCACTTAAAGCATTATTAAAATCACTGCTCCCTAAAAAACGGACGTTTTTTTAACTTTTTTTTTGCATTGATGCATGTCCCCTGGGGCAGGACCCAGGTCTCCAAACACTTTTTATGACAATAACTTGCATATTAACCTTTAGAATTAGCACTTTTGATTTTTCATGTTTGTGTCCCATAGACTTTAACGGTGTTCACGTGTTCGAACAAATTTTTTGCCTGTTTGCATGTTCTGGTGTGAACTGAACCGGGGGGGGGGGGGGTGTTCGGCTCATCCATAGCTTTACTCCTATGTTCTAGAACCTTCCAGAAGGCAGGGAGATTGTAATAAAACCTACAGCCTGTGAGACAAAGATCAGCCCAAAACAATCAACAACTGCTCCAATGATTACAGAGGAGCCAGAAAGAACTGAATGTACCTAACATCCTAACATCTAACTGGGAGGGTGCTACAGATACATTTTAGCAGGGTGTCGCAGCAGTCCTGCATATACCACCAGAAACAGGACCTGTCCCTACTGATTATTTGCAGCATTATAAATGGTATAGGTATACATACAATTTATAATACTGTATAGTATGTAAAATGTTTTTCCTCTTACAGTCATCAGCCAAATGCTCCAAATATATCTAATCTTTGTGCACATTAACATCAAACACAGGCCTAAAATGTTAAGACTGTAATCATACATGATCAGGGCATCATTGCCCTGTCAGGCAGTATCTCTCGCCTGTAGATCTAGTAAATGTCACTGCTTATGTGCTTTATGTTCTGTTTATTTCCTTATGCAGTGTACTCTCGGAATACTGTCTTAAATCTGTTTCTAAGCCTTAAAGCATGTTGCTGCTTGACTGTATTCTGAACACGTGCAGGGAAGTACATGGGGAAGGAGCCCATCTTTATAAATTTCTGGATGATATATTACCGGTTCGTCTCCATTCATTGCCTTGTGGGATTCAAATAATTTTATGGCTGGGATGCAGTGTACACGGGCTGATTATTATTCATGCCATGCCATTTTACAATATCACAGTCATTGTAGAAAGAAAAGGGAAAATGGTTTTATTGAATGGCATCCCTGGACAGAAATTATATATTTGAAATACTTCTTTATACAGAATCTGTATAGAACTTATCATTCTTCCTATATTAGTTTTTATTCTTTCATAGATAACTTAAATGTTTTTGTATGCTAGGCAAGGTTAAATTACTAGCTGGAAGTGTGACCTTTTTTAATGAAAAATGAAAATGGATTATCCTCTTTCCAGACCATTTTAAATGCAACACAATAGTAATGCAGAGTCTACAAATAATATTTACAAATAGTATTTAATTCCCATAGTATACCATGTATGTGTGTGTGTGTGTGTGTATATATGTAGCGCCCCCTTACTTTCAGTATGGGCACTACGCTAAAGTTAGTTGGAATGGGAGAGTTACGTTCCTCCCATTCGTGATTTATTTAAATTGTGACCTCTGTCATTCCAGAAAGGTCTCCTGGACCAATCTGCATTCTAGGAATGTGGTATCATCTCCGGCCAGCAGTTGGCGCCAGCGGGGTTTCTGGCAGAGCAAGTCTTCCCCAGCAGCCAATTAGAGGAGTTCCTCCCTCGCAGGGCATGCTGGGGAGGAGTATATCTGTGACAGGTGTCATGTGTTCTAAAATCTTTGCGGGGTCCCGGTGCCCCGCTGGCGTGGCCCTCCTGGCCAAGCTTGCAGGCTTCATCGATGCTCAACCAGAGGCGAAAGAGGACCCAGTGATCCACTGGGTTCCAGGTTCCATTGAAACGGATCTCAGGCTGAGTGCCGCACTAATCGGGGGTTTTGGTGACGTGGGGGGCTCGTCTGGGATTGGGCCGTTACCCCTCGCAACCAGAAGTGAGTGTCTATTTACCAAAGAGCTAGAGAGTCCAGTGTTGTGTATTGAACTGTCAGGCAGAGAGGGAGTTAACCTCACATCGTTGAGCCGGAGGCGTACGTGCATCACAGCACAAGCCTGCAACGTGTCCGGACAAGTTCTTCTAGGTGGGAGGAGTCACCCTCCCCTGCGTGAGACGTGCATTATGAATTTCGCGCCAAATGAGCCAAGTCACGCCCATCTGCGCGCCAGAAGGCAGAACTACCATTTCTTCGAGGAGGACAGATCGCTATTGGAGATGTCCGCAATCTCGAAGACCCTACCTGACCTAAGGCGCCCCACGACCGAACCGGGGTTGCCTTCCGAACCTGCGGGGTTCAGGATGCCCGTGACGGACACAGGCATTCGACTGTCCACGGCGGGACAGTTTTTTCTGCTGTCCTCGGAAGGGACGGAGATGCTGGGACTTTCATGCCCCAGATGTGAGGAGTTGGCCATCTGCCTTCTGCCCTTCTCCCGGTGTCGTCGGTGCAGGGCTCTTTTGTTCCATACCATGCCGTGGTCAACCACCCGAAGGAATACTTTATGGACCGGGCTTCAGGATCCATCACCCCGGGAGCGGAGGTCTTGTGGCCAGTAAACCCCTCCTCCAGGGAGAGAGCGGAGTCAAGGCACCCAAGAAAGGGAAGTACCACCGCCCCGTCTGCTAGAACCTCAGTACCGGCTGCCTCGTTCCTTTACTCTTGGGAGGTAGGCCCATCGGACGGGACAGAGGATGCCCACAACCACAAGGCCCACACAGCGAGCACGCGTGCCGACACTACTAGCGAGGCTGTTTCCATTGGTAACGCATCCTTCAGATTCATTGCCGCGGGAGAGAGGCCTGCCCGACCGATTGATTGGGCTGGAATAACGGAGCTCCACAGGCCTGCTGCGGCCACTGTCACAGCCCATGTTTTGAACTACCTCCCTGCTGGAGCAGAGGATTCTACGGATGCCGAATTCCAATCCTGTGGGTCGCAGACGGATGGTGGCGACTTGCCCGATTGTATGTTTGAGCCATGGTTCCCTGAGCAACAAGGCTTTGGAGGACTTTGTGGCTCCGGAAGGAGGAGGAAAAAGAAGAGGCGTCCTGTTCGGAGCAAGTCCTGTGAACCGGGAGCCTTGTGTCTACCCTGACATTAGGGAAAGTTACGGACAAGTATGCCCTTCCCATTTTTTTTTTTTACTGTGTTGTTTCTCGGTTTTCCTTTTTCCTTTTTCCCCCTGCCCTTCCAGAACCACATAAACTTTGTGCAGAACTCTTGGGAGGGATCAGGGTTCAGTCCGTTAGAATGGGGACTTTGTACAAACCTTTCGCTGCAGTACCAGCGCACTGACCACCAGGGGCAGTGAGCTGCACCAGGACTTTACAGAAAAAAAAATTATATATATATGTTGAGTTCTGCTATTCTGATTTCTTGCATAACCAGAGTATTTGTTCCACAGCACTTACAAGTCTGGAAACTCCAGTGGAGTGAAGGGAAGGAGGCTTTGCACTCAGGCTTGAGTCCACAGCTTCAGGCCCCGAACTGAGAGATTGTGTGAAAACGTTATACATTTAAATGTTTTTTTTTACAGGTTTTTTTTCCCAATTTTTTTTTGTTTTTGGACCCACCTATGATCAACACTGCGGAGATTGGGCAGCTAGATAGATAGGGCTGTGTATGTTGTATGTCATTTATTATATTGTGATTTACTGTGTGCATTCAGTCCTTTTTCCTCTTTTATTTCTTTTCTGTCAGGTTGGTGTCAGGCCAGCATTCATGTTTGAATGATTTGGACACTGGGGACAGTGTCAATTCAGGAGAGGGGAGTATGTAGTGCCCCCTTACTTTCAGTATGGGCACTACGCTCAAGTTAGTTGGAATGGGAGAGTTACGTTGCTCCCATTCGTGATTTATTTAAATTATGACCTCTGTCATTCCAGAAAGGTCTCCTGGACCAATCTGCATTCTAGGGATGTGGTATCATCTCCAGCCAGCAGTTGGCGCCAGCGGAGTTTCTGGCAGAGCAAGTCTTCCCCAGCAGCCAGTTAGAGGAGTTCCTCCCTCGCAGGGCATGCTGGGGAGGAGTATATCTGTGACAGGTGTCATGTGTTCTAAAATCTTCGCGGGGTCCCAGTGCTGGGTGTGGCATCTATCTTCAGGGTGCGCACACCTATGGGCCCTGCCGGCATGGCCCTCCTGGCCAAGTTTGCAGGCTTCATCGAGCCTCAACCGGAGGCGAAAGAGGACCCAGTGATCCACTGGGTTCCAGGTTCCATTGAAACGGATCTCAGGCTGAGTGCCGCACTAATCGGGGGTTTTGGTGACTGGGATGCTACAGGTACGCATTACTGATTCCCGGTGACTCGGGCTGGAGTCCATTGGAAGGTTTCGCCCCTATTCATCCACTACAGATTGATGTTACTAAGGGCTGGATTGCCCATCTACATCCAGGCCTGACACTGCAAGTTCACCTCTTTACTCTCATCAACCTTTTCTCTCCTAACTGAAGTTGATGTTGGCTGTGTGGGCCTGGAAATAAAGCCTTGGAAAACTTTATTGAATGTCTGGACCTCCGCTTACTACTTTGTTCCTGCATCACACCCCTAGACAACGATAGAGTCATCAGTCATGTAATGTGCCGAACCCAACAATCAACCAGTGACTCCTCCGGGGGTAGCGCTACAGATATATATTTCAATTTTTATATTTATTTATTTCTTTAGTTTTGATAAATGCAAAATGCAAAAAAGCAAAGAAACAATCCAGATCCCCTGCACTTAAAGCAAAACTGCTTGTGGAGGTGAAACAGACAGGGGGAAGATGATGTCTGGACATCCAGGATAACATCAGCAATGGATGGGCTGCGTGACTGACAAGTTCTTGAAGTAAAAAAATAATTGTTAAAAATATGTATATATGTGGTAAAGTTCATATAGTGTGAGTGCTCAATAGAATTATTCTTTTAGTGTTCCAGACAGCAAGATGAATAAATCACTAGAGATTAGGGATGAGCCAAACACCCCTGGGTTCGGTTCGCACCAGAACCTGCGAACAGACCAAAAGTTTGTGTGAACTTTAGAACCCTGTTAAAGTCTATGGGACTCGAACATTTGAAATCTAAAGTACTAATTTTAAAGGCTAATATACAAGTTATTGTCCTAAAAAGTGTTTGGGGACCCGGGTCCTGCCATATCATATCCTGTATCAATGCAAAAAAAGTACTAATTTTAAAGGCTAATATACAAGTTATTGTCCTAAAGAGTGTTTGGGGACCCAGGTCCTGCCATATCATATCCTGTATCAATGCAAAAAAAGTTTTAAAAAACGGCCGTTTTTTCAGGAGCAGTGATTTTAATGATTGCTTAAAGTGAAACAATAAAATTGAAATATTCCTTTAAATTTCGTACCTAGGGGGGGGGGGGGGTATATAGTATGCCTGTAAAGTAGCGTTTGTTTCCTGTGCTTAGAACTGTCCCTGCACAAAATGTAATTTCTGAAGGAAAAAGGTTATTTAAAATCACTCACCTTAAGGGTCTGGTATAGATATTAAGGGGAACCTTGTGTCAAATAAAAAAAAAAGTGGGGTTCCCCCCAAATATCCATTCTAGACCCTTGAGGTCTGGTATGGATTTTAAAGGGAACTCCACCCCAAATTTAAAAAAAAAATGCCGTGGACCCCCACACATTTTTTTTTTATGAATGACTTTTCTCTGTATTGCCGGGAGCCAACAATTCATTATAGCTGCGAGTGATTTTAAATTACTTTTTTTTTCTTCAGAAATGACACTTTGTGCAGGGACAGTTCTAAGCATGGGAAACAAGCACTACTTTACAGGCATATTATACACCCCCCCCCAGGTACAAAATTTAAAGGAATATTTCACTTTTATTGTTTCACTTAAAGGAATTATTAAAATCACTGCTGACAAAAAAACTGCAGTTTTTAAAACTTTTTTTTGCATTGATATATGTCCCCTGGGGCAGGATCCAGGTCCCCAAACACTTTTTAAGACAATAACTTGCATATTAGCCTTTAAAATTAGCACTTTAGATTTCAAACGTTCGAGTCCCATAGACTTTAACAGGGTTCTAAAGTTCACACGAACTTGCCGCGAACACCCCAAATAGTTTGCTGTTCGGCGAACAGGCAATGTTCCCGGCGAACATCGCTTGTTCGCGTTCGTCGTCGTGGGTGAACATATGCGATGTTCGATCCGCCCCCTATTCGTCATCATTGAGCAAACTTTGACCCTGTACTAGATATGTGCTTTCCCGTTCATAACGAATGTATTTTCGTACGAATTTGTTAATTTTCGTACCCGGGGAATAATGTGTACATACGAAAAAATGAAAGCACCAAAATACGAAAACGACAGGATTACGAATGAGCCGCATAACGAACAAGTGCAAATACGACCGAACGATACGACAATCTTACGAAAATACGATAAAACGAAAACGGCAAAAGAACGAAAAAGACATCTATAACAAATGATTTGCAGTCTGTATTTTAAATCCTTTCTGTTCTGTTCTGTTTCAGTCGTATGTTCTTATTTTCATTTGTGTGTTTGTTAAATCCGTTTTTTGGTCTGTTTGTAAATTTGTGTACTTGATTCGTTTTTTTTGAATGGGCAGTGAGTGAGTGTTAGTGAATCAGCTTCTCTTTTGTGCCGACTGCCGAGTACAGTAAAGCCGAAAAACGTTTCCGTGGATTTTCGTCTGAAGGGAGATCAGTTGGCCTGACTTTTGAACCCAAAAATGGTTTTCTGATGGAGCTTACAAACGAACAGATTTTTTGAAAACGAACGGAAAACGTTTGTTTTATTGTTTGTTGGCGAAAAAGTCTGACCAAGTGTACGGGGCTTAACAATAGTATATATGGATGAGCCGCGTGTTGAAAGTGCCATGAATCCCGCAATATATTTACGAAAGTACAAAATGACGAAAATTCACAAAAATTATTGTCTAACAAGAAACGACAATGAATTAAACAGAATAACGATTAATCCCGCATGTACGAAAATAAAACGGTAACCAAAATACGAAACGATCGGAATACGAAAAAATCGCGTCGTACAATATACGAACGGGAATGAAGGCCAGTGTATTCAGTGTCCACTCCAGTCCTGAAAGACTCATCTGATCTCTGCTGTCAGGACAGCGTCCTGACAGCACCCCAAAAAGCCTTTTTTAGGGCTAGTCCATCAGTCTACTTTTTTTTTTCATCTGTAATCTAATGTGTGTTGCGGTGGTTTACAGAGAGAGACAGAGAGAGAGAGAGAGTGTAATTTTTTGAAGTTAAATAGAGCAGGCAGGCTAGTCAGTTAGAGTTACAGTGTGTAGAGGATATATATGCATCCCACGTGTTGTATATATATTTATACACTGTATTGAGTTTAGCTAGACTAGATCCGCTCTTCCTTGTCGTGAAAGGGTTAACTAGGGTGGTGATCAAGGGGTTAAAACTTTATTAGGGGTGGTACAGGGCTTTCCTGAACCTAACTGCCTGTCACACTAACTGTCACACTGACACTAAATGCAGTGATAAGTAAATATATGATCACTGCAATCAGTGACAGTGTGACAGGGGGGTGGGGGGGGTGATCGAAAGGGGTTAAATGTGCCTATGTGTACTGGTGTCAGTGTAGTGTTGGTGCAACTTACTGTGAGTCTTCTCTCCTCTTGGCGGATTGAAAATACCGCCGAGAGGAGAGGCGACATCACTTCCTCTGCCAGTGTTTACATTACACAGGCAGAGGAAGTGACACTGCAGGGAGGATGTGCATTGGCTGGGAGCGATCTGGAGGGGGCGGACAAAAACCTACAGCTGCCCTCTCATCCCAGATCGCTCGCACAGCCACGGGAACCGCCGCATGTACCGGGGGGTCCCGATCGGACCCCCGACCCACGTCTAGGCAGGGACGTACAGGTACGCCAATGTGCCTGTGCGTTCCATTCTGCCGACGTATATGTACATGCGGCAGTCCTTAACCGGTTAATGTTAGGCGAACAAATAAAAAACTATACTTCATTTGCGACAAAAATAGCGGCCGTCAACACCCCCACCCCGTGTAACCCACTTATTAACAACATTTCATTTATATGTAAAAATTAATCACAGCACAAATAGTGACCGTCAACACCGACCCCCCCCCCCCCATGCGCTTATTAAAAAAATTGCAAATTGTCCTGCGACTTGGGACTGGAAAGTTGCAGGATAAGTCAGACCCAATGATTTCCAATGATAACCGTTCATATCTGTGCAACTTGAAGTCACAGCGACTTCGAGGTAGTCCCTGCTTTACTTTAGTCGCACTTTTATGTGACTTGACCGACCAGAATACATAGGCATTGCTTCAAGTCGCTGCAAAATCGCAGAAAAAATTGTGGCAGAATCGTGCGACTTTCAGGCTAACGCAGTCTGAAAGTTGCACAATTCTGCCGCAATTTTGATGCGACTTAAAGCAGTGCCTGTGTATTCTAGAGGTCTATGGACCTCAAGTTGCATCAAAGTGGGACCAAAGTAGTGCAGGGACTACTTTGAAGTCGCACTAATATGAACGGTTCTCATTGGAAATGAAGTCCCAATTTGCAGGACAAGTAATGCAGTATGTCTGCAGTCTCTGGTAATCTAATGCAGTATGTCCACAGTCTCTGGTAATCTTGTGCAGTATGTCCTCAGTATCTGGCAATCGAATGCAGTATGTCCGCAGTCTCTGGTAATCTTGTGCAGTATGTCCGCAGTCTCTGGTAATCTTGTGCAGTATGTCCGCAGTCTCTAGTAATCTTGTGCAGTATGTCCGCAGTCTCTAGTAATCTTGTGCAGTATGTCCGCAGTATCTGGTAATCTTGTGCAGTATGTCCGCAGTATCTGGTAATCTAATGCAGTATGTTCGCAGTCTCTGGTAATCTTGTGCAATATATCCGCAGTCTCTGGTAATCTTGTGCAGTATGTCAGAAGTATCTGGTAATCTAAGGCAGTATGTCGGCAATCTCTGGTAATCTAATGCAGTATGTCCATAGTCTCTGGTAATCTTGTGCAGTATGTCCGCAGTATCTGGTAATCTTGTGCAGTATGTCCGCAGTATCTGGTAATCTTGTGTAGTATGTCCGCAGTATCTGGTAATCTCGTGTAGTATGTCCGCAGTATCTGGTAATCTCCTGCCCATTTAGAGTTCTTCATTACTAACAGTATAATTTTTTAGTTTGGTTGCGCCGATCTGTAAGGCTGTGCTATATACCATGATTTGTGATGCTGGGGCTATATACTCTGTCCTGTGATGCTGAGCTGTATACTCCTGACACTATGAGTGGAAGCAAGTGGAATACAGGGGACGGAGTGGGTGGATTATATAAGGGGTGTGGCTTATTATAAGTGGGAGGGACCAAATGTGGAGGGCAGAGTCTTGCGCCCCCATACTAAAACTTCACCAGCCGCCAGTGGACTACCCATAAGTAAAAGGTTTTTACCCTGATATTTCATTTGCACCATTTTATTGAAATAAATAATTGAAATACTAATACAAGTTTAAAAAAGGTGCTTGGAACAGAGTAATTGTTGGGAAGACCCTTTGACACATTTTTACAATATACATTTTTAAAATCTTGCAAATGATCTGCAATTGTGTTACCCATAAATTTGTTATATCCTGATCTACATAATTCTTGGAAAGAGCAGTTTTCACATAACTTACTTATCTCTACTTTGCTTTCAGATCTGTCACAATAGTTATGTGTTTGCATGCAACAAGATTTTTTTTCTGATGATTCTGAATCATTCAAGTCATAGTTTTGAATACCTTTGAATCTGGGCCAAACCTTAGTGAATATTCAGAGTTATACAAACACTGGAGCTTTACCTTAAATTACCATAATTAAACAGCAACTGTATAGATTGGTTGGATGGTTAATGCACCATTTCAGGCTATTAAAGCAGCAAAAGTGGCCTGCCGAGTCCTTAATGAATATAAAAACGGACTCACTCCTCTATAATTGTTGAAATATGCTACATCACACAGTCACTGGTTGTAGCAAAGTATTCTACATTAATGCTAATATAGGCACATAGCACATTGATTTCGATTTATTTTGGAGAAAATCTTATAAAAGTAGTATGACTAAAGCTTGTACGGTCATATTTCTCATGTGGATTACAGGAGTGCACGTATCTTTGCACTCCTGTGACCCAGAATCAACTAAAAGTGGGCTAAAGCTTGCTGACGCCTGACGTAACAGAACCACTACAGTCTCTCGATGTATCCTAAGAATAATGTCGGGATATACCCAAATGCCCGACTTCCCACAAATAGAGCTTTCTTTTAGTGGTATTTTATCACCTCTGCGTTTTTTATTTTTTGCGCTATAAACAAAAGAACAGCGAGAATTTAAAAAAAAACACAACATTTTTGCTATAATAAATATCCCAATTTAAAAAAAAAAAAAATGTTTTCCTCGGTTAAGGCCGATATGCATTCTTCTACATATTTTAGTAAAAAAAAATTGCAATAAGCGTATACTGATTGATTTGCGCAAAAGTTATAGTGCCTACAAAATAGGAGGTAGTTTTATGGCATTTTTATTTTATACATTTTTTTACTAGAAATGGCGGTAATCTGTGAAATTATGGCAGACACATCGGACACTTTTGACAAATTTTTGGGACCTATAAAAATGCACTGATTACGGTAAAAAATTCCCTGTCAGGGAACAAGTTAACACTAGGAGGCAATTAAGGGGTTAAATGTGTTCCCTAATGTGTGTTCTAACTGTAGGAGGGATGGAACTGACTAGGGGAAGAGATTGATCAGAGTTTATACATTGTAGGAACACACGATCAGTCTCCTCGCCCCTGAGAGAACCAGGATGTGTGTGTTTACACACACACATCCCCATTCTCGCTCTGTAACGAGCAATCGCGGGTGCTGGTGGTCATCGCGACCGCCAGGCACTCACATTGTCTACAAGGACACGCCTCGGGGAGGCGCCTTTAAAAGCCGATGTACAGCTACAAAAGCTAGCGCAGGGGGGCCGCCTGCCACAGTATAACTGTGACGACTGGTCTGGAAGCAGTTAACCACTTAACCTCTGGAAAATATACCCCCTTCATGCTCAGGCCATTTTTTGCTATACTGCACTGCGTTACTTTAACTGACAATTGCAGGGTCATGCAATACTGTTCTACATGTGATTTTTTCCTCACAAATAGAGCTTTCTTTTGGTAGTATTTGATTACCACTGTGACTCTTTAATATATATTATATTTTTACTTTCTGCTATAAAACATATCCAATATTTTGTGATAGATTTAGGCCAATATGTATTCTGCTACAGTATGTGTTTTGGGTAACAAAAAATTCCAACAAGCATATATTCATTGGCAAACGTTATATACCATACTTTGTAGATGCTATATTTATGAATGTATTATATATTTATGTATTTATTATTATTTTTTTTGCTAGTAATAGCCGTGATCAGTGACTTATAGCAGGACTGCCATATTGTGGTAGACGATCTCTCACTAACTGACACTCTACAGGAACCAGTGACACTAATACAGTGATCAGTGCTAAAAATATGCACTTTCACTGCTGATTTTACTAGGGGAAGTGATGGAGTTTATTCCCTGCTTTGCAGAGACACAAATCCACCCCTCACCCCTGTTAGAATGGAGATATGACTTGTTTACATAGGCAGCTCCAGTCTGATTCTCTGCTCGATGATCAGTGGGTGCCGCCAGACATCCAGTGCCCGGCACCTGCAGATCGGCTTCTGCTGTGATTAATCACAGCAAAAGTGGCCCGCAGGCAGCATGCTTGTGCACCCATGTAGGCGGAACTGCAGAATCATGTATATATACAATACATGATTTTGTACATGAGGGTCATCCTGTAGCAGGAAATCTGCTATGGGGTGGTCGGGAGGTGGTTAAAGGTGAAAAAAGGGTTTTACCCTTGTTGTCAGTTCCCCATCTAAAGTGAATAAGGTGATACACTTACTTTATTCCTTGCTTCCCTGAGAGTTAGCATTCTCCTCCACTGTCTGATGATCTGGAATGTTGGCTGGTCCTCTGTGTGATGATCCTGCATTGCATGAGATTCCATCAAACAGTTGTAACCTGTCAGTTAACCAAGGTAAGAGACATTGGGGGGGACCAGTCGCATGAAGAGGAGGAAGCCTACGGAAGTGAGGTATTAAGTTAAGTATATCACCTTATTCACCGTCCCCTAGATAAAAGGAGCAGTTAACCCTTGCAGTGGGCAGGGGGACCCACTGGAAGGTTAAAAAATGTTTTTCCTGGAGTGCAGCTGTAATGAAAATATGGTAAACAGTTTTTCTCTAATATTATAAAAACATCAGCACAATTTGGGCTATCAGAAACAATGCTAGCGCAACATTGTTTTATTTCTGCTTTACTGAAAAAAAGACAAAAACAAATGCCTTAGAGCAAAACAAGTAAAGCCTTCTTGCTGAAAAATAAAATAAAATAACATGTTTTTTGTTTATATACAGTTTCACAGTTTAGAATACATTATTGAAACAAGTCAGATTTCATCAAACTCAACATGCAAGACACGTTGTGGCAGGCATATTTTATTTAGAATATGACAAACTTAGCAAGAGAAAGAGAGCTTTGAAGTGAGCATCTCAGCCTATTTAATAATAATACATAGGCTGGGCATAATATAAATTTACAGTCACTTATTGAAGCAGGTTATAAATAAATATAATCTCTGCATTACTGGAAAATATCACCTTGCCCTGCCCAACCCCATCTGCCCTACAAGGACTAAGTGCTCTTTTGTCTAGGGGGTTAGGCACAATATTTACCCTATTTCTCACTCTTCCAAAGGCCTTCAAACTCCTTTACTCTTCGGCACTCCCAGGATGTGAGTAAGCTCTTAGCATCCTCATGTACAGTGCAGGTTTAATGTTCCTACATTGTGATGCCATCAGAGAGCTGTGATCAGTCAAGCATTGATGAAGAGCAGCTTCAAAGGATCAGTTAAATGAAGAGGAGGAAGTCTACAGAAATGAGGAATATAGTAAGTGTAGCAATTACCCCTGAAGGGTCCGTTGTTTTCTCTTGTACCCTATTCCCAGAGCCCAGGACTCAGGGATAAGCAACATTACGCTCTCCAACACATTCAAGCTAAAGAGGGGATATTTATTGTAAATATATATGCAGTACTACAATAAACAGAGAAATGGAAACATCAAAAATCTCTCAAAAAAATATGTAAAACAGTAGCAAAATAGGGTATACATTTGGTAATATTCAAATGGACCAGAGAATGACCCCTAAACCCTATGCTTAGGAAGATCCTGTCTTTTTTATTATTTATTTTTAAATATACAAAAACATTTTACAAAATAATTGCATTCCCTTCACAAACCCACCCACCTCTTTTTCCCAAATCCCATCCCCATTGTGCTAACGTTTCCTCTTCCTTTTCCCTTTAGCCCACTCCATTCACTCCCTTCTAATCCACCATCCGTCCTTCAGAGAATTTCCTTGTATTCTTAAAAATAGCCCACTTTTCCCATATATTTTCAAATCTTCCTATTTGTTCTTCATCTCTATTACTCAGATATTTCATACTATGGATGTATTTAATCCTCTTAAAGCATTCCTTTACCAAAGGTCTTTCTTTTCCTTGCTATTTTTTGGTATCATGCTTTTTGCAACGTTTGTTAAAGGGGTTGTTGAGAAATTCTCACTTCCTGTGCTTCTGTCTGTAACTACACACCGTAATGCAAGGCTTTCTCCCCGGTGTGGAAAAAGCCTCTTGAGGGGGGAGGGGAGGAGCAGGAGTGTCAGGACGCCCACTAACACACAGCTCCTTTCTCTATCTGAAAAGTAGAAAGCGTCCTGACTTGCCTACTCGCCCCCTCCACACCAGGGAGAAAGCCTTGCATTACTGTGTGTAGTTACAGACAGCAGAACAGGAAGTGAGGATTTCTCAGAAGAAATAAGGACATTTAAAAGCAAAATCGAAGGATGAGGTAAGTGAAGGAGGACTGCACTAAGGTAAAGGAAGATATTTAGGGAAAAAAATGTTTTCCTTTACAACCCCTTTAAGTATGGTAGCAATGAGTTCTGGTATTTTACAATTACACCTGAAAGAGCCGCTGTTTTTTCCTGTACCCTGTTCCCAGAGCCCAGGACTCTAAGCAACATTATGCTCTCCAACACATTTGAGCTAAAGAGAGGATATTTATTGCACCAATATATAAGAGAACAATAAATTACAATAAACAGAGAAATGGAAACATCAATAATCTCCCAAACAAATATGTATAATATGTAAGACAGTAGCAAAATAGTAACAAAAACTGTAGCAAAATGGGGTATACATTTGGTAATAATCAAATGGACTAGAGAATGACCCATAAACCTTATGCCTAGGAAGATCCTGTCTAAGGGGAATACTAAGATAATATCTAGGTCGTCTTTGTCAACATCTTTCCCTTCCCCAAACCAGGATATAGGCACCTGCATTGTTTCTCAAGCAGACAATACCGTTTCTCTCTAATAGAGTGTGGTAGGGTTTGGCCAACAAACTCCCAGTTCTCGCTCTATCACAAACGATCGCGGGTGCCTGGCGGTCATGGCGCCCACCGGGCACTCGCATCAACTCTGGAGGTGAGCCTCGTGCGCCCCCTAGTGGCCAAAAGGTGAAGCGATGCAAGGTAATGTTGTTTCGCCCACCGGTGCCATTCTGCCGCAGTTAAACTGCGGTGGCTGGTCTGGAAGTGGTAATGCCATTTATGGACTATGTCATATAAGGAATTTTTTATTTTGGCCATAGTTACACTTAGTGTGCAGACCTTGTTAGCCATTGTGGTAAATCACTTCCGCACACAGTGGTTTTCAATTTTGCCTTGAAACTTTGGTTCTTGTTTTTTAACCTTGTTTTTTTCTCCCACAAAAAAACATACTGGTAAACTAACTGACTTCCTTTGAAAATTATAGGCAGTAGGGATATTAGATTGTTAGCTCTTTAGGGGAACAGTGACTAATATAAATGGTTCTATGTCAGTACTATGGGACTATGTAAAGTAATACATTATTAACACGGACAAGACACCTCATTTGAGACTTTGAAAAGTTTTGCTATCAGTCTAATTCTGATGCAGTAATGTGTGGATTTAAAGCTGCTACTAATCTGTCAGTCACATTGTTTATAAACATCAGGCAATTCATTTAGGCAGATAATGGGTCTTTAGTTTATTTAAAACAATATTAGATTCCCAAATGAGATGAGAATTTTTTTTACAGGCAATGATACTTAATTTATCAGAGGAAAAAAACAAAGGCCCGGATTCACGCAGGACTTACGCCGACGTATCTGGAGATACAGCGTCGTAAGTGCAAATGTGTGCCGTAGTATCTCTGCACCGATTCCCCAAGATAGATACCTCCAAAAATAGGCTTATGCAGGGCTTTTTTTCTCAGAGAACAGGTGCAGGAACTCCCTCCTTCTGAGTTACCTCTTGTGTCCACCCCCTACCCACCTCCGAGCACCATTTCTTGGTTCCACCCCCTACCCACCTCCGAGCACCATTCCTTGGTTCCACCCCCTACCCACCTCCGAGCATTATTCCTTGGTTTCACCCCCTACCCACCTCTCAGTAATGGATACATAAGTAATTTGTATGTAATTTGTTAATGATAGGAAGTAAAATAGATTCTCTGTAACCAGTAACAATGGAGCACCCCCAGAAACAATAGACTCTGAACAGTTAGCAACAATAGACCCCTCCCTCCACAGTAGATGTCTCCCAGCAATGATTGTCTCACAGTAGCATAAGAGCCCCCCAGCAACAATAGATCCCCCTCCAGCGACAACTGACCTCCCCAGCAACAATAGACCCTTCCACTGAAAAAATAAATCGCCCAGCACTCAGCATCAATAGACCCTCCAATACACCCCAGCACCCCTTGCCATTACATACATTCAGAGCTAGAGGTGCCGGAACTGCGTTCCCCCGCGTTCCTGCTGAAAAAAAGCCCTGGGCTCATGCCAGCCTACGTAACTTGCCTATGCCGGCATATCGTGGGCGCATTGTTACGCTGGACGCATACGGCGTACCCATTTTATATATGTAAATGAGTAAGATACGCCAATTCACGAACGTACTTGCGCCCGGCGCATGTTTTAAGCGATTTGTGTAAGGGTTACGTCCGGCGTAAAGTTATTCCCCATATTGGAGGCACAACTCATGCAAAGGTATGGACCAGGGAACGAACGCCGTCAATTTTTACGTCGTTTACATAGTACGTGAATCGGGCTGTGCGTAGGTTATGTTCACGTCGTAGGTAGTGTTTTGACTTATCTTAGGCAGTTATTTCAATGTGACTGTGAGCATGCGCACTGGGATGTGTCCAAGATACGATGCATGCACAGTTCGTTTTTGAAGCTAAGCCCATCATTTGCATGGGGTCATGCTTCATTTAAATATATCACGCCATCTTCCAACTACTTTGACTTACGTCGGCTTACGGCGATGACTATACGCTACGCTGGCGCTATGTTAGGAGCATTTGCTTTCTGAATTCCATGCTTGCCTCTCTGCGTTGCGTCGGCGTATCGTAAAAGAGATACACTACGGCAATATATATATGCGCCGATGTATGGGAATCTACTCCAAGGGAATCATTTTGAGAGGTGAAACCAGTTGTTTATTTTTCCTGAGTCTTATGCCGCGTACACACGGTCGTTTTTTGCGATGAAAAAAAAACGACGTTTTTTAAAAAGTCATTTAAATTGATCGTGTGTGGGCAAAACGTTGTTGTTTGTCTTCAAAAAAACGACCAAAAAAAATTCCAACATGCTTGAATTTTTTGTGTCGTTTTTTAAAACGTTGTTTTTTGTGTCATAAAAAGTGATGGTGTGTGGGCAAAACGACATTGAAAACAAAGTTTTTAAACCTGCGCATGCTCAGAAGCAAGTTATGAGACGGAGCTTCAATGGAAAAGAGTGCCGTCGAACATGGTGTACGTCACCACGCTTTGCTAGAGCTTTGTAGAAAAACGATGGTGTGTATGCAACGTCGTTTTGGAAAATTAAGTTTGAAAAACGTCTTTTTTTTCATGATTGAAAACGTCAGTTTTTTTCATCGCAAAAAACGACCGTGTGTACGCGGCATTAAACTGAAATGTTACTCAAAGTTAGAGTAACACTTTGACTGCATTCAAATCTCCTAATAAGGATATTTTTATAGACACAGATCTTTGTTTTTCAAATGAAGAGATTCTTAATTGTAAGGCCTCATTTGAATTAGCCTGCAGATATCCTGGTTTAATAGGGCTATCTCACACCGATTAAATTGCCCAAACAAAGACATTAATTTTGCTGCTGTGATTTGTGCTAGGAGATCATTAAAACTAAAGTGTTTTCTGGTAATTACTTATTCATTTAGAGTAGTTGAGAAAAGAGTATAAATACAATGTCTTTCAACAATGACAGCCATTAACGGTGCAGGAATTTCACAGATGATTTGTACAATTACTCATTCTTAATAATAATTGTTACACCAATGAAGCAGTTATTCAGTTACTACATTTGCATGACGTGTAATGCCTTTAGTTAATAGAATGAAACATGTTCTCTAAACCATATTCAGTTTTTTTCAATTGATGATAGCTATTGTAAAATAATATTATCAGGTCTGGATTTACCATTAGACACAGCAGGTATGTGTCTTTAGTTGTAAGAGGCAAAGGGGAGGCATTTCCCCGTATAGTTACCAGCCAAATATTTTGTTGTCATCATCAATAAAAATACAGTTATCTCACAAATGCCTATTTAAACACTGTAACAACTTTCTATGGGAGGCAGGGCCAGCCTTTGGGGTGTGCGAGCTGTGCGGCTGCGCAGGGTGCCATGGGCAACAGGGGTGCCGTGCAGCCATCACAGTTAGCAGAATGGGAGTAGCAGACTTGCAGTCAGTTTAACATGATCATCATTCATCACAGGCAAGGGCAGGTGCACGGGGTGCTCAGAAGCAACCCAGCGCTGAAGAGGGGGGAGCCATCATGCCGAAGTGTCAGACTGTTCTCCTCCCTCCCTCCTCCTCCTCTCCTTATTGTCTCACACACAGCAGGTGGTACTGGGTAGCGTTGCGTAATGCAGCTTCTAAGTTCTAACGGTGCCAGGATGGCACTGTCTAACTGAAGCCCGGACTGACAGACTGAGTCATCTGAAGAAAAGTTACACTAAGGCTGCCCCCCCTTATTTAGCAGGCAGCAGCACAGCCAGGTACGTACGGTACAGCAGGCACAAAGCGCACAATCCATGACAGGCAGCACAGTCAGATGAACTTTACTTCAGCTGTTGTTTCCATTTAACTTGCGCCCTGGCAATCTGCCATTGTGGGGGGACCCTTAAGACCCCGTATCTCTCCCTGTACCTCTGGGCCAGCTGGCAAGCTGCAGAATCTCTTACTATACAGGGGAGGGGGGCAGCGGTCGGTAGCACTGTGTTTCTTCAACCAGCACAGTACACTTCCTGAGTGTCAGTGTATACAATGGAGAGGGGAGGGGCTTCTGACCCGAGCAGACACCAGATTTAGTCCACAAGTCTGTCCCTCTGCTTGTACACTCTGCAAACTTGCTGATACATGATGGGGTTAGAGGCTCCACCCCCTCTCCATTGTATACACTGACACTCAGGAAGTGAACTGTGCTGGCTGGAGGAACATCCTGCAGATATTACAAGGAAGCATGCACAACGACTGCTGCATTTTGACTTCTCATATAACTAAGGTAAGCCTGACACTGTCCCCCCCCACCTGTGACACTGCCCCCCACCTGTGACACTGACCCCCTCACCTGTGACACTGACACCCTCACCTGTGACACTGCCCCCCCAACCTGTCACACTGTCCCCTTGGCACAATACCCCCCTGTCATACTGCCCCCCTCCTGAAACACTGCCCCCTCATCACACTGCCCCCTCTTGTTACATGGCTCCCCTCCTTTCACAGTGCTCCCTCATTACAATGCCACCTCCTGTCATACTTCCGAGGTATCCTTTTCCTGTCACACTGCCCCTCTCTTGTCACAATATCCCCCCGTCATACTGCCCCCTCCTGTCACACTTCCCTCATCATTCTGCTTCTTCTTGTCACACTGCCCCCTTCGTTCACACTCCCCCCTCCAGTCAAACTTTCCAGAGTCACACTGCCCCCTCCTGTCAAAATACCCCATCACACTACCCCCCATCCTTTTACAATAACCCCCCCATCATACTACGATTTAGGGGCCCTTAATGGTTTATTGCACTGGGGCCCTGAAGGTTATAGTTATGCCTCTGCTCTTCCGGCTGCTACTCCTCCTCCCTCCCAGGTAACGGTCATAGACCAGGGGGAGGTACCAGCAGGCACAGGAGTGGGATCAGCGTGGTACCATTACAAAGACACACCATCTGCTTAACAAAAAATGTACCTCTTAGCCCCCCATTCACACTGAATCTGATAAAGGACACTATAATGCATTACCAGGACATTCTGCACTGCTTCATTAAAAGTAATGAACTGACATCAAATTTTACTAGGATAAAGCAACAAATTGTTTAATTGTCCTGGTAATTAACTTATGCCAGACCAGGCATGTAGGGGTACCTTCTTTAGGTGACCAGGGGGCGAGGGGTGAAGATGGGGGGGGGGGCACAGGATTAGCTAAGGCCAGGCCTGATGGGAGGTTAGAAGAAAAAGAGAAAACAAGCACACAAAAAGGAAAAAATACAGAGGGCTGTGTATGACTCTGCAGTATGCTCAGGGGAGGAGTGTAGCCACTATACCCTAAGCATAAAGAACATGAAGATCCATTTTGGGCATCAGTTCACAATAAGGATATTGGTGAACTGGGGAAAGTGCAGAGAAGGGCAACCAAACTGATAAGAGGCATGGAGGAGCTCAGATATGAGAAAAGATTAGAGGAACTGAATTTATTTTCTCTTAAGAAGAGATGATTAAAGGGGAAAATTATAGCACAAAGACCACCCTTTAGATCTGGAGGAACAGAGATTTAAATTCCACAAATGAAAAGAGCTGTGAATATGTGAAATAGACTTATGCCGCGTACACACAACCGCTTTTCATGATGAGAAAAAAAATCTATTTTTTAAATTGGTCTTGAAAAACCATTGTGTGTAGGCTCCAGAGCATTTTTCTCAACTAGAAAAATGGCCCTTAAAAATGTAGAACCTGCTCTATTTTTTCTCATCGTTTTTCACGTAGTGAAATATGTTCATGTGTACACTTTAAGGGGGGGGGAATGCGCATTCTCAGAAGCGAGTTATGAGACAGGAGTGCTCGTTCTGGTAAAACTAGCGCACGTAATGGAAATAGCACATTCGTCACGCTGTAACAGACTGAAAAACACGAAGACTGAAAAGCGCGAATTGTCTCTCACCAAACTTTTACTAACACACGGTAACACAAAATCAGCAAAAGCAGCCCAAAGGGTGGCACCATTCGAATGGAACTTCCCCTTTATAGTGTTGTCGTATGTGTTGTACGTCACTGCGCTTTGCTTACACATTTTTTTCACGATCGTGTGTATGCAAGGCAGGCTTGAGAGGAATCACGTCGAGAAAAACATATTTTTTTCAATGACATGAATAACAGTCGTGTGTATGCGGCATTAGAAATTAGTTCTGTCCAACTCAGTAGATTGTTTTAAAAAAAGAGCTGGATGCATTCCTAAAAGCACAACATATATCGTATTTATCGGCGTATAACACACACTTTTTCCCCCTGAAAATAGGTGGAAAATCATGGGTGCTTGTTATACACCAGCCGGATCTTCTGTGTACTCGGCTCAGCTTGACTCGCAGTCACACCCAATTTCACCTCCTGCTCCTAGCATTGACGTCATATATGTCCAGTCATTGGACTGGTGTTATATCCATCACAGGTATCAAGGCCAGGAGGCGGGACTGGGTGTGATTGTGAGCCGAGTTGAGGACACAGGAGATCTGGCTCTGTCAAATCCAGCACTGGTGAGGCTGCATTAACAGGCACTGGTGAGGCTGCAGATGGACACTTTGTTTTGATATTTTTTTTTTTTGTTATTTTATTGTTTTGTTACTTTATTGGGGGATTAAACTTGGTTGGGAAAGGTATATGGAATGCCCATAGGATGAATTACTATTTACAACGAAAATTTTATAGCGTTTCACTCATTACCTTAACCACTTTCATACCAGGCACTTACGCACCTTCCCGCCCAAGCCGAATTTCAGCTTTCAGCACTGTCGCACTTTGAATGACAATTGCGCGGTCATTCTACACTGTACCCAAACAAAATTGGCATCCTTTTTTCCCCACAAATACAGCCTTATTTTGGTGGTATTTGATCACCTCTGTGGTTTTTATTTTTTCCGCAACAACTAATAAAAGACTGAACATTTTGAAAAAAAAATACATTTTTATTTTTTTCTGTTAACTTTTTTGTAAATAAGTATGTTTTCTCTTTCAATTATGGGCACTTATATGGCGGCACTGATGGGCACTGATGGACACCCATAAGGTAGTACTAATGGGCACCGATGAGGTGGCACTGATGGGCACTGATAGGCGGTGCTGGTATGCGGCACTGATGGGCACTCATAGGTGACACTGATGGGCACTCATAGGCAGCACTGATGGGAACTCATAGGCAGCACTGATGGGCACTCTGGGTGGCACTTATGGGTGGCACTGATGGGTACTTATGGGTGGCACAGATGGGCACAGATAGGTGGGCACTGGGCATGAATTGGCACTGAGGGGTGGCACTGAAGGACACTGTGGGGTGGCACTGATGGACTTTGAGTGGTGGCACTGATGTATCTGTTACCAGTCAGTGCCCATTACTTGTATGTTTTTTTTTTTATCCTGATTGTTTATTTTTTATTTGCCTTTTTTTATTTTTTGCCCTGCC
This sequence comes from Rana kukunoris, assembly GCA_029574335.1. NCBI lineage: Eukaryota > Metazoa > Chordata > Amphibia > Anura > Ranidae > Rana > Rana kukunoris. The sequence continues at coordinate 595,167,951 of CM056049.1, forward strand.
AGCGTGGGCATTACCTGGTGGTCTAGTGTGGGCATCCGAGGGGGGGATGCGCTGATAAACAATCAGCGCGAACCCCCCCTGTCAGGAGAGCTGCCGATCGTCTCTCCTGTACTCGCGTCTGTCCGACGTGAGTGAGGAAGAGCCATCTACGGCTCTTCCTGTTTACATCGTGATCAGCCGTGATTGGACACGGCTGATCACGTGATAGCGAGCCTCCGCCGGAGACTCATTACTGAGATCGAAGATGCAGGGTGTCAGACTGACACCCCGCATCAGCGATCGCCACGCTGCACGCCCCCATGGGCGCGCGTGGCATGAAATCCTGTAGGACGTTGGTGAACGTCCATTCACGATTTCATAACCACTTCCCGGACGTCAATCTCCTATTGACTGGGCGGGAAGTGGTTAAAAATGTTATAACAGTTCACTCTTTACCTTTGCATTTCTTTAGTTAGGACAAAAATGGCAGACTCTAATCTTGACAGCTTTGCTTCAGAACATTTCCCACCTCTGCACCATCCCTGCAAAATTTTACCTCCAGGACACTTCTCCTGCACATCACTTTCCTATCAAAGCATTAGCACTCCTGTCTCACCATCTTGAGCTGACCAGGCCTCACTCTGAATAAATCCTAGTAGTAGTTTTACTTGATGATCCTTAATAGGCCAAGGGCCTGCAGTACCCCTTCTTGATGCCCCTGAACATTACTTGAAAAGGATATTTAACCACTTCCATACAGCACCTATTCTGGAACTTCTCTCCTTCATGTAAAAATCATAATTTTTTTGCTAGAAAATTACTCAGAACACCCAAATATTCTATATATTTTTTAGCAGACACCCTAGGTGATAAAGTGGCGGTCATTGCAACTTTTAATCTCGTACGGTATTTGCGCAATAATTTGTCAAAAGACTTTTTGGGGAAAAAACTGTTTCATGAATTAAAAAATAACAAAACAGTAAAGTTAGCCCATTTTTTTGTATAATGTGAAAGATGATGTTATGCCGAGTAAATAGATACCTAACTTGTCGTGCTTTAAAATTGTGCACACTCATGGAATGGCGCTAAACTTCGGTACTTTAAAATCTCCATTTTTTTTACAGGTTACCAGTTTAGAGTTACAGAGGAGGTCTAGTGCTAGAATTATTGCTCTCACTCTAACACACGCGGCGATACCTCACATGTGTGGTTTGAACGGCGTTTACATATGTGCACGTTCGCTTCTGGGTGCAAGCTAGTGGGGACAGGGTGTTTTAATTTATTTTTATTTTTTATTTTACTTCATTTTTTTGCACTTTTTTTTTACATTTTTTTATCACTTTTATTCCTATTACAAGGAATGTAAACATCCCTTGTAATAGGAATAGTGTGTGACATGTCCTCTTTATGGAGAGATGCGGGGTCAATAAGAACCCACATCTCTCCTCCTGGGTGGAAAAAAAATTCACTGGTCTCAGCTTTGTTTACTTCGGGCGTGACCTCATAACGTCGCGCCCGGGCCTCCGACGGTCATAAAGACCACCTGGTCACCATAAATCTCTATGCTCTTGATTTGGCGGCAGCCAAATCATTCTCCAGGCCTCCGATGGCACGGAAGAGCCCGTAGAAGGACTGGATAGAGAGGGGATGTCCCCTCCCGCCGCCTGTAAGAACGATCAAGCGGCGGAACCGCTGCTATGATTATTCTTACGGTGTAGGGAATCGCTGCATGAAAAAAAAGGATAACTGAATGATGCCTGTAGCTGCAGTTCACACAACCAACAACTCCTCCACCGGCAGGCTGACCATGAGTATATGAAGGAGGCCTGTCCCCTGCCAATCCTAATTGGGGATTGGTCAGAGCTCCTCACATGTACTCCATGTCATTCCAACTCTTAGCCCCGCCCCTCTTCCATAAAATTCTCACTGAAAGCAGGGGATTCACCCAAAAGCTAAAGTACATGTCAGTTACAACCACTCTAAGTGGGGTTCACCGCTCCAGGGAAATCCCAAGTGCACTCGTGGATCAGTCCAGGTATATGCAGGTGCTGGCAATGCACTAAGCAATGGAAATAACAAAGAACGGATGGACGGCCATTGTAGGCCATGAATAAGCACTAACCAAGTGTGAAACGCGTCGGCTGTTTTTTGATTCTTGCTGTGTATCTGTGGTGCCTGCTTATGCTTTTTCAATAAAGACAACTCAAGAGTTTTCCGGTGTGCGACCGTCCATCCGTTCTTTGTTATTTCCATTTTCAGTTACAACCACTGCTACACTCACCACTCCCTGCTTCAGATCAAAAACAAACAGACCTAGCTTGCAGCATAGGCCTGCTTAAATTTACCTGCACTGACAGAACCTACAAAACGCTACATTTCTAGCACCTACCTATGGTAGGGGGTGCTACATAAGCTTCTGCTAAAAGCCTCTGTCTCTCAAGCTGTGAAATAGAGGAGCCCATCTCATATGCGGTACAGCTTGCCTGACTCGCACACCGCTAATGGAGTACTCTCGCCTTTCAAAGATTAGCAGCGAGTACCGTTTCGCCATAAGTCTGGGCATCTGGTTGAGTGGTACTGCAGGAGTGTAAGGTACCTGTGAAAGATAGTGTCCGAAGTGGAAGTAGCGTGCTGAAGATTCAGGCAAAGCGTCGTCAGGCAGATACGGTCGGCAACGGATCAGGCAAATAGTTCACAATCCAAATCAGGAAAAGGGTCAGGCAGGCAAAGGTCATACACGATCTGGCGGTAAGGTACAAAATCAGCAGGCTGTACAATAGTCGGGATATCGGGCAGGAGTTCAATACAAGGAAGATCACTGAAGTCAAAACACCCAGGGAAGTATTCAAAAAAACGGGCACTGAGTGATGACCTCACTTCCTATTTAAAGGCTGTCCAGATTGAGAATTGTCCACAGCTGGCAGCAGGTGAAGCTAGTGAGTCCGAGGTAGTGTTGAACACAGTAAGGACATTCCCAAGGTCTAGATCTCTTCTGTAGCACAGCAGGTAAGGCTATGGTTTAAGCGACCAGGAAGATCCCGGTTCGAATACACCCTGGGACATGACAAGGAGCAACTGGTGACATTCTGTTTCAAATGTTTTTGCAATTAGTATACTCTTCTGAGATCTATTCTGCGCTGACAGCATGACAGAATGATATGGTCCAGAAATATTTAGACAGAATAAAGGTGGATAAAGCACCTGGACCAGATGGCATCCACCCATGGATCCTAAAAGAATTGAGCTCTGAAATTTCAAAGCCACTGTATCTAATATTTAGGGACTCATTAATGATGGGAATAGTACCACTGGATTGGCATAGAGCCAATGTGGTGCCTATATTTAAAAAGGGAACAAAGTCTTTACCAAGTAACTATAGACCTGTTAGTTTAACTTAGTTGGGAAGATACTGGAACATTTAATAAAAGACCACATGGATGAGTTCTTGCTGGAAACAAACTATTTAAGCAGCAGACAGCATGGATTCATGAAAGACAGAAGTTGTCAGACAAACCTGATTTCCTTTTATGAAGAGGTAAGTAAAACCCTGGACAGAGGCGTGGCAGTGGACGTGGTATACTTGGATTTTTCAAAAGCGTTCTATACAGTTCCCCACACACGGCTCATGTGTAAGGTAAGGTCTACAGGATTGGATATATTGGTTTGTAAATGGATAGAAAACTGGCTGAAAGACAGAATTCAGAGAGTTGTGGTTAATGATTCTTACTCTGAATGGTCCAAGGTTATCAGCGGTGTACCCCAAGGTTCGGTGCTGGGTCCCTTACTTTTCAATATATTTATAAATGATATTGGGTCTGAGATCAAAAGTAACATTTCTGTATTTGCAGATGACACCAAGCTATGCAGTGGAACAACGTCCTTGCAGGATGTCTCCAATTTACAAGCCGACCTCAATGCTCTGTCTAATTGGGCGACTATGTGGCAGATGAGGTTTAATGTTGATAAATGTAAAGTTATGCACTTGGGGGCTAAGAATATGCATACATCATACATGCTAGGGGGAGTACAACTGTGGGGATCTGTAGTGGAGAAGGATCTGGGAGTTTTAGTTGATCATAAAAAGTCCTTTCTTGTATTAAGAGAGGTATGGACCCAAGAGAGAGAGATATCATGTTGCCCCTGTACAAATCATTAGTAAGACCTAATCTGGAATATGCAGTCCAGTTTTGGGCACCAGTTCTCAAAAAGGATATCGGAGAACTGGAGAAAGTGCAGAGAAGGGCACCCAAACTGATAAGAGGCATGGAGGAGCTCAGCTATGAGGAAAGATTAGAAAAACTGAATGTATTCACTCTTGAGAAGAGGAGAATAAGGGGGAATATGATCAACATGTACAAATATATAAGGGGTCCGTATAGTGAACTTGGTGTTGAGTTATTAACTTTAAGGTCAACACTGAGGACAAGGGGGCACTCTTTACGTCTGGAGGAAAAGAGATTTCACCTCCAAATACGGAAAGGTTTCTTCACAGTAAGAGCTGTGAAAATGTTGAACAGACTCCCTCCAGAGGTGGATCTGGCCAGCTCAGTAGATTGCTTTAAGAGAGGCCTGGATTCTTTCCTAAATGCACGTTATATAACTGAGTACTAAGATGTGTAGGTAAAGTTGATCCGGGGTAAATCCGATTGCCTCTCGGGGGATCAGGAAGGAATTTTTTCCCCTGCTGTAGCAAATTGGATCATCGCTCTGCTGGGGTTTTTGGCCTTCCTCTGGATTAACTGTGGGTATGGAGTTGGGTGTATGGGATTGTACTGTGTTTTATTTTGTTTGTTTATTTTTTATTTTTTATGGTTGAACTGGATGGACTTGTGTCTTTTTTCAACCTAGCTAACTATGTAACTATGTAACTTGCTAATTTAACAAAATCCACAGTAAGTGCCAATTCACCATAGACTGAAATCTAATGTAGGGAAGGGGATATCACCACTCCAGGTAGGTCAAACAAAGATGAAATCTCTCCTCCAGTTTAGAAGCCCATGTACTGGCAATGCATACACTGTAGCAATAAAACAGGAAGAAGTTCTGCACAGCCGCTGTCATGGACAGTCTGGCCCATCGGTGGGCACATCGGCGCACACGGGCGCGCGCATGCGCGGTAGCGGTGCATCGGCGCGCGCGGGAGCGGCGCATCGGCGTGCACGGGCGCGCGCATTTGCGGCACCATAGCGCGCACGGGAGCGCGCACCAGCGGCGGCGGCACGCGTGCACGTGGGGACGCCGTTCTGGCACCAAATCCAGCTTTAAAAGGTATCTGATCCCTGTGCTTCTTGCTGTCCTGTCTACAGTGTCTCTGTGAGCTACCAGCGTCTGTTACCCTGATTGAACCTGATCCTGACTACCCGGCTTGTACCTGTTAACCTGTCTGCTGCCTGCCCTGACCTCGGCTTGTTTGACTACCCCTTTGGCTTGATCCTCTGTACTTCTGCTGCCCACCTGCTGATTGACCCGGACTGAATCTGACCCTGCCTGTACCAACTCTACCTACTCCTGAACCCCTAGCCTGCCGGAGGACTTACCTGCTGGAACTTGTTCCAGTCTGTACTACGGGACACCTCCCCCGCTTCTGCTGTAACTCCTGCTTCCAGCTGCCCGACAGTGAGCCTTGAATCATCAGCCTGCACCAGTCCTGCAATGTGTTTCCAGGAACTACCGACTCAGCTCACGGGCGCAGCACTCGCCAGTACCAGGCGCTTGTGCGACTCTGTAGTCCCGAACCTCCTGTCTGCACTATCAGGGGTCCCGGGACCAGAGAAGCAAGGGCTGCCGCTCCCTGCACGCCGGGCTCGTACCATCAGGTACGTGACAGTCGCACTCCAAAAAAGTTTTTGCTTTTTATTCAAAAAACAAAATCAAAAATACATGCCACAGCAGAACAGACAGAAGAGTTAACGCGTTTCACACTAACAAGTCTATGAGTAAGCACTGTTTGTTAGTGTGAAACACGTAAGCTCTTCTGTCTGTTCTGCTGTGGCATGTATTTTTGGATTTCATTTTTTGAATGAAAGGCAAAAACTTTTTTGGAGTGCGGCTGTTCAGAACTTCTTCCTTTTTTATTGCTACAGTGTATGCATTGCCAGTACATGGGCTTCTAAACTGGAGGAGAGGTTTTACCTTTGTTTGACCTACCTGGAGTGGTGATACCCCCTTCCCTACATTAGATTTCACTCTGAGTCTATGGTGAATTGGCACTTACTGTGGATTTTGTTGAATCAGCAAGTTGTCATGCTGTCAGCGCAGAATGAATCTCAGAAGAGTATACTAATTGCAAAAACACGATTTTAATGAAATCTAATGTAATTCAATCCAGGTGTGCAGGTTACAAAGGGTGTTTTCTGACATTCTTGAAGTGGTAAAAAAAAAAAATCATACAGCACAATAACTTCAATCTTTGTATAATAACCTCATTATTTCACGAGGGTAAAGTCAAAAGTAATAGAAAGTACTAGGAGGTTTGGAATATCTAATATTAATTGTCAGAAAACAGGAGGGGGAAACAAGGGAACACACCAAAGGCACAAAATAATAACAAAAACAAGCTGGTAGAAGTGGTGGTTAAAAACCCTTCGTCCCTTGCCTTTTCAGATTATTAAGAAATTAATAATCAAGCAAGCCATAACGGGTGCGTTATACAATAAAAATGTACTTTCTTCAGAAAATACATTTTCAATTGAAGCATTGTTAAAGAAGCGATGCAAAGATGAGGCGATGAAAAGCGGTTTAGTCTGTGACAGGACAGCTGTCTGATTTCATTTTAGCTGAATTTCACACAGTCCACTAGAACCAATATCAACAGGTTCACTCAAGCATGACTGCGGCCTCGCATTCACAGTTCTGTGTTCTTGTCATTAGAGCATTTTGTTTTGAAGCTGTAAACATTCCGTAACCAAAAAAAAAAAACAATTTCACGTCTATAGGATTCATGGCACCATTCTCATGAATGCCTTGCTGAATTCTGATGAATGAGCCTTTTGTGAAATTATAATGATAGAAACAGAACCTCAATGAGCATTAACACCTTTTTTTTTGCAGTTCAACACGTTTTAATCACATAAGAAAACTGACAAGTGCAGGGGCAAGTGCAAGCAATCTGTCTTTCTACATTACCATTGCAGTATTCAGAGAGTGAATATTGTGTCTACAAAGCGATATGCACTATTTCGTGCCTAACCCTTAAATATGCAATGAGTTTTGATGGGAGTGATTAGAAGTGACAAAATAAATGCGCAGAACTCTTGTTTGTTGATGAAGCAATTTTGGTAACCCAGATTCTGTAAATATTTGATTTCAGTTGTACATCTAGCAATTACGCAGATGGAGCAGAAGTGATTGCAGTTTCAACAAAATTAAATGTTGCCTCCAAGTCATTACTTTAAAACAAGTACTGCTAATGTGACTTTGGGCTCCAATGAGACAGCCGTTTGATCATTTAGGTAGAGTAATGTAAAAATATGGTACGATTCCATCAATATAAAACGAGTCAATAGTATGCATAATGATTATCCTGCTCATACTTATAGCCTTCATTTTTCCCAATATACTATTTTAATCTCAATAAGATTATTATTGAAAGGTTTTTATAGAAAACAAATAACAAGGCTCAGGGCCCACAGCTGATGCAACAGCAGAAGTAAAAATAAAACATATCCGTCAACAGCATACACTATAGGTGTGCAGTATCATAGTCTAATGCAATCTCAAAAAAAGGAAAAGAAAGCAAAGATGAAAAAGACAACGTGGGCCTCAAGCAAGAAGGAGATGAAATAAAACGAGCTAAGACAAAATAAAGAGAGGAAGAAGAGAATAGGAAGAAAAAGAGATAGAGAAGAGAAAGGAAACGTGAAGTAAGGGATAATCTCCATCGAAAAATCATAATTTTAATTTTAACATTAGCTAAAACATCATCACGAATCGTAAGTCTTATACCAGTCAAACCATAATTGCCACATAGGGCGTATTTTAGTCAAAAGGTTTTGTGACGAGGCGAACAGCGTTTCATATGTGGCATGAGTGTGGGTAGTTGAAATTACTTCTCGTAAGGAAGGGGGATGTATTTTCTTCCAATGGCGGGCAAGCACCAGTCTTGCGCTCAAAAGGACATGTACCGCTATTACTCTTTTAGTGGGAGGGAATAACTCGATGCCCAAAGAAAGCAGCGCTATGCCTGGTTCAGCCAGTACATTCAAGCCCAGTATTCCCGAGAGTAACTGGAAAACATCCAACCAGTATTTGGTCACTAAGGGGCAAGCCCACAGAATATGGTATAGAGTACCCAATTCTCCGCATCCCCTCCAGCATTCAGCCGAAGCCTGTGGGGCGAACCGTGCAATCTTGTAAGGGGTCAAATACCATTTCAACAAGATTTTATGGGTAAGTTCCCACAAATTAACACATTTGGTAGCCACATATGTCACGCTGATAGCTCTACGCCATTGGTCGGAGGAATACTCCTTCCCCAATTCCCTCTCCCAAGATAACATCGCAGAAGATTTAATAAAATCATCTTTACCATTAAGTAATAAGTAAAACAGAGAAATGCCTTTAGTTTTAACTGTAGGGCTAGAATAGAACATAGTAACTTGCCAAGGTAATGTGAGAGTCTCGATCGGGTGAAGACGTAAGAAGTGACTAATCTTTAGGTATGTAAACATATCAGAAACTGGCAATCCGAACTCTATCTGAAGAGCCCGAAAAGATTTCAGGGCCGGGCCCACCATCAAATCCTCCACCTCACTTATTCCCCCTGCTATCCAACTACTAATTTTCATATCCGGGATTATAAGGGACAGACAGTGGAATGGTATATGCAATTTGGAACAGGTTAGATGGTGGAAATCGGAGGAAGTAAGTATATCCCAGCCCCGAAGCGCTGCCAGGATCGTCGGGGATAAGTCGCACTTCCATATGGTAATGAAGCGAAACATCAAAAGAAAGTGGAACATATTATGCCCCGGTATCTGGTGTTCCTCCAGTTCCAACCACCGTTTCCTATGAGAAGAGGGAAACCAATCCCTAAGTTGGGCCAACAGAGTGGCCGTATGATAGTCCCTCAATACCACTTGGCCCACTCCCCCGGTTCTCCTAGATTTAAGCAATTTGGAGAAGGCACACCGTGCCCTCTTTCCCTGCCATAGAAACCCATTAAGAAGCGATTGTGCAGTCTTAAAAAAGGAGTTTGGCACTGGGATAGGGAGGGTCCTAAAAATGTAGATCATTTGTGGGAGGACCACCATTTTAAAGGCTGCTAGCCTGCCTGACCAAGAAAGTTCAGTCTTGGCTAGTTTCTGGAGTTTAGCCTTAAGCTTATCCAAGAATGGGGTGTAGTTGGCCTTAACTAAATTAGTAGTTGTAGATGTAAGGGTAATGCCTAAGTATTTTATCCCTGTATTATCCCAGGCGAACGGATAGGAAGTAGCCAGCTTCTTCTGCAAGTCGTTGCCTACATTCATCCCCAGAATATAAGATTTAGTCTCGTTAACCTTATAGTAAGATAAATTACCAAATAAACGTAAGGACTGATATACCGAAGCCAGGGATTTCTCCACATCTGTTAGCATCAAAATTACGTCATCCGCAAATAAACTGATAGTATGGGTGGACTGAGGGGTCTTGAAGCCGAAGATCTGTGGGTGGCCACGAATGTGACACGCCAGGGGTTCCATCATCAGATTGAAGATCAAAGGCGAGAGCGGGCAGCCCTGGCGCGTGCCATTCGTGATAGAGAATGGAGTGGATAACACTCCAGATGTGAACACCTGAGCCGATGGACACGTATATAACGCCATAATGGCAGAGAAAATTGGACCTACGAAACCAAAAGCGGTCAAAACTTTAGCCAAATAACCCCAGTGCACCCGATCGAACGCCTTCTCCGCATCCAAAGCTAGGAGCAGAGAAGGCGTTCGGGTCCGATTCGCGTGGTGAATGATATTAATTAAACGCCTAGTGGCGTCCGAAGTCTGACGCCCCTTCGTGAAGCCAGACTGATCGGGATGCACAAGGTCAGGGAGGATCTCATTCAAACGGAGGGCAAGTAGTTTAGCATATAGCTTCAGATCTAAATTAAGAAGGGAAATGGGCCGAAAATTTTGTGGTTCAGATGTGTCTTTCCCTGGCTTGGGTAATGTTATAATTAGTGCTTTCAACATCTCAGAAGGGAAAGAAGCCGAGGCAACCGCACCATTAAAAAGGTTAACCAAATGAGGAGATAGAGTCTGTTTAAATGTTTTATAATATTCCCCTACAAAACCATCCGGGCCAGGAGATTTATTTGGAGGTATAGAGTCTATGGCTGAGTGGACTTCCGAAACAGTAAAAGGAGCATTCAAGTCCATTAACTGGTCTTGGGATAATTGGGGTAATGAAAGGTTAGATAGGAACTCATCTATCTTGGCCGGATCAGGTTGGAAGGTAAGTGGGTCTTGCTCGAGGTTGTAAAGAGACGTGTAATAATTACTGAAGGCGTCTGCTATATCTCTAGGATGGTATTGTTTGACTCTGGAAACGGGGTGGATAATGTAAGGAATTCTAGACTTGTATCTATGTCCACGAAGACGGCGCGCCAAAATCTTGCCCGCCTTGTCACCGCTGGCATAGTACTGGGCCCTAAGTCGTCTGGACGACCTCTCAAAGCCGTCCAGAAGACACGCCCGAAGGTCACTACGCAACCCAGATAACGTGTTTGAGAGAAGGGAGGAGGGAGCCTTCTTATTCTGATGTTCCAGAGAGTTAATCTCCTCAGTTAGGTCTCTAATGCGTTGTTGCCTCCGCCTCTTCACCCCTGCCCCAAACTTAATCAAAATTCCCCTCATAAATGCCTTATGGGCATTCCACAGGATTGAATAGTCATGCACAGAGTTCACATTAAGCTCAAAAAACTCTTTCAAATGACCCTCTAGGGTTAATCTCAATTCAGGTGATTGCAAAATGGAAGGGTTAGCCCTCCACACCGGGCTTGCTCCCACCGAGAGGGCATCCGACAACATCAGCGAAATGGACGCGTGATCAGACCACGTGATAGTGTTAATAGCTGAGTGAGTGGTCCTGTCCAGGAGGCCAAAGTCCACTAAGAAAAGATCTATCCTGGAGTAGGAACCATGTGGGGATGAAAAAAAGGTGTAGTCCTTTTCATCAGCATGTTGACAACGCCATACATCAAACAGGTCGTGATGGCGAATCAGGTGTTGTAGTGAAGGGCCCCTGCGAGAAGGTGTAGAGGTAGAGTCCATGGATCTCTCAGGGACAAGATTGAAGTCTCCACATATTAATAAAGCGCCTCTCTGGATACGTTCAATTTTCTTCATAAGTCTAGTAAGAAAACGGATCTGATGACAATTAGGAGTGTATATGTTTACTAGCGTGTAAGGGACAGAATTAATGTCACATAACAGGATAAGGTATCTGCCTTCATCGTCTTTAATTTCCTCATGAAGCTGAAAGGAAACCGTGTCCCTAATCGCTGTGAGAACACCTCGTTTCTTGGATCCAGCACTCGCCGTATAAACAAAAGGAAAGTTCCTGTGGGAGCAATTAGGTTGTGTTGAGGCACAAAAGTGCGTTTCTTGTGCACACACAACATCACTTTTGAATTGTAGTGCCTCATCCCAAAGCGACCTACGCTTCGCCGGGTGATTTAGACCCTTAGCGTTAATTGAAAGAAAAGACACTCCCATAACGGCGAGGCATCAGGAGTGAGCCAGGGACCCCACAATGAGGGTACATGGCACACTGCATAACATAATTTAATGTTCCCACTCCAGGAGGATAGTAGCAGAGGCGAATATAGGTATACATGTTGGGCACTGTTAGTTTACTCACGTATTCTAGAGGGATTCTATAGGCGCGGCGTGCACCGGATGATACGGACACAGTGTTGTGGATCAGAATCGATGACAAGGCGCAGGCGGTAGAAAACTGGAACGGTGAAGGATTCCCGGGATGTAGCCCTCGACTCTTCAGGGAGCACTCCGATGGAAGATGAAGAACATGGTAACAAAGAAAAAATAAGAACAGAAAAGAAAAAAACAAAAGAATGTGAAACTGGAACAACCGGAACAAAATTCCTGACCGCATTTCCGAGAGCAGTGGTGTACTGTCAAACATTGGAAATAGAACACTAGGTCAGAAAAAAATAATAGTTCTCCAAGGTGCAGCTAATAGCTGCTCAGGCGTATTCGGGGAGGGGAAAAGTTTGTGAAAAGGAAAAAACTACACCTTCTCGGGAATCAAATGTAGAAGTATTGGCGTGACAGGCTCAAGCATGCGATTTAGAGTTTTTAGCCGTGACCACCTTCCAATCATGGTCCACTGATCGTGGCTTCTTTGCGACTTCGCTCGCAGCTCCCTCATCAGTAAGGATCCGCCATTCTCTCAATAAGGACAGACCGCCCTCTAGCGAGGTCACTACATGAGTCTTCCCCTCTTTGGTAATGGAGATTTTGGTGGGGAATCCCCATCTGTAAGATATCTGATGGTTCCTCAAGGCCTTGGTTATAGTGACCAATCCCCTCCTCTTTGACAGGGTGTACTGTGAGAGATCGGCATAGAACTGTAAGTGATGGTATTGAGATGGCAAACTCTCCCTGTTGCGCACGGCCGTCATTAGTTTTTCTTTAATATGAAAGAAGTGCAACCTAAGAGTAACGTCTCTGGGCACATTGTCAGGGAGGTATGACGGCTTTGGAAGGCGGTGAATTCTATCGATAGTGATATCAATTGTAGTGAGGTCAGGAAGCAATGCTGAGAATAGGGTAGAAGCGTAATCTTTAAGTTCACTTTGTTGCACCGATTCTGGGATACCCCTAATTTTTAAATTATTTCTTCTACTTCTATCTTCCAAATCAGCTAATTTAGCTTTGATGTCCTCCATCTCCTCATCCCCCTGTTCCTGGGCATCCACTAAAGCATTGATCGTGGTGGCATATTCGCCCATTTTTGATTCAATGTGCTCAACCCTGGACTCAACCTCCTGGATGTCTGCATGGAACTTCCTCATGCATGTCATCATATCAGCTTGAATTGTGCTGCGAAGGGAAAGCAGCATGTCCTTCAAAACTGTGTCTACAACTGGTTGGTTAGTGGTAGGGAATTTTTCAATGTGCTCCGGGAGCTCCCTCGTGTCATCCCCCGAGTCTGTTCCCGTCTCCAGCAGCAGGCCGCGCTGCGGATCCTCTAATCTAAACCTTGCTTTTGCAGGACTTGCCGACTGCGGGGTGTCAGAGCCAGACCGAGGACTTCCCGGGGACCCGCTGAGCCTGCTTTGCGAGGCAGACGTGAGAGGAGGAGAGCGAGCGGAGTCAGCAGGTGTGGATGTCATGCGGGCGCCATCTTGCTTACCCCCGCGCTGACTGAGCGGAAAAAACTCCGTCAGTCTGCTAGGTTTCCTGTCCTCCTTTCGTTTGCGGGTCATTGTCGCTGGATCGCCACGGACGGTAGCCGCTGACCCTGAGTGTCGGAGCGAGCCTGGGACGCCGTGAAGTGCCGTTGTGATCCCCGATACAGCGGAGCTCCTCGCTCAAGCGGCCATCTTCAGCCGCGGCTAGCCACGCCCTCCCCAATATACTATTTTAGTCATGTTCATGTCTTTCAACTTCTAATGCCGCGTACACATGATCATTTTTCGGGTTCTAAAAAAAGACGTTTTTTTTATGTCATTAAAAACGATCGTGTGTGGGCTTCAGAGCATTTTTTGGGTTCTGAAAAACGGGCAAAAAAAAATTTCGGGTTGTAAAAAATAGTCATGTTTGGGCTTTAATGACGTGAAAAATCTGTGCATGCTCAGAAGCAAGTTATGAGACAGAAGCGCTCATTCTGGTAAAACTACCATTTATAATGGAGTAAGCACATTCATCACGCTGTAACAGACAGAAAAGCGCAAATCGTCTTTTACTAACACAAAATCAGCTAAAGCAGCCCAAAGGGTGGCGTCACCCGAATGGAACTTCCCCTTTATAGTGCCGTCGTACGTGTTTTGTACGTCACCGCGCTTTGCTAAAGCATTTTTTTTTTTACGACCGTGTATAAGCAAGGCGTTTTAATGATCAAGTTGAAAAACACTTTGTTTTTTCTAGTGCCTGAAAACTTCATTTTTTAGAACCCGAAAAATGATCGCGTGTACGCGGCATTAGACTTTACCTCTGGTTCTAAAGAAAATCAAAGAATACAGATTTCTTTTTGGTCTAGAACCAGTTCAAATTGTGGAAACTGTCTAAATTAGACCTTAAAGTGACACTAAACTCTTGAATTAAAAGCAAGATCACAAGGCAAGAACACAATAGCAGCAAAGGCATCCTGTGTGTCTCTGCATCCAAACTGTTATGCCCTGTACACACGACCGGTTTTCCTGACATGCCAAAACCCAAAGTTTCTCCCAACGTGATTCCTCCAATGCCTGCCTTGCATACACAGCTTCAGTCATAAAACGCTTGACCAAAGCACGGTGACGTCCAACGCGTACGACTGCACTATAAAGGAGACGTTCCATTCATATGGCGCCACCCTTTGGGCTGCTTTTGTTGATCCTCGTGTTAGTAAAAGTTTGGTGAGAGACTATTTCCTCTTTTCAGTCTTTGTGCTTTTCAGTCCGTAACAGCGTGATGAATGTGCTATCTCCATTCCAAAAGCTAGTTTTACCAGAACGAGCGCTCTCGTCTAATACTTGATTCTGAGCATACGCTTTTTTCACACCCCCCACCTTCCTCACCTTTTAGTCTCCTGATGATGGTGCCCATATGTTGGAGCATTTCCATTGCTCCCTTACAACTTCACCATCACATAATATTCCCTCTCCCACCTCTTTCACTTTCTGTTCCCTTATGACGGTGTTAATATGTCGGAGAATTTTTATTGCTCCCTAACAATATCACCATCACATATTCACCCTTTTCACTGTTCTTAATTCTAATTTTCATTGATATCATTCTTAACGTTGGAGCACTTTGTTGCTTTCAACATAGCTACACTATCGCATATTTCAGCTATCTTGCTGTTACCACACACTCTTTTCACCCACATTCACTTGTCACCCTTTACCCTTTCACTGCCGCACATAGTGTTTTCCCCTTTTCAGCATTTCTGTATTTCACAGGAGTCATTTTGCATGTGCCACTTGACCCTGGTGGAGATCTCATGTCGAGTTCACACAATGCCTCCAAGCTGTGTCACCTGCCAATGCCGCCTCAGCTCCCATGTCGGCCACCTACATGCCCTTTGCCATGTCCACACTATCACCCGACCTGTAAGTAGGGCTATTGGTTTAAGAGCATATTTTTCTCCCCTCCCTTTTTCCTTACAATAAGCATAATTCATTATTTGGTACAATGCTATTTTTTTTATAGACATACATTATATATCAGCTCCTGATGAGCGGCCCGAACCACGAAACGTGTCGAGCTTCGGATTCATCAATCACACTGAATTATGTAGCTCTACCTCAAAATGTTATTGTTGTATCTAATGTTTTCATGAACCAATGTATATATATGAATTTAAAATTATCATGTTGGGTGATGGAGTATGCTTTATGGTGTTCTATGTACCGTATTTATCGGCGTATACCGCGCACTTTTTTGCCCTGAAAATCAGGGCAAAATCGTGGGTGCACGATATACGCCGATACCCGCTTTTCCGCGCCGAGTTTGAGTACTGCGCCGGCATATACCGAGCGCGGTACACTCGTGTATAGTCGGGCAGGCTCGGCTTCTCTCATGCTCACGTCCTGGATGTACAGGACGTGAGCGCGAGAGTAGCCGAGCCTGCCCGACTATACACGAGTGTACTGCGCTAGGTGTATGCAGGCGCAGTATTCAAACTCGGCGCGGGAAAGCGGGGATCGAGCGTGGAGGACGCCGCAGAAGGACGCCGGACCCAATGAAGAGGACACACGAGATCCACCGATGGACGCCGCACAAGACACCAAAACTGTAAGTACAAAAATCTTTTTTCCACAGGAATGCAGATCCACTTTAGGGGTGTGCGCTATACGCCGGAGCGCGCAATACCCTGATAAATACGGTATTTTTTACTGTAATATATTTAATACATTTATAGATATCTGACACACTAGCTAATTTTTTGCTTTTATATAAAGTCTTGACTCCTTTTCTAACATCCAATAACAAGTTTATAGGCACATCTGCATGTTTCCAGATTGAGAAAACATGTTTTCCCTTTGCAATAACCACACATAGAGTTATTCTAAAACAGGCAGATGTACATTTGAAAGAGAAACTTTTTTTGTCAAACATTTGATGCTAATTATCAGCCTTTATCTGCTTTCTATTACATCTGATCTCAGCGCTGTTGGCAGTTCTCCACTGTTTATTTAGATTGTTGACCTTGTTATGACTGTTAATGCTATATGATCTGATATGATTTCCCCCCCTTGAGTGGGATCAATAGTAGATTTCTTTATTGGCAATGTAGAATTACCATACCAATAAAAAAAAGCTGCAACTAAAAGAATTTGTAATTATGAAGCGTGTTTGCAAAGAAAAACTGTGGCATACTTCAAATACAGTACATAACACTGTTATACAAGTACAATGGCTGTATGAAAAATGCATAGTCTAAGAACATTCCATGCAAATAATAGAGAATTTAGGTATCGGTAGAAGCAGCAATAAAACTAATGCTCAGTTTAATTTGTTTTTCTCATTTCACAGAATGTCAAGGCAAGATGAAATTTTCCCTGCATGGATCATTAAAAAGGCAAATCAATATAATATAAAGTATAACATACACAATGAAATAAAGAATTGAAAACACTCCTAATGAAAATTGGAAAAGTCAGTGTAAAAACACAAATACATTATGCTACACTAAATAATAATGGTATAAATAACACCAATTACTTGATTTTTGATCTTCGGTAGCTAGCAGTCAAAAGTTAATATGTTATCCTAAAAATAATGAAATAATACTTGAGAAACAAAATAATTTGACAATACAGTATCTCACAAAAGTGAGCACACCCCCACATTTTTCTAAATATTTTATTATACCTTTTCATGTGACAACACTGAAGAAATGACACTTTGCTACAATGTAAAGTAGTGATCGTACAGCTTGTATAACAGTGTATATTTGCTGTCCCCTCAAAGTAACTCAACACACAGCCATTAATGTCTAAACCGCTGGCAACAAAAGTGAGCACACCCCTAAGTGAAAATGTCCAAATTGGATCAAAGTGTCAATATTTTGTGTGACCACCATTATTTTCCAGTACTGCCCTAACCCTCTTGGGCATGGAGTTTACCAGAGCTTAACAGGTTGCCACTGGGGTCCTCTTCAACTCCTCGATGACGACATCACAAAGCTGGTCGATTTTAAAGACCTTGTGCTCCTCCACCTTCCGTTTAAGGATTCCCCACAGAAGCTTAATAGGGTTTAGGTCTGGAGACATGCTTGGTCATTCCATCGTATTTACCCTCAACTTCTTTAGCAAGGCAGCGGTCATCTTGAGAGATGATAGTGCTCTAACAACTGCTGATTCCTTGGCTTTGCTTCCATCCCACTAAACCAAAAGGGTGCTGGCTATGCACATGTGCATTGGATAGGAAGAAATCCTGGACTGCCACACTCCTTAAAACAATGTCTTTATTATGTAAATAAAATTAAAAAAACAACCAAAACGATGCAGTCAAAATAAAGTGAACAGGAAAAAGATAGCTGACATGTTTCACATTGTGTGATGCTTATTATGAGCTATGAGTAAGCATCACACAATGTGAAACATGTCAGTATATGATCCTCATATAGAAGCATGGAGAGAGGGAAAGCCAGTACTACAGCAAATAAGGTGTGCTACTTGCACATGTGTTGTCAGAGGTCATGCAAACAAGAGGAGAGTGCAGAGTAAGCAGAAGGATGCTCTCATCAGTGGACTAATGATTCCTATTGCCCATAGACCAGAGTGTCTCCTGGCTCTGTACCAATTGCTCTGCTGTCTGACAGGGGTGTGTGGTTGCAAATACAGTTTAATTCCTTTGTAGGGTAGAACAAAAATGTACCTGGATTGTTTATTTTAGCTGCCTACCTGGATTTCAGTTTAAAAAAAGGTAGGGGTCTTTTTCACGGTGAGATAGGAACATCTGAAATTATTTGTATTAACTACCAGACAAATGTAATTTCAAATGTATTTTTCATACTTTCTAAAGCTGCATCTTTCATTAAATGATTTCTGATAATCCTATAATTAAACTCTTTGTTCAGGCTCTTCTTGTTTTAGGGCACAATTTTTTGTCCTCATCCCTCAATTACTCTTTTGTACTGCACCTGCATGCTAATGTACATTAAACAGGTACGTTCTGCCAATTCTACTATCAAAAAGACTACCATGAGCAGTGGCATGCATCTGTCCCACAAGCCCATGCATGTAGTATGAAGTGGCTGCAAACAGACTGGGAAAGAATAGCAGCAATGCGATTCAAAAAATGGCGAGAGCATGCTTGCTGTTAAAGATACACAGTAATTTAGCACACTAAATACCATGAAGTTAGGGATTACAGCTACTTTAACTTTTCTTTACTGTACTAGAAAACCCTTGTTTCTTAATTGTTCTGTGCAATTCCTTAATAACCCTATTTTTCATGTTGTCTGATAAATATAACCAAGACAACTCCCTCCCCTTACCCTCCTACTGACCTAATGAGACATTTCACCTAAACTGAAAATAAACACACAGTGAGTCTCAATTCTAAAAATGCACATTGCCATAACTTAGGCAACTTAGGCAAACTCAAAAAGGGGAAATCATGTTACAATTACAGTAGTGTTATTCAAATATGCTTGTGCTTGATTTGCAAGCTGTTCAGCCAAACAGGTCAAAGAGTTTGGGATTTGGGAGATATTACATACTAACTGTACAGTAATAGTCCATGTCTGACAGACCCGGCCTGCACTAAGTTTGAATATCCTGCAAATGCTGTAGAATAGCAGCAGTAGAAATAAGTTACCCCCTCCCCCAAAAAAATAAAAAAAATAAAGACAAAAACAGAAAAATATTGCAGCCCAGCAATGATCTAACTGGCTAGACCACCAGACTGTCTGCCACCACAAACATGGTGTCTGGAGTCCAAGTGGGAACACACTAGATTCATGTCCCTGCTCATCCCTGTCTACTGCTTGGCTACAAATGCCCAGGGTATTATGAAATTGCATGCCAAATGTTCTCACGAACATTGCAGTTGTTCTGTTCAAGTGTTCCCACAATATTTATGTGATTCTTTAGCTTAACACATGTCAGGGAACATCCCCACACTAGTTCACTCTGACCAAGTGGGCTTTGTTCCACACTGGTCCTATCTTAAAGCGGTTCCCCAGAAATTTGGATTAGCAGTCAATATATCCACAGCTGTTTTAGCCCTCTGTTCCCAACCATCTGCCAAGTCTGGACCTCAGGCATCCTTTCAAACGTATTCAGCATCATCAATGGTCCCAATACCCATGGTATTGGATTGTACCTTGACGATGTGATCGTCGCAACGACCAATCCCATCCAATCTCTTACAATTCTTTATGACCTTCTAACCAAATTCTCATTCTCACCTTGGTAAACGCTACTACTAAAGTCTGGAGGACCATACTCCAACAAGCCCAAGGCTTCTCAAAGCAAGCCTTGATACTCCTCAATCTATCCACCATCCACCAACTTACCTGTGAAAATCTTTCTATCTCCTCATAAGGGGGAACTATACTCTTTCCAGGATCTTCATGGGAAATACAACATTGCCAATAGAGATGTCTATAAGTATCTCCAAATAAGATATGTTTTGATCTCTGCTCAATCGTAAGACTCCTCTCTAGCTGGAAACATTATAAGTGCTTATGAGCAACCATCATCATCCCACAAAGGGATCTCTCACTTCTATCAGCTACTGATCTCCCCTTCAAGCTCTCAGATACTGTCATCAATGCAGAAATGGGAAACAAATCTTAATTTCACAGTGGACTTAACAAGTTGTCACTCATCTGCTAGCAAAACTTTAAGATTCTTGCAATGCCTCTCTCATTGGGAATCAGCTCAAAATCTCCTGCACCACTGGTACCACACACTGGGAAACTGTTTCATCTCTCCCCATCTCATCCTCCAACATGCTAGAGGAACTGCATCTGTATAGGCACAACTGTGCACATTTGATGGTCCTGCCCGGTGGTGTACTCTTTTTGGACAGAAGTCCATTTTTTTATTACAAACCTGGTATAATGCTAGCAATTACATGCCAATTGGCTTTTCTGGGACTGGGCTTAGAAAATTGGCCCAGAAATGATCATCCTATTCTAACACATACCTTCATAACGTTTATCCATCGCACGTACTGTTAATGGAAAAGCAACAGTACCCCCTCTATCCAACAACTTATTAACATTCTTAACCACTTCGGGTCCGCGCTATTGACAGAATACGTCAGCAGCGCGGACCTGAGGCGCCGGGGTCACGTCTTTGGATGTGATTTACTTGTAATTCGGGGAAAAACAGTCCCGACGCATCACCGAGGATTCGATGCGTGTACCCGGCGGCCGCGATGTCCGTCAGGTACACGCGATCGTCGGTGACAGAGCAGGGACGTGGAGCTCTGTGTGTAAACACAGAGCTCCACGTCCTGTCAGGGAGAGGTGACAGATGCTGTTTCTCTTGTACATAGGGAGACAGCATTGATCACCTCCCCCAGTCACCCCCCTCCCCCCACACAGTTAGAACACACCCAGGCAATACATTTAACTCCTTCCTCACCCCCCTAGTGTTAACCCCTTCAATGCCAGTCACATTTATTCAGTAATTAGTGCATATTTATAGCACTGGTCGCTGTATAAATGTGAATGGCGCCAAAAATGTGTCAAAAGTGTCCGATGTGTCCGCCGCAATATCGCAGTCAAAATAAAAATCGCAGATCGCCGCCATTACTAGTAAAAAAAAAAATATTAAAAAAAAAATCATAATTCTGTCCCCTATTTTGTAGGTGCTATAACTTGTGCGCAAAGCAGTCACTTATTGTGATATATTTTTTTTTTTTTACAAAAATACGTAGAAGAATACGTATCGGCCTTAACTGAGAAAAAAAAAAAAAAATTTAAAAAAAAATTGGGATATTTATTATAGCAACAAGTAAAAAATATATATATATTTTTAAATTGTCGCTCTTTTTTGTTTATAACGCAAAAAATAAAAACCGCACGGGCGATCAAATACCACCAAAAGAAAGCTCTATTTGTGGGAAAAAAAAGGACACCAATTTTGTTTGGGTGCCACGTCGCACGACCGCGCAATTGTCAGTTAAAGCGATGCAGTGCCGCAAGCTGAAATTTCGCCTGGGCACGAAGGGGGTTTATGTGCCCAGTAAGCAAGTGGTTAATCAACATTTACCTTTGGAACAAATTTTTGCGAAAGCACAGATGACAATGCACAAAGTTATGAAAGATTGGTCCCTTTGGCTAAACGACCCTAGAAGTCATATGATGCTTAATATTATCAACCCTCCTCTCATCACAACTGTTCACATTCAAAGCTACCAGACCTATGTCCCAGTAAAGTCAAACATGATAAGCTATTGTTCTCACTTAGTTTATAACTTGTAGCTCCTCTACATTTATTACCTCCTTTTTTTTTAGCTCCTACCTCTATTCTCTCTCGAAAACCTGGATTATTTTGGTACTTTGGAATTTTGTAATCTAGTCTAGAATCTTACACTGGAGTGTTTGATTGGAATGTTAGATTGGAATGCTACTCTGTTACTTATGTTACTTTGTAATCATAATCTTCAAGTAAACTTGATCCCTAATTTCTAGGGGACCAAATACGAAGCAGTTTGTTGCTTTATCACTTGTTATGCTTCATAAAATTCAATAAAATGTAATATATATATATATATATATATATATATATATATATATAAATAAATAAATAAAAGGAAATAACTAATTTAACTAATTTGGTTAGTGCACTGTACACTTAGGTCCCTAGTTCATAGTCCATAGAATATAATCATAATCTACGTGTATGACTTAAATGCTGCATTGTTAATTTTTGCATTATTTTTCTTTTACAGTTTTTCTGTTTTGCTTTTCAGTTTAAGCATATTAACAAGAAACTTGTATTTTACAGCTGTAAACACATATTTGCAAACATGAATATGTTAATGTAGCTATGTAGTAAATCATTCATGCAGCAGCTGCTGCTGTATCTTCCATATCTTTGACTAATTCCTGCAGTGCTGGAGTGTGCTACCTTACATTTTAATCCTCTATATAAAACCACTTGAAATTTACATGCAACCCATTTCAGCAAGGTCATACTAACACACATCTACCTTGCAGACAGAGCACAGTAATGTAAAGGAGAATGTAAAAGTCTCTCAAATTGTGAAATGTACTCTCAAAAGATCACATTATATTTATTAGAACTCCTATAATAAATATGTATAATTTTCAACAGTTATTTGGTAGGGATGGGCAGAATGGACCCCGTTCGGTCCACACCAGAACATTCGGACACCGCAAAAGTTCAGATCTGAATAATGAACCCCATTAAAGTCTATGGGACCCGAACGTCAAAAAAGTGCCCATTTAGAAGTCTTATGTCGCGTACACACGGTCGTTTTTTGTGATGAAATAAAACAACGTTTTAAAAAATTTCATGTAAAATTATCGTGTGTGCTCCAATTTTTCATGTTGTTTTTTAGAATGTCGTTTTTTGTGTCATAAAAAATGATCCTGTGTGGGCTAAAACGATGTTAAAAATGACGTTTTTTAACCCGCGCATGCTCAGAAGCAAGTTATGATGCAAGCTTGAATGGAACAGAGTGGCTTTGTATGTGTTGTACGTAACCACGATTTGCAAGAGCATTTTCAGAAAACGATGGTATGTAGGCAACGTCGTTTTTTAAAATGAAGTTTGAAAAACTTAGTTTTTTTTTCATGAGAACACAAAAAACGACCGTGTGTACGCAGCATTATATATGCAAGTAATTGGGCCTACAATGGTTATATGGGTCTGGGTCCTGCCCCTGAGTCAACATTAGGTCGGTGAAAAGGCACTGTAACCTTTCTTTGCTGTGTAGGTTTAGGAGACTGTACAATTGAATGGCACATATTACATAGTTCATGTAGTAATCCATCAAGTCTCACTTTATGAATGATTATTTAATGTGAGCAAATGGTACATAATGCTTTATACTTGTGATGCCTTCATCTACATTTTAATCTGAACCCATGACTGAACCCATGACTTTAAGAAAATCCAATATGACACAGCCCCATGTTAAAGCCACATCTACTAAATCTACAAGAATCTAAGTGGCGGCACAAGTGAAAAGAACTGTGCATGCCACAAAGGTGTTGCTGTATTTGACTAAATTTTTCATGTATTGTCCAAACAATTCACCTTATTTGAAATCCCAAATTCTGTTTTCAATAATACACTAAACTCCTATATCTAATAATTCAGTTTCTGTCTGTGTCTGTGCTCCAGATTTTCCATCACTCCCTGTCCAGTGTTAGCAGGACAGGAAGTCAGGGGAGATCCCTTTAATAGAGCCCTGGATAAACATAAAAAATGATGAGTTCTAAACCTTTTCCACTCTATCTAAGGAAATTAAAAAATATTTTTGGCTTGACATACACTTTAATTGGAAGTATGTATTGCAATGACTTTGTGCACTGTGTTTAGTAACTAATGGCAATGAATCAGTACTTGCTCTCCCAACTCAATGCAGCAAAATTAATTCTGGTTGATTACAGTAATTTTTTTATCTTTGCAGTTGATTTTTAAATAGTCTTTCCAGTTTTCATTGCCTTTTTTCACAGCCATCTATATAAAAAAAGAAAATATATAACAGGATAATAACTAATGTAGGAACAGCACAATTTTCTTGATGCATTTATTCATTAAGCGGTGTAAGGTGCCCTGGATCCGTGTCTTTTCATTTCCTTGCTGCACAACTCTGTGACATTAGAATTTCCTGGAGAGAAAAATGTTTAAATCCCTCCTGGAATACAGTCTTGCTATTAACATTGAATTTGTACAAGTGATAAGAAGAGGAAGAGCCTTTCATATTCCCCAAACAGTTACAAGATTTGTTAGAAATAATTCCTTCTCTCTGCTGCGTGATTTAGTAATACCACCAATTTCTTATCTTAATAATTTTTCACATCCAAAGCCATCATTTTATTTACACAGCTAAGTGCTCTAGCATGACAGAAAGGAAAATATGGGGGCTACAGAAAAAAAATATGAGGAGCTGAAATAATGTCTACGTACAAGTAATAGGAGTTGTATAAGAAAAGTGGTGTTGTAGAATGTTGGGGGATCATTTTACTGTTTTTAGCCTGAATTACAATTGTATAGTGTAGCCTTCCACTTTCTTAAGCTATAATGCCGCGTACACATGATCGGTTTAACCGATGAGAACCGTCCGATGGACCGTTTTCATCGGTCCAAACCGATCATGTGTGGTCGCCATCGGTTATTTAACCATCGGTTAAAAAAAAGCCAACTTGTTTTAAATTTAACCGATGGATACCTAACCGATAGCAAAAAAACGATAGTTTGTAGGCAAGACCATCGGTTAAAAATCCACGCATGTGCAGAATCAAGTTGACGCATGCTTGGAAGCATTGAACTTCATTTTTTTCAGCACGTCGTTGTGTTTTACGTCACGCGTTCTGACACTTTTTTTAACCGATCAGTGAGCTTCATCGGTTAACCATTGAAAACAGTCCATCAGACCATTCTCAACGGATGGACCGATTGTGTGTACATGGCATAAGTGTAATTGGAAGAGGAAAATAATAAACATCAGTCAACAAGTAAAGTTTATCATTGAACTGCTAATTTTTAAGTTGTGTACTAGTAGTAAAATTTGAAACAAAAATGTGTAACAGTCTTATAAAAATGTGTATGGAAATTTTACATGTGGATTTTCTTGTAAACGTAGTTAAATATTTAATTTGCTTTTAGCATTCAATTTAGAAATGTTTGGACTTTACCTGATGAGAGCCACATACAGTGTTAGAAATTTGCACATTCAAGAAAACTAATTCATCCTGCTCTTTTGAATTTTCTTGTCACTGCAGTCAAAAACAAATGATTAGAAAAATGAATGGACATTTCAAAAGGTTTTCTTACAACAAAAAGTGTCAAAGAAAATTCTATTAGATCAGTGTATATCCAGCTTTAGTCAAAACGAGTTGGAAGAGGTCTTTTCTTTTTCCTCATCTTGTATTTTGAGTTTTAGAGTTTTGAAATTATAATCTCTTTCAAACAGCCAGCATAATGGATATTTAATGCATCCTATGCATTAAGGGGAAAAAACACCTTACTGTGCCTGACCCCCCCCCGAGCCCCCATTTTACTTACCTGAGCCCTGAATCCCACGTTGCTTTCCCCATGTCTTGTCGGCTTTTCATTGGTTAGATTGATAGCAGCGCAGCCATTGGCTCCCACTGCTGTCAATCAAATCCAATGACGCGGCCGACAAGGGTAAAGAGATTGCCAAAGGGGGGTAGCTATTGCAGGTAGGAGCCACGAGAGCCGCTGTGGGACCCCAGAAAAGGATGATCGGGGGCACTCTGTGCAAAACGAACTGCACAGTGGAGGTAAGTATGACATGTTTGTTATTATTATTTTTTTAAACGGAACCTTTAGTACCACTTTAAGTGTTTGTTTAGAAATGCCAATCTCATTCACCAAGCAAATTGGATGATATCCCTAGGACAAGAGAGCTAGCAGGCATAAATCTCTCCGCTATATGCCCATCAGCACTGGGCCAGTTTTTCAAAAATTTACAAAAATAAACAATGCTGGCCTCTTTTCCCAAAACTCCACTTTGGGGATAATTTGCATTGTGGTAGATGCTTGTGGCCCTTTGCCTTGTGGTTACAAACCAATACTTGGTACAGTAGGCTGGTATATTTATTTTTATTTATATAACTGCAAAATTAGAAAAACAAAAAGAATGGCAGATTGTTTGTGCATGTTGAAAATCTGAATGCATATCGATCAAACAGCCAGCATAATGGATATTTAATGAAGAAACAAGTCAGGCCGCGCTCCAATGACATCAGCCTACACAAAGCTCTATGTTTCCAGAACTAGATTTCTGAGAAGTCTATCCAGACTAATATGACACATTTCAGAAAAAAATACTTAATCATAGAGATAATAGATATTTAGTTATTTTTATACAATATACAGTATGTTAATAGGAAGATTTTTAAAATGAGAGATCTAATTTTGTGGACAGTGATCTGCATCTGGCCAATGTGTTTTATGTAATTTTAATCTTGATTCACATAGATTAATTGTCTCATCTTTAGCTCTGGAGGTCTGAAAAGCATGAAAAATATTAAAAGATGGCGAGATACTTATTTTAGTTTTTGTATATATTGCACAACAAGAAAATGTAGCCCTTTAATGCTGTTTTGTGCTTCATTTGGTGTACATTTCTTATACAGTGCCAGATTTACAAAGCGTAAAAAATGTCCTTGCAGTGCCTAATAAATAAAAGAACATGTCCTGCGGAAACTGGGAAACCCAGGAAGACACAGCTGTGTTTACACATGCAGTGTACAACAGTTTATCAGCTTACCATTTTAGAAATGGGTCACTGAAATGTATTTACCTACATAAATCAGTGGGGCTTAAGATCAGAAAACAAGAAATGTGAGGAAAAGGCGGGAAATACATCTTAAATATAGTTATTCAGTGAGGGAGAATACAAACAAATGTTGTGCCTAAAGTATTTTCAAAGATAAGGAATTAAAAGCAAATATTTGGTTGGTTCTTTTAAGCTAGTGGATAATAAATATCCTCAGATAATTTATGTGACTTACCAATTAAAGTGTATCTATATGTTTTTTTTTGGTTTATTGCTCGGCATAGTTAAAATTCCTGTCAGGGTTTTTTTTTTTTTAAATCTGTGTATGTCTTAAAGGAAAGATTTCTGTTTACTTCCTGTCCTGGAGGCATGAGGGAAAGTGAGAGAAGATGCTCTCCTAGATAGCAGTCACTGGAACAGGTGTCATCATTGTAATACTTCCTCTTCACTCCTGTTTAGTGATTCCGTAATTGTATTTTTTGGGGGGATTTTCCATCACTTACTGTGCCAATGACAATGGTCAGCAGTGGGGTTGCACCAGTACCAGTTTTTTAAGACCGAGTACAAGTACCGATACTTTTCCTTAAGTATGTACTTGCCAATACTGATACTATTTTTTATTTTATTTTAATTTACTTTTTTTAACACTGTACCTTTTAACTTTTTTTTGGTGGAGAGATGGAGAGGGGTGTTATTGTTTATGGTAGAGATGTGAGGAGGGGTGTTATTGTTTAGGGTAGGGAGGTGGGGAGGGTTGTTATTGTTTAGGCTGGAGAGGTGGGAAAGGGTGTTATTGTTTAGTGTGGAGAGGTGTTATTGTTTGTATATGCAGGAACGGAGGGGCGGTATTTGGGAACCCTACAGATGCCAATCATTGCATTACAACACCCAGCAGACCTGCCCCCCATCCAAGAAGTTCTGCAGACACTTTGGGGAAATCATCAGAGGTGGGGGGGAAGCAAAGCCCAGCTTAGTGCTGGTCACACTACTTACCAGGCAGATCTGTCACCCAGGAGCCACCCATAGAGAAGCCTGAGGAGGAGAAGTACATTGCCAGAAGGAGGGGGCATGGTCAATGTGGGGCCAGAATGGGAGGGGGCGGGTCCACTGTGGGGAAGAGAAATCTCCACTGACAGCTGAAACGTCATCGGTTGTTAAGGATGCAGAATTCTTGCTCCTTAACAACTGATAATTACCTGCAATCTTATATATACATTTCTTCTGTCAGCGGGGAATCCCGCTAACAGATGAAAGAACCAAACCTTAATGTATCGGTTTCAGGTATCAGCGCATTTGTACGAGTATGATACTCATACAAATGCTTAGTATCGGCACCAATATCGATACCAATATCTGTACTTTTGCAACCCTAGGCAGCAGGAGAAAAAGGTGAATCTCTGCAACAGGGACATAGATAGCAAAAGAAAAATGGTTAGTGTTATTCCCAACTTTAGAAAAAAAGTATTGGTTAGAAATACATTTTAATTGTTTCTGTATGTAGCGCCAGGCTCCCAATGACAAGGGTGCTACTATAAATTTAGGGGGCGTCTAAGCTATAGTTGGGCTCTGACTCTGCTAATTCTATGTAAATTCGCCTCTATTCTGGCTGTGGTTGTGCTCGGTAGAAGTTTTCCCTTGTTGCGCGAGGTGAGTGTGTGTGATTTCAGCCCCGGGACCACGTTGGTCTGAGGCTGTATTTCATGTAGGCTATTCTGACTGGGGCCTATGGTTCTAGAGGGGATCCCAAGCTGTCCATTTAAGTGGAGGAGGCTTCTTAGCGAAGGAAACAGGGGGATGACCTGGCCTGGAGGAGACCAGGCAAGGCAAGCTGATGTCTCGGGATAGACCTGGTGACCTTGTTAAAAACAAGGGACCCACTACTCAATTTGTCTTATGGCTTAAAGGCTCTTTTGCTGTAAGACAGGAAGTTCGGGACTGAAATCCCGTGGCAGAGGATCCCTAACTATTCATCTTTTTGTTGTCAGACGGTCTGTGGCAGAGACTGTTTCCATACTGTCCGTGCATCATTCCGACTCTTAGGCCTCGTACACACGATCGGACATATCCGATGAAAACGGTCCGCGGACCATTTCCATCGGATATGTCCGATCGGGAGTTTGATCCGATGGCGTGTACACACGGTGTACGTCACCGCCACGTCACCGCCACGTCACCGCACCAGGAAGTTAAACACTTCCGCGCATGCGCCGAATCCATTCGGCGGCGGCGGCGGTGGGGGACGACATGTCTGCTGGTAAGTGTACTAACCAGCAGACATGTCGGGCGGACAGATTCCCACTGGATAGATTTCAAAGCATGCTTTGAAATCTGTCGGGTGGAGAAATCTGTTCGCTAGCCCATACACACGAGCGGAGATGTCTGCTGAAACGGTCCATCGGACCGTTTTCAGCGGACATATCCCCTCGTGTGTACGAGGCCTTAGACCATGTGAGAGGGGTCTATCCGGGTGAGCAATACCCACTCAGGAGTGAGTGGTGAATTTTGGAACTTTGAATTCTTTTTGTGCATTCTGTACTGCGTAACTGAACATTCCCCTTCTCTCTATACCCTCTACTTATTTCACAAGTTTTATGCAGCGAAAAAAAAAAAAACAGTTGAAGGTTTTACATCTTGTGTGGACATTGCAATTTCTACAGACTTTCTCCCCTGGACAACGAACGTAGAGGTAACGTGCAAAACCCAAAATCTACTACGGGGGTAGTGCTACATGTATATACTATTTCTCAAGAAGATTATTCTTGCAGTGTCAAATTCTCCACCACCAGTAGGCAGTGGTGTCACTAGGGTTGGTGTCACCTGGTGCGGTAAAACATGTTGTCACCCCCCGTCTAGGCTGCCTAGCACCATGCAGGCAGTGCACAGTCACGGGGCACACTCCACACCAGCTCCTGTAAATGATAGTATAGGGCGGTATAGTGGCAGGTTAGGGTCGAATAGGATGGTATAGTGACAGGTTGGCGTGGTATATGGCAAGTTAAGGTGGTACAGGGCAGGTTAAGGTAGTATTGGGCAGGTTGGGGTGTTATAGGGCAAGTTAGGGTGGCATAGGGCAGGCTGGTATGGCACAGGGCAGGCTGGGGTGGTATACAGCAGTGCATACTTGTACATTGTGGCATAACCTACCCCAGGGCCTCTAAAAAGTAGTAATGTCAGGAAAGTTTACTACCGCTTTAACATCACAGGATCCCAGAAACCTCTCGTGGGGCCCCCTACTGACCCAGTGGCCCTTGGGCAGTGCCTAAGTGCATAGTTGCCAACATTTAAAAAATATTTTCAGGGACACCTTTTTTCACAAGTGCTATATTTAGAGTAGCTGAGATCCCCTATGTCCCTCTATATATCACAGTAGTAATCACAACATTAAATAAGTTCTAATAATGGGACAGAACAAATATGAGAACTGAGATTTCCTTTAGTTGAACTAACAAAAGTGTGTCCATTCTAGAGCTGGCAACACTGAGGGTATTCAGTATCATTTTAAAGAACTGTTTTTGTGGGTAAGCGACATAGGGGAGGAGTATGGATGGTATATAAGTGGGAAGTATGTGCAGGTGAGGGAGGGGAATGTGGAGGGTCTAACATTGGGCCACCAATTATGCAGAGACCAGCCATAGTCGATCTATGTATGGGCTAGCTCGTTTTACACAAGTCAATCTATTAATCGACTTGAGAACAACCAGCCTGTTTTTTCCCAAAACAATCAGTGCTGCCAGCTATAGATAGCAACACTGATCATTGTACTCACTGGCAGAACACAATAACACTACAGGAGTGATTCCCCCATCTACAGGTCAGCAAGTAAGAGGGTGTGTAAGGACAGGCTGGGGAGAGATACCAGTCAGTGGCTGGGTAGGCACTGGCTAGTATCAGAGCCAGATACACACAGGTTACATACGTCGCGATCGTTAGAGCGAGAGCAATAATTCTAGCACTAGACCTCCTCTGTAACTCTAAACATGTAACCTAAAAAATGTTTAAAGCATCGCTTAGGATACCAAAAAAAATCGTGCTAACTTTGGTGGTTTTTTAAAATGAATTAAACGGTTTATTTCCAAAAAAAAACATGTTTGAAAAATTGCTGCGCAAGTACAGTACTGTGCTAAAGCTGAACAATTAATCGTTAAAAAACTGTGATCTCGATTCAACCCCCCTGACATGTCCAATGCAGAGTTTGCTGATTCTTTCATATAACAAGTGGAGAGACTTTCAGCTGTCAAAAGAAAATATCCGGGCAATCTGCCAAGTTCTTAGCAGGAAACATTGTAACTAACGCTTTCTTCATAGATCAAAAGGATAAACTTCTGTGTGTAAAGAAAATATCCGGGCAGTCTGCCAAGTTTGTAAACAACATGAAACATTGTAACCAACTTCCTTCTTAGATTAAACTTCTGTATGTAAATGCAAGAAATGTAACCACTTAAAGTCCAACACTTGTTTAAGTTAAAAAGCAATATTTTTTGCTAGAAAATTACTTGGAACCGCCAAACATTATATATATTTTAGCAGAGACAAAAATTGCAATTGCTGCAATATTTTATGTCACACTGCATTTGCCCACTTCAATGAATAATAAAAACCATAAAAACAAAACAGTAAAGTTAGCCCATTTTTTTTTTTTTTTTTTTAATGTGAAAGATGATGTTATGCCGCACGAATCGTGAGAGAATCGTGATCTATCTTCTAAGCAAAAAAATTGCAGTTGTTATTTTAGCCAGAATCATGCAGCCCTATACCGTGCAACATAAAAAGTTGCAAAGACCACCATAGAGTAATTTTCTAGCAAAAAACAAATGATGATTTTTTTCTCAGTCTGCTGCAGTGTGTCAGCTTGTATTTATAATGGCCGCTCTGTATGTAGCTTCTGACAGGCTGTGCAAGCAGGCCCGTATCTCCGGAACCATAAATGATAGCAATCCCATATTTTGACTGGTGGTGGGGTAGGTTTTTAACTGCCTACCCCCCAAAGGTGGGGTTTCTGTGACCTTTGGTTGTCAAGCTACAACCCCCAAAGTCAATCTTTTTTTTTTTAAGATTTTTTTTGTTTTTTTGGGCAAATGGGCCTATCTTGAGAAAGGGGCCTGGAGCTGCAGCTCCAACAGCCCCTATGTTAATCCGGCCCTGTGTTTGCGAGTCCTCCCACACTATCTCTCAGACGGCCTGCCAGTACCATGGCAACCCCCCCACCTAACCTTGGGCTCAGGCTGGCGGTGGACACCTTTACTAGTTCACTTCCCTCCCGCCTGTACTGTACTCACACATGTTCCGGGAGTCTGGAGAGGAGACGAGGACAGCATCACAGCATGCAGCCGTGCCGGCTCCTCCCCCACTCTCCCCGCACATTGCATTGAGCACGCAGAGGAGATACCGGAAGGGAAGGAGGAAGCCGCAGCACCAGTCTGAGCTGGGTATCGCCGTATGTGTGGGGGCGGTTGGACCCCGGGCACCCAGTCTGCTTCTGCCTTACTCCCTCCTCCCCCACTCTCCCTGCACATCACATTGAGCAGAGGAGATCCCGGAAGGGAAGGAGGAAGCCGCGGCGCCCCTCTCAATGTGGCGCCAGTCTGAGCCGGGTGTTACCCTCTGGCGGGTGTCACCCGGGTTCGGGCCGCAACCCCAAAGCAACGACACAGGCTCTGGGCATGTCAGCCCAGAGCCTATGTCGTTGAACCCCCCGCACCCCCTATCAACGCCTCTGCACATCAGCCGTTTTAGCTAATCCAGCTTCTGTTGTCCAATTGTCATGAAATCTTTTCCAGAACTCAAGTACAGTTTCTTCTGACTTTTGTTTGCATGCTATGGCAGTAGGAAGGGAACTTTTATTTTTAAATACCTTCATCATTTCAGCCTCTAATTCTGTCCACATGGTGTTATTACCTGCTACTGTGTTTAACCCATATGCTCCCGCATTTCCAGTGTCCATAATGTTTATGCTTGGAACATTTACCCAGTTCCAGGAACTGGTGTGTCCTATAATGCCATCAATGATAAGCGCATGTCTTCCTGTGTGTAATTTCTACCCTTACATGCCTTTTTTAAGTAAGTTAAAGTACCTCCTGCAGAGGCGGTTTCACTATCCTATCTATGTCCTCAATGTCAATTGCTTTTTTTTTAAATTTAATTTCCAATCATCATGAAAGGCAGTGTTACTATATACCATTCCACTCTTTGTTTTAGGGGGGCTAAATGTTTTACTTGTTCCAGCGTCTTCCTGTTCTTCCTCCTGCTCTTGGCCAGGTGGTGAAACTACCCCTCCTATAGCTCCCTGATCTTCTTCTGGTTCAGCTACCTTGACTCTGACTTCCTCTCTGTGCCTCTGTAGGCGCTGTCTATCTTGTTGTGAAGCTGGAGCGGAGTGGGGGTGGCCGCTGTTGTAATTGTAGAGCAGGCGGGGGCTGCTGTTGTGGTTGTGGAGCAGGTAGGGGCTGCTGTTGTCTGATTGCATGATGTCCAGCCAGAAGATCAATATCTTCCTTTGTTAAACTCGGATAGACATGTACAGTACATATGAGGGTGGAGGGTGACTGACTATTGGCAGGGGTAGGGCTCTTGGGTCAGGGACAACTCTCTTTTTATCAGCTTCTTCTCTATGTTTCTGGTCATAATCTTCCTTACTTAAACATTTGGTGGGCTTTTTTTGTTTCATATTTTCCCTCGGGAACCAATATGGAGCATATTTTAACCAATTCTCTGCTCCCTTTTACATATAATCCATATCCCATTGAGGGTCCCTGGGGTACCAAGGAAAAGCTCTCTTATCTCCTAAACACAATCCTTTGACCATATCTATGTGGAATTCTGTATTGCTACCTTTTTGGGGGAACGGGTCTACACTGTGTAAGGCTGTGGTCCATCGGGCTAAGTTTGAAACCCATGGGTCTATAAGTTCATAATTAGTACCACAAATTCTAGCTACAAAATCCTTTCTCCTGGGTTGGGTGAAGGGGGAGGACCTTCTTTACCCTGTTTCTGACCCATATTGACAGTGGGAGACGACTGACTTACCACACAGTCTTCTGATCCACACAACAAATTATTCTTATACTTCTATGCGACAGAAAGAAAAACAAAGGTTTTGGGCTTGTTGGAATCCTCTTCCTCATTAACCACTTAATTTTCCTTCCCAAAAGGAATGTCTATGCAGTACTGCTTATCTTTTGTGGGTTTACCAACAACCCTATAACCCTATAGGTTTACCAGAAACCCTTCTTGTGGGTTTACCAAAAACCCTTCTTGTGGGTTTACCAAAAACCCTTCTAGTAACCTCCTGGCGTGGTTCTTATCCCCTACTAATTTTTATGGTTCTAAAAAAGCTTTAATCAGAGCTGAGGCAAGAAAATACTTAGTCAATAAAGACAAAAAAATTCCTTACCTCAGTTAATTTTA
Source organism: Rana kukunoris (assembly GCA_029574335.1). NCBI lineage: Eukaryota > Metazoa > Chordata > Amphibia > Anura > Ranidae > Rana > Rana kukunoris. Next base: position 595,201,943 of record CM056049.1, read on the forward strand.
GCTTTTATCTTAGACAAAACCCCCATTCTGTAAGGCAAATTTCTTCTATAAGACCACCCAGGTAGGTTTTTAGGTTCAAATGATGGAGAAAGGTTCCACCAGCCCCAGGCCTGGAGACCTCAAATGATGACACAGGAAAACGAGCATGTTTTGTGATCATATGAAGTCTGTTTTACTCATCTTAGTGTCATTCTTACAATGCATGTGGTTTTTCAAAAATACATTTAGATAAATCATTTGCTTTAGTTATTACCTAATTTCATTTAACATATAGATGTGAACTTGAAAACCTATATTTTATGAGTAGCAGTATACTTTATCTTAAACAAACATGAGCCGAGGTAAAGTCCACAGATACAGAATTAGGTAAACGATTTCTACACATCAGCAAGTACAGACATTGGGCCAGATTCAGGTACATCTGCGCATTATTGGACCGGCGTAGCGCACCGCCTTTACGTTAGACTGGCGCGGCGCAATCACCCTATTCTCGTCGGTTTTACGCAGAAATTTGTGCCTGCGCAACGTTATTTCAGAGGCGCAAGGCGGAGTAATACAAATTGGGAAGGACGTGGGCGTGTTACATTGAAATGAGCCATGACCCCATACAAATGAAGGGCCGGCCGGCTCGCGCATGCGCGCTTGAAGCAGACCATGGTCAGCACCTCTGTGCGCATGCTCACAACTCGGGAACGGCGCAATCAGTGAAATTGGAAGTGGACTAGGGCAAATTAGTGAACTACGCAAACAGCATAAATAGACAGAGACAAACACACTTCCTTTGCAAAAGTACATCCCTTTGTATCCCTCCCTATACAGCAAGGTGCTTTTGTTCTGTTGTTTATTAGCATTTGTTTGTTTGTGACGTGTCTTTGAGATATTTGGGGACTGTTTTGCAGAGTGATTTTTGTCTTTTATGTGTTTTTTTTGTTGTTATTTTGTTTAAATTATATTTTTGCTGGGCATTTTTTATTTTTGCTGGTCAATTTATTTATTTTTGGTTCTGTTTGTGTATGATTTGGGAATGTGGGGGTGACATTGCTGCCGGAAAAGGGGTGTCACCCTCATTTGTGGTGGAGAAGTGATCCCCAGGTCCGTGTGAATGGTGTATGAATGTACAGTGACATAATTGGAGCCGTGGCATGGCGTTGCAGCTCACAAGTCCTGCATGGTGGACTTGTGCCAATCCAATGTGATGAGGATGTGGGGTGTGTGTGCTAGGGACCACAGTGGTGTGCATGCATGCATTCTCATTGTGCCTTGATTAATGTGTGTGTTTAACGTGCAAAGATGCATAATGTGAGCTGGCATGAGATGGGGTCCCAGTGCATATGCAGAGTCACCTTGAAGGGAAAAGACAGGTGGATGTTAGTAGTGCATGTGCCCCTTGTGATGTGTGCCTCATGGGGGGGGGGGCAGTCATGCCTGCCACCCATGTCACTCAGCAACCAGCCAGCTGTCCCCATACATGTTCTGTTCGAAATCTGTGGGGATGGGGCTCTGATTGTATATGTAGCTGTCATGGGTGTCATGGGTAGTGTCATGTGTTGGGCTGGTGATGTCCTCCTGCAGGGTTGTGGTTAATTCCATGATGGCATGAGGGGTGAATCTGAAGATGCGAAACACCTCAGAATCACTCATGCCATAGATGTCTATGCGTGTGTGATATATCCTCTCCCGTGAAGAGTGAAGAGTGAGGGGCTTGTATCAGATAAGAATATTGTATTAGATTAGATTAAATTGTAAAGTTTATATAAGCAAAAAAAAAGTAAAAAAAAAAAAAAATCCTGTGCCCTCCTCAGTGCCCTCCTCAGTGCCCTCTTCCTTCTTTGCTCATCTAATGTCAGTAGTATAGCTATGAGCATGGATGCCACTGGCATGTTGGCATACAGTTTGTTGTCCAGCAAGTGTGACTGCTCAGCTCCTCACTAACAGTGTTGCTTTATCTGACATGTAGACGAATTGTCTAATTTTATATCAGCTTTTATATGGTCTAATTTTAGACAGGACATTTAGCTGTTGCGCACAGCGCGTAGCCTGCACTGCACCAACATTCTTTTGTGGATCCCTGTAACTCCCTCATTAGCATATTTGAATAGCAAATTAATGGTGTGTCTAGCGCAGTTTTGCGCGGACGGATGCGCCTGTCTAACGAAATTACGCTGGACAAAAAAAAATAGATTTCTTGCGTATCTCATTTTAGGAATGCCGTGCATCGAAAAGCACGCGCACAATTAGACTTACGCCGCGCTAAAGTACATACATTTTTTTTTTAAGCTGTTGTCAGTAAAGTTACAATTTAATTTAATGTTATGCTTATGCATGATAAGCAAAATAAAACATACAGTAGATATTTTTGATGTACCAACAATAGTCACCCTATACATTTAAATGTGTACACGAGACTATCTTTAAATTAAACTTCTTTCCCCACGGCTGCCATATCCCATTTCTTTTTCTAAATGAGTACCAGATTATCATCATTCAGATTAAATAAGATGAGAAGAAAATATACCGCCACCAAGTAATGAAGATTCTCTTCTACCATAGCTTATCTCCAAATAACCCGCACCTCATGCATTATAAAAACAGATCTTAGCAAACAATAGACTCCATTCACAAAGCCATCCACAAGGATGATGATTTTTTTTATTTTTTTTGCCCTGTCACTCATTTTATTTTTTGCTATGTGACTCTCATATGTCGAAATTAATTGTCATTTATTGAAAATATTAAAAATGAGTATCCTTATCCTGATGTTTTAGGTTTGTGAAATAAGATTAATGCTCTTTACATACAAATATGCACACCCATTGTAAAACACATTTAAATAACCAAAACAGATCTTGTTTTTTTAGTTTCTATTGGTTAAAAGATAAACTGACTTAGTTTGACTATAGCCAGCTGCATTTTAAGGTACAAGAATCTTAATTGAAAAATATTTACTTGCCCTTGTGCTTTCTTATATTTGAGACTTGTAATGAATGTAAATACTGCGTGTGTATATTGGTTATGTATATGTGTGTGTATATATATGTGTATATATATATATATATATACAGTATATATGTGTGTGTGTGTGTGTGCTTCACTGCTTCATTGTTATTTCGTTAAAGGTTTATTAATGGAACATAAAAGAGAAACAGGTATTGATATCTGGTGGCAGTGATATATTGATACATCTGTAAGTCAGGCATCAATATCATTGACTGGAACTCCAGGCACCAGGTCAGCTCAAAAAAATTAACAGGTAATGCAGTCCAGATATTGGTGAAATTATATTAGGGTCACAAATCTGCTTTGCTGCAATTTGTGGTGATTCATTGAAATTGCGCGAGTGCTGAACATTGTCATGGGGACATGTAGCAGTGCAAAAAATGATAATAATAATAATAATAATAATAATAATAAAAAAAAGGAAAATGAGGAGAGGGTTTTTCAGCTAAAACACAGATGCAGCATTCATTACAGCGTTAAACGCTTTCTGTTTTGGCTTCAGTTCCTGATTTTGAACAGTGGAAGTAGCAGCAACAACAGCATCAGCCCAGCTTTTATTTTCTTTGGGCCAGATTCACATACACTTATATTGCACTGCGTAATTGAAATACTCTACGCTGCCGTATTTTACCAGGCTCTACACCGAATTCTGGTAGATTTTTGCCCGTACGCTACGGCGGCGTAGTCTATTTCTCGCCGTGTAATCAAAATACGATTACGGGCGTGAAGCATTTAAATTAAGCGCGTCCCCGCGGCGATCGAACTGCGCATGCTCCGTTCAGAAATTTCCCGCTGTGCATTGCGCGAAATCACGTCGTTACGTCATTCGTTGTTTGAGTAGTGTCGTTTACGAACATACCTATTCCCAGACGACTTACGTCAAAAAAAATAAAAGACGTCGGAAAACGTAGAAATTTGACGTGGGAACGACGGCCATACTTAACATGGGCTGTCTAATATTAGAGCAGCAAAAAGCTGGTATAGTGTTACGCAAAAAAAAGATGACTAAAGGTGCCGTAAGAGATTGCGAATGAAGATCGTAATTTCCGGGATCGCCGGCAAAAGCTCATTAGCATACCCAGACGCGGAAAACAACGGGAAGTCCACCCAGTGGCCGCAATTTTATTGCAGCGTAGATCCAAAGGCGTATGAACACGTAATCCAGTCGAATTGAAGCCTGCAGCCGTCTATTCATGGTTTGAGGTTTTCAACTAGCTAGAAAACGCGCGTAATTGGAAATTACTCCAGTCTAACACCAGTTAGACAGGCGTAATGGCTCTCTGAATCTGGGCCTTTGTTTTTACTTATATTATTTTTGTAATTTTTATTTTCATATGTATTTTTTATTTCAGTTTTTCCCATATCTTCTGGTAGTGACGCAGGTTATGTACATCTGCAATTCATCTGCTTTGCCTGTTTAATCTTTCTTCTTCCAATCAGCAGCCAGTTGTATTTTTTTAAATATATATTTATCTTGGTATATCAGGACACTGGAGGCATACATGTAGGGGGAAAATCTACAGCCACAGGCTGCCCACACCTGGACAACTCGGGGTTAAGGGCAGGCAAAAATAAATGGAGGAAAAAATCCCACACCCAGGGGGAAACACAAAAAATTAAGCGTGGAACCCTACGGCCATAAGCTGCCATCCCTTCTCTAAATCAAAGTTTATGTTTCGGGAAGGTATATTTTATTATATTTTTTTTCCAGGGCCTTTTTTATTTTAGGGCTGCAGCAATATACACCTGTTCCTGTCACAGGCAAAGCTGCCTGGAGATGGCCCAATGGTGGGGTACTAACCGACCCTTCTGCACTAGTCATGTCAGAGACAGCCTTCAGCTCACTTCCTGATGTACTCCAATCAATCCAAGATTAAAATTATAGTCTAAAAAAGGGGGAAGGCATCATTTAATAAAAAATAAATAAATAGAAGTTTTGTCAATTTAAGAGCTTTCTGTCAATTAGTTGTTGTGGTCAGGTATTGGACCTTAAACGGATGTTACAGAGTTCAGGTCTTTGCACACAGGCAGGGTACATACGAAAATTTACCCCAGCACTCCAATTAAAAAAACTCAAGCATATTTTGTTAAAGTGTGGTATATATATAAACCCAACAACAAAACTCTGATATAAGCTTTAGCATGATAATATTACTTAAAGAGCCTTATTTTATTTTAATACCTAGCCTATATGAAAATAACAGCTTGTGATTCTGATACTCATATGGGTGCACTATTTTTTCTATTTGGTGACAACGCGCTGCCCGTCTCCCACATCTTCTACCTGTTCACACCCTGTCCCATGCTCTCTGAAAAGAAACCCTGTACACACAATAGGAATTTCCTATGGGATAAAATCTGATGGAATGTTCTGTCAGAATTCCGTTCAAGCTGTCTTCAATCAGTCTTGCATACACACTGTCAGACTAAATTCTGACCGTCCAAAACTCGTGACGTAAAACACTACGATGAGCCAAGAAGAATTAAGTTCAATGCTTCCGAGCATGCGTCAACTTGATTCTGAGCATGCATGTTTTTTTCTCCGTCGGAGATCCAGATTTTTTTCCATCAGAATAAAATAAACATGTTCTATTTCCAAACTCTGATGGAAAAAAAATCCTATGGGGCCCACCAGTATTGTATTTAGGTTTTGTGCTGCATTAGACCTGACTAAACTCGTGCACCCCCTAATTTAAATATAACCCACTCTTCCTGTCAATGCCACATCCCTTTCTGTTTAAGACACACCCTGAAATATTTGAGTGGGACACTAGTTCTTAGGGCCTGGGGGAGGGGGGGCAATGGATTCCCTTAATTTGCATAGATTTCCTCTCACTTATTGTTTGGCTATGGGGCAGGAAGTGAAGGAATATCTCTGCAATGGGTCAGGGGTGGTAAAAAATAAACTGACTGGGGCTACAACCCCTCCCCCCCCCTTACTCTATCCAAAAAAAAAAGTGTTGCCTATTGTTCTACTTTAAGCACACATTTCTGTTAATTTTATGGAAAGGACTAAGAAAATATAACCATGCCAATGGTGTAACAGAAAACATATAGCACAGCGAGTAAGGTTTGTGTTCCAGACTGATAGGACAGTCAAAATTAGAAGCAGCTTGTGTTATACTAACAGTAAGGCCGCGTATACACGATCGAACATGTCCGCTGAAACTAGTCCGCAGACCAGTTTCAGCAGACATATCCGATCGTGTGTACGGCCTAGCGGACAGGTTTCCAGCGGACAAAAGTTTTAAAACATGCTTTAAAACTTGTCCGCTGGAAACCTGTCCGTCGGACATGTCCACTGGCTAGTACGCCTAATCAGCGGACCGAAATCCCACATAACCGCGCTGTTTGTCCGCGGGGATTTTGGTTTTATCGTGTGTACACACCATCAGCCTAAAAGATCCCCGGAGACATGTCCGATGCAAACGGTCCACGGACCGTTTGCATCGGACATGTCTCCTCGTGTGTACATGGCCTTAAGCACAAGCCAGCGGGGACTCATTCTGTGCTGCCCCCCTGCAAAGTGCTGCCCTAGGCCTGGGCCTTGTTTGCCTAGGCCAGGATACAGCATTGGGGCCCACACACGATAGGAATTTCTGATGAAAAAACTCCATCAGACTTTTTTCATCAGAAATTCCTATTGTGTGTAAAAGGCATAAGACTCTGTGCTGATATACATTGCACAGGCCACTGTTCTCACCATTTACCGCTTGCTGTGTGGCTGTATTACATAAATGGTGCAGAACGCCATTTTAACCCTTTTGCTGCAAGAGCTGTTTTTGCATTTTTTTTCTTACCCACATGTTTTAAAAATAGTTTTAGATCTGAAGATTGCATAAACCTCCAAAACATTATATATTTTCTGAAAGCAGAAAACACAGAGAATCATTTTTTTTATGTCACACAAAATTACCATTAAGGTCTAGGAAACACAACATTTCAGTAAAAAATAAATAAATAAATCACTAAAGTTAATTTTAGGCAATGCAAATGTAATATATTACTCTTTTTTTTTTTGATAAAATATAAAAGACAACATGTCAAACCTCAAATTTACATATACTCGTGAAATACCCAACATGATTTAAAAGTCTCCTATACTGTAGGTCATCAGCTTAGCATTATGGAGGAGGTTTGGTGCTTGAAATATTCCTCTTACTCTGGCATGCGTGATGATGTGTAACATATGTATCACAATTAATGTTTTCATGCGTAGGTGCCCCAGAACCATGTATTTATGTTTGTACATGCATATATGTGGGAGTGAGGGGGGCCTTAAAAATAATTTGGGAAGTTATGTGCTTGAGTGTAACTTACATTTTTGACTATTTAAAAATATTTGTTTGACTTTACTTTTTTTTCCCATTACATAGGGGACAAAGAGTCCCCTATGTGATGATTTTTTGGCGACAATTTCTCTTTATTAAGACATCCTGGGTCTGAAAGATGAATTCTTCCCCTGTGCTCCAATAAATCGAATGCAGTGCAGAGGCACCGGACTGCTTTCATCTGACAGCCAACAGTCGGCTTGTCAGATATACACACACTCCCAGCGGCTGCAACCAACAGTAGTGTGTGTAAAACTCCCCTCTGTCAGATCCATATGATGTGGTTGTTGCAGTGCTCATGCGGGCCCTTTAGCATGCACAAGCACACTCTGTGATCACTGTGTCCATTGGACACAGTGTACCATAGAGAAGAATAACTGTGACCACAAATGTAAAGAAATGTCTACATGTTGTAGCCACCTCTGAGGCCGCGTACACACGACCCAGAAACTCGTCGAGCCAAACACATCGTTCCGCCCGTCGAGTTTCCCGTTCTGCTCGTCGAGCAGCTCGATGAGCTTGCTTTGCGTACACACGTTCAAAGTCCAAATCTCGTCGATCTCACGTTCACCACGTGTGACGGCACTATAAAGGGGACGTACGTTTGGTTTGGCGCCACCCATTGGGCTCCTTTTGCTAATCTCGTGTTTACGCGTGTTAGTAAAAGTTTGGTGAGTGACGATTCGCGCTTCTCAGTTTTCGTGCTTTTCAGATCGATCTCTGCCGTTCAGTTTGTACTTGTGGGTTTGTATCTTGGCTATCGGGGCGTGCGGTCAGGTCGTATTGTTTTACATTGCGGTCCTGTCCGCCCGTTTTTGATTTTCAGGTCGTTCTTCATAGGTCTTGCTGTTCTTCAGTGCGGTCTGTTTAGTGCAATTCTGTTTAGACGTTCGTTTCTAACCTTGTAGCCATGTTGCAGGCATCTCGTCATAGGCGAGCTCGTGCTGTGCGTGCCATGTCTATAGGTCTATTGCTTTTAGACCTAGATGACGAGTCCATGAACAGGGTGAGGAGGCGTTCATGGACCAAGAATTGGTTGCTCCGTAGGAACCAATTCTCACATATGCCTTTGCTGCGGGAGCTTCAGGAAAATAATCCTGAAGATTACAGGAATTTCCTGAGGATGTCGGATCCCGTTTTCCAGCACCTGTTGGCCTTGGTGTCCCCCTATATTACCAGGCAGGACACCGTTATGCGGGAGGCTATTGGTGCTGAGCAGAGGCTAGTTGCCACCCTACGTTATCTGGCAACTGGGAGACGCCTTCAGGACTTAAAGTTCTCTACGGGCATCTCCCCCCAGGCTCTGGGCCTTATTATTCCTGATACCTGCTCTGCTATCATCCAGGTTCTGCAGGAGGAATATATGAGGGTAAGTTTTCTCCTTTACTATCTCATTTTATGTATATAATGTATGCTAATGTATTGCACTTATCTCCTTCTTCCATAATTACCGTTTGGAATATGCTGTGAATGTCCCCTCTGCCCCCATGCATGCTGTAAAGTTTAATGATGCCCCTTTTTTGGCCTACATGCCTATTTCCCTTCACTTACCTCCCAGCATGCTATCCTGGGCACAAACACACCTAGCCTAGTCACTTCCCAATGTATTGTATTATATCCATTGTAATGTTTGCCCCCCTCCCCTCCAAAATGTGTTTTAAAAGTCTATGTACACTTTTTTTTTTTTTTTTTTGTGTACTCCCAAACTCATCTAGCCCTCCCCTCCAAAATGTGTTTTAAAAGTCTATGTACACTTTTTTTTTTTTTTTTTTTTTTGTGTACTCCCCAAACTCATCTAGCCCTCCCCTCCAAAATGTGTTTTAAAAGTCTATGTACACTTTTTTTTTTTTTTTTTGTGTACTCCCAAACTCATCTAGCCATCCCCTCCAATGTGTTTTAAAAGTCTATGTACACTTTTTTTTTTTTTTTGTGTACTCCCAAACTCATCTAGCCCTCCCCTCCAAAATGTGTTTTAAAAGTCTATGTACACTTTTTTTTTTTTTTTTTGTGTACTCCCAAACTCATCTAGCCCTCCCCTCCAAAATGTGTTTTAAAAGTCTATGTACACTTTTTTTTTTTGTGTACTCCCAAACTCATCTAGGCCCACACAAAACTTGGGCACTGGCACATCAGAGGGGGTGTTTACTGTGAGAATTGACTAAATCTATTTATGTATAATATGCTAGTTCAAAGAAATGTTTTAATGCTTATAATGTCTTTGTATAATCCGCTTGCAATGTTTCGGGTATAATTTTTTTTTTCTTTTTTTTTTTCTTCCACAGCTTCCGTCCACGCCACAGGAGTGGCAGTCTGTGGCCATGGACTTTCAGAGGCGGTGGAACTTCCCCAACTGCGGGGGAGCCATCGACGGGAAGCACGTCCGCATCGTGCCTCCACCCCGTTCAGGATCCCAGTTTTACAATTACAAGGGGTTCAATAGTATTGTGCTGATGGCGGTGGTGTCAGCGCAGTACGAATTCCTTTTTGTGGATGTCGGGATGAATGGACGGATTTCGGATGGGGGAGCCTTCAAGCAGACCGAGTTTGCGCTTCGCCTTCAAGAGGAGGATCTGTCATTGCCACCGGATGACCAGAATCTTGAAGGGTTGCCATTTGTTTTCTTGGCTGATGAGGCGTTTGCGTTGGGACCCCATCTTATGAGGCCATTCCCTCAGCGGACCCTCACCCCAGAGAGGAGGGTCTTTAACTACCAGCTGGCCAGAGCCCGGAGAGTGGTGGAGAACACCTTCGGAATAATGGCCAGCCGGTTCCGCCTTTTCTTGACCTCTCTCCACATGGCGGAGTACAAGTGGAACTATATTATTTTTGCTTGTTGCATACTCCATAATTTTTTGCGAAGACAATCAACAACCTATCTTGCCCCGGTTGGACCCGAGGCTGGACTTTTTGAAACCGAGCAAACATTGCCAGGTCTTGAAGCTGCCCATCAAGGACTGCCCCCCCAGAGTGCCCGTGAAGTGAGGGACAAATATGTACAATACTTTATGGGTAGGGGGGCCATACCATCACAACCAAATGTGTTTTAATTTCTGTTTCCAAAAATTTAAAATCTTGATACAAAAATTTTTATGTCTCGCTTGTGTTTTTCAATGTTTCATATTTTTTCATATTTTTCTACATGTAGTGTCAAGTGTATTTTCCTTAACTAATTTCCTAGGTGACATCCTAAAAAATCACGGCCTAGATTCACAAAGCGATTACGCCTGTGTAAATGTTGTTAGACAGGAGTAATTTCGATTTACGAGCGTTTTTACGCTAGTCGAAATCCTCAAACCATGAAAAGACACCTGCGTGCTAAATTTCGACTTTATTACGTGTTAGTACGCCTTCAGATCTACGCTGCCTGAAAATTGCGGCCACTGGGCGGACTTCCTGTTGTTTTTCACCTTCATGGTATGCTAATGAGCTTTTGCCTGGAATCCACAAAATTTCGCTCTTCAAACGCAATCTCTTACGGCACCTTTAGTCATCTTTTTTTTCCGTTTCACTATACCAGCTTTTTGCTGGTCTAATATTAGACAGCCCATGTTAAGTATGGCCGTCGTTCCCGCGTCGAATTTCAACGTTTTTCGATTTCTTTTATTATTTTTAACGTAAGTCGTCCGGGAATAGGAATGTTCGTAAACGCCGCTACTCAAACAACGAATGACGTCACGACGTGATTTCGCGCAATGCACGGCGGGAAATTCCTGAACAGAGCATGCGCAGTTCGATCGTCGCGGGGACGCGCTTAATTTAAATGCTTCACGCCCCCTACTCACGTATTTCGATTGCGCGGCGGAAAAAAAATACGATACAATAGCGTACGCGCAAAAAAACTACCTGAATTCGGCGTAGAGTCTGGTGATAGACGGCAGCGTAGCGTATTTCGATTACGCAGCGGAAGATTACATCTATGTGAATCTGCCCCCACATGTACAGTTATTGGTATTTTAAGCAAAACCACACACACTTTTTTTTAGATTTCAAAATATCTTTACTTTTTCAACAATTAGGTTTTTAACAAACAGAAATGAGGTAATAATTGGTACAATTTTGTGAAAAATATTTTTGCTTTTTGATTTAAAAAAATATAAACTTTTCTTTTTTTTGGTCTTTTTGATTAAAACATATATAATTTATTTTTTATTTTTTTTGGTCTTTTTGATTAAAACATATATAATTTTTTTTTTTTTTTTGGTCTTTTTGATTAAAACATATATCATTTTTTTTTTTGGTCTTTTTGATTAAAACATATATAATTTTTTTTTTTTGGTCTTTTTGATTAAAACATATATATCTTTTTTTTTTTTTTTCAAAAAAACATTACAAAACTAAAACCCTCAAAATCAAACCCTCCCCAGAACATCAATTATATTTTTTAATTTGGTTTCCACTTCTTTGGTCTTTTTCCGTATCTCGTGGTTCATATCCTCAATGTCATCCCTGCAGGACTGGACCTGGGAAATTAGGAGATGAGCACTGTGGGTATCCAAGCCGCCACCAGCTCCTGAAATGTATGACCAAATCAGGTATTAAAATTTAGCAGGCCTACATCTAGATTAGCTGAAGCTGTGTTAATATGTTACTTTACCGGATGTAGTGGCATCATCATCCCGCGGGGGTGGGGCTTGGGTGCTGCCTTGCTGCTCCTGTGTAGAAGCTTCATTCCGCCCTACGAGAATAAAGAAAATGGAAAGATGAAGAGGCCTGAAAGAGGAATCTGTTTTGGTTTAGACCATTTGTGGGACGATTGATGTTTTGAACAGCCCCCTCTGGGCAGAACACAGGATTCTAGACATTCACAAACATTATTACATTTCTTGTACCTTTGTTATAATTTCAAACATGTAGGCAAACCAAGTATACACTGGATCACCTCACCTCTGTGTGAACCCATAAATGGATTATTCTTGTGGCCAACAATTCTGCAAATGAGTCCACATGTGTCACCAACTGCTGAGCAGACTCTCCTTTTACTGTATATTGTCTTTACAGTAAGAGAAGTTCTTTAATAATACATCAATATTAATAACACAATTGATCTCACTTTAAACTAAAAAAGTGCACAACATTAGTGAGATCAATGTTTTGGGCCCAACAATTGGTCAGAAAAGTCGTCGTTATTTTGGAACGGCGACTTCTACGACCAAATATCATGCTCACAACCAGAGCAGGACTTAGGGTGGTGGGGGCCCCTGGGCTTGAGTGTTGAAGGGGCCCCCTGGACGGAGGGGGGAATCAAAGTTGTTGAGTGGGGGGGGGGGAGTGCCTCTCATCTGTGCCGACAGCCAGGGCCACAGACTGTCATTAGCCCGGCTGTTGGCTTTCTTCCCTTCAGCAGCCACAGTCCTCCACACACCGCTCCGGTTCCTCCTGCTTCCGTGCTGTCTCCTATTGCAGTGCAGGAAAAATAACCCTTTCCCGGGACTGCGTGAAGAAGCAGAATGTCCCACAGAATCAGTGCGTCTTGGGAGGTATGCGCAGGGCCGCCATCAGGAATTTTGGGGCCCCTTACACAGCTTAAGGCAAGGGCCCTCTGGAGCAGAGAATTGGGGGGGGGGGGGGGGGTTGCTGCCGCCTGAAATTGAGAAGCAAGGGGGGCCTTTAACAAAAAAAATGAAATTTCTAAAAAAATGTAAAATATATATATATATATATATATAAAAGGGGGGTAGCCATCCGGGGCCCTGGGGACCTCCAGACCCCTAAAAAAAATAAAAAAAAATAAACATTTATTTAAAAATACATAAAAAAGGGGGGCCCTGGGGAACCTCCGGGCCTTTTATTAAAAAAGAAATATATAAACAAAAATACAAAAGAAATTTTTAGCTTTAAAATAAATGGGGGGGGGGGTTTGCCACATGGGTCCCTGGGGACCTCTGAGCCCTTTAATGATAACCAAAAAAAAAATATAAAATATATATATATATATATATATATATATATATATATATATATATATATGAAAAAAAAAATTAAAAAAAAAAAGGGCGGTGGGGTTGCCATCCGGGGGCCCAGGAGACCTCTGGGCACTTTAATAATGATAATATTAATAATAAATATATATATATATATATATATATATATATATAATATATATATATATATATATATATATATATATATATATATATATATATATAATATATATATATATATATATATATATATATATATATATATATCTAAATAAAATATATTTAAAAAAAAAAATAGTTTTTGGTTTTAAGAAAAACGTAGGAAAAAAGTAGGGGTTGCTGTCCGGGGCTCTGGGGACCTCCGGACCCATAAAAAAAAAAAAAAATAATAAACAATGGCAAGTCCAGACCTGTAAAAATAGTTCAATATTTGATCGTAGGAGTCGACGTTCCGAAAGAATCGACGACTTTTCCGACCAATTCTTTGTCCCCAAAAATATGAATACAACCTGCAAGAAAATGCACATGGCGCAAAAAAAAAAAAAAAAAAATTACTTACTTTTTAGAACTCTCCTGATCCTGCTCATGGTCTCTGGCTCCCGCAGTTTTAGATCCGACCACCTCTTTCGGATCTGCTCCTTGCTCCTTCGCACCCCAAATTTTTGATAGAGCCTCCTCACCACCTTCTCCATTATTTCCGCCTTTACTTTATTGGGGTGCTTGTAAGGTCCATGGCTGCCATCATAGTCCTCCTTTTTAAAGATGAAGACCAGCTCCACCATCTCCTCGAAGGTCATATTGGTTGCCTTAAAGCTTCGCCTTCTCCTTGAGCTCTCTCCCGCCCCGGCCCTGCTTGTTGTGCGTCCATTTTTGTTGGCTCCCCCGATAAATAAAATGAAGGATAAGGGGCGGAGAAAGGATTACACTGAACGTCAGGGGTGGGGAAACGTGCGGAACGTCACACATGCGCGCGAATAAAGGGATACCACGTGAAGTGAAAGGGGCGGTCCCAGTTTGTTGAAGACGGCGGAGAGAACGCTCGAGTTCAACGACGGTATGTAACTACCTTTTTAAAGTTTATTAGTGATGGTAGAAGTTGTTGAGCTATGTATCATATGATAACCTAGGAGAAATAATGAAAGAGGGTCGGGGAAAGGACGACACAGAACGTCAGGGGTGGGGAGACGTGCGTTGCGTCGCACATCCGCGTCTATAACGGGATACCACGTGAATTGAAAGTGGCATTCCCAGTTTGTTGAAGACGGCGGAGAGAACGCTCGGGTTCAACGACGGTATGTAACTACCTTTTTAAAGTTTATTAGTGATGGGATGAGTTTGTGGGCTACTTAAATATGATAACCTAGGAGAAAGTTACAATAAACATTTTCTGAAATGGCCATCTATAGTGCTGTCGTACATAACCGCGTTTAGATACAGCATTTTGCTCAAAGTATGGTGTGGGGGCAAGATAGTTTTTCACAGATGTATTTGTAAAATATGTGGTTTAATACATGTTGAAAATGGTCGCTTTTAAAAGTCTTGCCCAAACTAGATAGTTTCTAACGTTTCATCCACAAATGAGTGAAGGGATCTAGGCCTCATTACACACAACTGGTCATCTGTTTCCTATGAACTTGACCAACACATGATATGCAAATTCCTCCTTGTCGTTTGCACGACGGAAGGGGCGGGGAAACATCGAATTCATAATCATGGGCGGAAGACGTGTGCGGAGTGTATGTAATGCTGGAACACACGTGTCGTACGTCCGACCGGGGTGCGGAAGGAAGACGATTGCACGACAGGCGTGTAGGTAGGCTTTGAACTTGGGACAGCAGAGCAGGGCCGCCATCAGGGGGGTAGAGGCAGTACACCTGTAAGGGGCCGGGGGTCCCCAGGGCCCCATATGGCAACCACCCTTTACAAAAATAATAAAAAAAATAATAAAAAAATATATATATATATATATATATATATATATATATATATATATATATATATATGTATGTATGTATATTTCTCTCTCTTTTTCTTTCTGTGGCAGCCCCCCCTTCTCAATTTCATTCGGCAGCACCCCCCCCCCGGTTCTCTGCTCCAGGGGGCCCATGCCTGAAGCTGTGTAAGGGGCCCCAAAAATCATGATGGCGGCCCTGCAGCAGAGGCCTATTCAGGAAAGTCAGACATTTAAGGGCTAGATATTGATAAAGAGTACTCGAGTTTCAAGACTGTGGATTGACATTATAGTATTTTTCTTTTTTGTTTTTCTGGCAGAAATGAATAGATTCAATAAAAGGGATTTTCTAGAAGTCTTCATAGACAGATGGAGGGAGCAGACAGTGCTGTGGGCCACCAAAGACCCTAGGTCCCGAAACAAAGACCTGAGGACAGCAGCACTGGAGAGCCTGCTCCCACTTGTGCGCAGGCAGGTGGGGCATAATGTGACTGCTGAGCAGTTGGAGGTGAGAATTGGAACTTTGAGAGGCTCCTACAGGAAGGAACGCAACAAGGTGTTAGATTCTATGAGGTCTGGAGCTGGAGCAGGGCAGGTATATGTACCGAAGTTGTGGTACTACAACAGACTGTCCTTTCTGGATGACCACTTGGAAGTAAGGCCTTCACTTTCCAGCCTTCCCCCCAGAAGACAGAGAGGAAGAGGAAGAGGGAGGTCCAGCCTTCCCCCCAGACTTCCCTCCAGGCAACCTGATGCTCCTCCAGTAGATGAGACCTCTCAGCAGCCTTCCATCCTGGAGCAAGAGCCAGATTTGGCTGTCTGGAGCCAGGTATAGTACTTTCAATGTGCAAATGTGTGTGTGTGGTTTTAATTTTGGAAAATAGATGTTTTGATGTTTAAAGGTGAAAAAAAAAAAAGGACTAGCTTAATGTGTTTTACATATCATTAGTCAATAATGGCCACTAATGTTAAGGTAAATATTTTTTTTATTTTTAAACTTTCTAAAAACATTTTTTAGGAAACATACAAAAACAAACTGAAGGACACAGAATACATATATACATTAACATACACAAAAGGCCAAAAATGGTCTCAGTGTATTAAGTTAATCTACGTTGGTTATAGTATGGATAATATGGGTATTTCAATATCCTAAACTCATCTTCTACAGGATGGGCTCCCAAACTATATTTTCACCTATTGTACCTCTAGGACCTCAGAAGTACAGTCCCCGGGGGTAGATGGAAGAAGAATTGTGGAGAAGGGGAGGGGGGGGAGTGTGCGGGAGATAAAACACAAGTAGAGGAGAGGGTAGAGAGGGATGAGAAAGCAAGGAGAAAGGAGAGAGGAAAAAAGGGTGAAAAAAATCCTATTAATAAGTGAATTAAAGTGTATATTTAAAGTTTATATTCTGCTTAAATAATTATTTATATATCATTTAATGCATGGGTCTTCAAACTATGGCCCTCCAGTTGTTCATGAACTACAATTCCCATCATGCCTTGTCATGTCTGTGAATGAATGTCAGTTTTCCAATGCCTCATGGGATGTGTAGTTCCACAGCAGCTGGAGGGCCGTAGTTTGAGGATCCCTGATTTAATGTGTTGGATGGACTAATAAGCCCACCCACCATTATTTAGTGAGAGAGGGAACTAAAAAATAGAGGGAGGGGTAAAATTAAAAAAAAAATTGGATATAGGTATACATTTCAAAATTAATGAAGTAAATTTTGAGTATTTTTGTTTAAATTTATATTATATCTAAATATCTAAATGTATTATATTGGTGCATTAAGAAGAGAAGAGGTTAAAAATATACAAACTGCAGGGGTCAGAATGATTGGCTTATCAATTTCTTGACAAACAGTTTGCAACAGTCATGAGCTGAAAATTGTGTGTGGTTTTGGAACCCAAAAGTAAAACTGTCCCTTTTCTTCATGGACTTTTTGCTATAAGAAATATCCCCAATTATTTTTTAAAAAAAATCTTTTTTTCTCAGTTTAGGCTGATATGTATTCGTCTACATATTTTGTGGTAATACAAATCGCAATAACCGCATATTGATTGGTTTGCACAAAAGTTATAGCATCTACAAAATAGGGGATAGATTTATAGCATTTTTATATATTTTTTTTTACTAATAATGGTGGCGATCTGCGATTTTTATTGGGACTGCGACATTATGATGGACACAGCGGACACCTTTGACACATTTTTGGGACCATTGGCACTTATATGTGTAGCGCCTGGTTACTTCATAGTACCGGTGCTATTTAAATTTAGAAAAAGATGCGAGAGTAGTTAAACTCTGATATGGTTAAAATGTTCAGATTGGGTCTCTGTCTCAGCCTGCCTGTGCTGTGAGCTCATTCTGTTGTGCTGGTGTGTTCTTCCTACCCCAGGGCAGTAGGTGGCAGCAGTGGAGTCAAGGTTTGGGTGCTCTTCCCCAGCAGCCAATCAGGAGGGTTGAGCCTCGCTGTGCATGCTGGGGGAGGGTATTTATGGGGCAGACACCATTGGTTCTGGGTCTTCTTCTTCAAGTGCGACATCCACGCAGAGTTCCTGGTTCTGGGACCATATGGGTCAGGAACATTTAAGTCATGGCAAGGAGCCCAGTGGTCGACTGGGTTTCCAATCCTGAAGATCCCAAGCGGTATAGCTGTTCAGTGGGGAGTCAATCTGAGGAGAGCCAATGAGAGGCTGGCATTCCAATAGGGTCTCGACAATCCACCGGAGATCGAGGTATCAGGACACTGGGAGGCTGGTAACCTGTCAGTCGGTACCTGAAAGGAATTAGAAGGAGATCCAGGCGTAACTTCACTAAGGAGGTACATCTCCCTAACTACAATCAGAAGGGCCTGTGGCAGAGGTTTCTTACTGAATTCATTCTACATAGGGCGAGTTTGGCGCCAAAGGACAGAGTGATTGCCCACCCACGAGAGTGATGGTGTGATGTGATAGTGGTAGTGATCAGAATTTTTTTTACACTTTCTGATTGCTTATACCATGAAACTGATTAATTCAGTATGCATTCCTGTGGCTACAGCTAATAACATGGTACTGATGGGCTGTGATTGGCCCTGTCTGTATCATGCAATCACTGTGACCAATCACAACTAGCAACACAATTGTACGCAATGAACGGCATGAAAGGAATCAATCCATTGTTTATAATTGTCATGTGATCTGCTGCCATTGGTTACAGCGATCACATGATACTGGCAGTAGGCCGGTACACTAATCAGTCATATGACATCCACCCAGAATGACGAATGTCCCACATTTTAAAATAGGCTGGTTGGGCCTGGTTGGATTCCAGGCTGAGGTTGCCACTCCATCCACCTCCATAGGATTCTCTAGATGTGCAGCATTCAGGGGTTACTCCTCTTCCTTTCAAGTGGTTACTTTCACTGGTAACTCCCCCGCCACTGCAAAAAAGCCGCCCCCCCTGCACTAAAAAAGCCCCCCACCAGTTCAGACGGCCACACAAATAGAGTCCCCCATAAAGTGAATGTCTTGAGGCGGCCCCCCCTCAACTGGGCTCGGCTATACTCGAGCAGGAGGGGGCGGTCCCCATTAAGATGGGCTTGGCTATACTTGGGCGGGAGGGGGTGGTCCCTGCTCAGCTGGGCACGGCTATGCTCGGGAAGAGGGACGGTCCCTGCTCAGCTGCTCGGCTATACTCGGGCGGGAAGGGGCGGTCCCCGCTCAGTTCACTTTGGCTGTGCTCGGGTGGGAGGGGGCAGTCCCTTCTCAGCTCACTTCGGCTGTTCTTGGCTATGCTCGGGCAGTCGGTCTTGGCATCGGCTTGGCTCAGTCACAGTGATGTAACATGTAATCAATGACCGGCAAATGTATGACCATTATATGAGTAAGCAGCCTGCCAACCCTGGCTATTGGTTGTCGGTGTCTGCGGGTGGGGGGTTTATCGGAATCTGGAAGCCCCCTTAAAAAAAGGGGGCCCCCCAGATCCCACCCTCCTATGTGAATGGGTATGGGCTACAGTGTCAAAAATTAAAAACCACAAAAGACCGTTTTTGACAATTCCTTTATTAAAAAAGAAAAGTGTCCCACGATGTACATCCATCGTCAATCACGCCGCCTGAAATAAAAAGGTGGGCGTGTCATTGTCGAAGTCTACAATCAAGCGCAGACTTCACAAGAGCAAATACAGAGGGTTCACTACAAGGCATTTATAAGCCTGAAGAATAGAAAAGCCAAATTAGACTTGGCCAAAGAAAAATCTAAAAAAGCCAAAACAGTTCTGGAAAAAGATTCTTCGGACGCATGAAACTAAGATTAATCTGTACCAGAATGATGGAAAGAAAAATGTGTGGAGAAGGTTTGGAACAGCTCATGATCCAAAGCACACAACGTCATCTGTAAAATATGGTGGAGGCAGTCTGATGACATGGGCATGCATGGCTTCCTGTGGCAATGTGTCAATGGTGTCTATTGATGATGTGATAAAAGTCAGAAGCAGTTGGATGAATTCTGCAGTGTTTAGATATATACTGTTAGCCCAGATTCAGCCAAATGCAGCAAATTTGATTGGACAACGCTTCACAGTACAGATGAACAATGATCCAAAACGCACTCCAAAAGTGACCCAGTAGCCTTTGAAGAAAAAGAAGTGGAATATTCTGCAATGGCCGAGTCAGTCACCTAGACTCAACCCAATTGCGCATGCATTTTCCTTGCCGAAGGCAAAACTAAAGTCAGAAATACCCACAAACAAATGACAACTGAAGACAGCAGCTGCAGTTAGAGCCTGGCAAAACATCAGAAAGGAGGAAACCCCGTCTTTGGTAATAGCCACTTTCTCAACAAAATATTAAAATATTTGTCCAATTACATTTGAGCTCCTAAATATGGGGGAACTGTGTATAAAAATGGTTACTAAAATGTGTACTTGATATTTACTGTATGTTTAACCCCTTGAATTAAAGCTGAAAGTCTGCACTTCAAATTAATTTGGATTTTTTCTTTTTAAATTTATTCTGGTGGCATAAAGAGCCAAAGGTATTAAAATTGTGCATGTGTCCAAATATATATGCACCTAACTGTATGTGTCAATCATGTATCATAAGTAATTACAAAGTTATAGATTCATGAATAGACACATAGCGTAAATGTGAAAATATGGTCTGGTCTGGTCCATAATGAGTAAACCAGTGTGAGAGTTGAAGTGGTTAATTGATAAACATAACCTATGAACACTTCTTTTTCTGAAAGAATTCGTAACCCTTTTGGCGCCAGCGCCTCCCAGGTTTTATGATGCCCAAAGGCAGGGTGGGGTTTATGATCATGTGACCATCTTAATTGTCTGCTTGCTATTGGGAGCTTTCCATTAGCTGTCTGTGACTGTGTTGAGCGCACACAGGGCGTGTGCTCTTGGCACAGCTGATTTTGCAGTGTTAAATTCAAACATGCGGCTGCTCGCCACCAAGGCCTACCCACTGAGAGAATGCATATTTGTGTGCTCTCAGCGCTAATAGGTTAATTGCAGCATTTTCACACCTGTCTAAGACTTTTGAACAGTACTGTATATACCAAATAATCAGGGCTTTTTTTCTGGGGGAACTTGGGGGAACTCAGTTCCACCACCTTTGGCTCAGACCCTTTGGTGCCCGCTCACCACAATCACTTGTGAACACAGAAGTCTGGTTTCTGTGTTTACAAGTGACTGCTTTGTAACCCCCTGAACTCTGCACACTGTATGTAATGCAATTCTGGTATTTAATGCCCCTTTAAGACCCTTCTACTGTTTGTGAAATCTGAACGGGTCGTGGTTGAGTTCCTGCACCTATTTTCTGAGAAAAAAAGCTCTGCAAATAATAATGACTTTTATTTGGAGTTTTGGATAGAATGACAAAGTTTTAGAACCAGTGTCTGCTTTAAATGCCTTTTTTTTAAATCCATGGGATTTATCTCAGATGTCTTTGCATTTCCTGCTTTGTCATATACATTGACAAAATGGTAAGGGGAAATCTTCTCAATGAGTAGAGTCAGCAAAAACACAGAAAAGTCATTGTAACCCTTACTTACTTTACTTTAAAAATCTGTTTTATTTTTCAGGTTCCTGCTGGTCAGGTTTTGTCTCATTTGCTGTCTCTGTGAAACCCATGAGGCAGGAAGTGACTGGAAATATCCCAAAGGGGCACAGTCATTAGCAATAACAGTCTGACCTAAGTTCTTCTAACCATTCTGTACTTCATCCATATAAACTGTATGCTTGGTTGTGGCTTTGTTAAAGCTTGGATTTAAGATCAGGTTCAATACTACTTAAAGCCATGTTACCAACAGCTGAATGTGTAATTTGATAGGACAGACAGGTAACAAAAACAAATGGCATGAAGATATATTCATACCATTTAGCAGGTAGACTTGGTCTGAGTTCATTTGAATATAAAATGTTAGGGGAAGGTGTCTTTAAGCTCCAGTAAAGTTTTATGCCGCGTACACACGATCATTTTTCGGGGTTGTAAAAAACTATGGCCCAGATTCAGGTACATCTGCGCATTATTGGACCGGCATAGCGCACCGCCTTTACGTTAGACTTGCACAATTTTGCCGCGTAATCACCCTATTCTCGTAGCTTTTGCGCAGAAAATTGCGCATGCGTAACGTTTTTTCAGAGGCGTAAGGCGGAGTAATACAAATTGGGAAGGACGTGGGCGTGTTACATTGAAATGAGCCGTGACCCCATGCAAATGAAGGGCCGGCCGGCTCGCGCATGCGCGCTTGAAGGAGACCATGGTCAGCTCCGCTGTGCGCATGCTCACAACTCGGGAGCTGCGCAATCAGTGAAATTGGAAATGGACTAGGGCAACGTTGTGAACTACGCAAACAGCATAAATAGACAGACACAAACGCACTTGCATTGCAAAAGTACATCCCTTTGTCCCTTCCCATTTAACCAAGTGCTTTTGTCCTGTTGTTCGTTGCGTTGTGTTTTGTAGTTGTTAGATTAGTGTTCTGTGTGATCAAGTGTTTGTTAGTAGATCTTTGAAAGTGTTTTTTGATAAGTGTTTGAGTGACTGTTTGTTTGATATATTTCTGTTCGTTTGTTTTCTTGCTGTTTTTTTGCTGTTTGTTTTTGTGACTGTTTCTTGCTAGTGCTAGTGTGATTTTTTGGGTGTTAGTTTTCTCTTTGTGTGTGTTCTTGCTTGATTGGTTGTGCTTGTTTTTGTGAGTGATTTTTGTTGACTTGGAGTGAGTTTTTTTGGAAGTATGACAGAGAGAAAGCGAAAGCTCAATTTTACTGTGGGGGAAAAAAGAATTCTTGCCCGGGCCATTAGCGATTATGGGCATTTCCTCCACGGCCCGGACAGTGCCAACACCAACCCGGCCAGGAGGAGGGAGATTTTGGATATGATCACTGAGCAGGTCAATTCAGCGGGGGAGGGGGAGACACGGACCCGTTCTGGGATTGACAAAAAAATCAATGACCTCCGGCGTCTGGTCAAACAGAAGCTGGCCAGAATGCATGCCCATGCCAGGGGCACAGGAGGGGGCCCACCATGCCGTATTAGGCTGACAGCGGAGGAGCGTGCGGTGGCCCTGACCTTTCATCGGCATGAAGTTGAGGGCCTGCCCGGCTTTGACTCAAGTCCGGAGCCCGTGGTGCCAGGTAAGTATTTTTTTAAATATCAGGTGTGTAGCATGTGTGGGGGAGGGGGTGAAAGGGAATATGTGGCAAGTGTGTGGATCCTCCAACCTGTGAATGTTTTGTGTCATCCACAGATGTGCAGGAGGGTGCAGGGCCATCTGGCCTGACCGCACCATCCCCAGGACAGCAGCCTAATGAGGCCCCCCCAACAAGGCCGGAGTCAGCGGAGGAGGTTCAAGAGGAGGAGGAGAATCATGAGGAGGAGGAGAATCATGAGGAGGAGGAGTCCATGTCAGGCACTGGACGTTTGGTTTTTGAGGACTCTTCCCCTCTGGCTGGCAGCAGGCAGCCCTCCCTAAGGGGGAGCCCCCCCCCCCTCCTCCCCCAACATGGCTCCCCTCCCAAGGGCCTCCCCTTCTCCCCGGCCACAAGCATCAGCTGGAGGCAGGATTTCATCCCAGAACACCAGGGGGTTGGCCGATCTCCTGCTCGCCACTCTGAGAAGGGACCAGTTCCTCCAGACCCGCCATCTGGGACAGGTCAGCCAGACATTGGTGCGGATGGAGGAGAGCCTGTCCTCCATCAAGGATACGCTGGGGAACCTGGACTCCCACTCCCGGGCTTTCACAACCTGCCTAAACGACCTGCAGACTACATCAGCAGGCGTTGGGCAGGATGTGAGGGCCCTTACCCAGGCTATCCAGGCCAACACGGCAACACTTGGTGCTGCCCTGGACAGAATAGCCGTGGCCTTGGAGGGCAGGCCGCCAGGTGGGCAGAGATCAGGGGCTGCTCCTCCTTCCCCGATTTTCCCCCTCCCCATGAGTCTCCCCTGAGGAGCCGCGGCCGTGGCCGGGGGCGCCCCAGGCGTGGCTCACGTCAAGGGCAATAATTTTTTTTTCCCCTCTTTTTTTTTTTTTTTTTTTGCTGGAAATTTTTTTATTTTGCTGGTAATTTTTATTTTTTTGGGTTGTGAATGCTGTTTGAATGTGGGGGTGACATTCCTGCTGGAAAAGGGGTATCACCCTCAATTTTGGTGGAGAAGGGTTCCCCAGGACCAGGGAGAAGTGATCCCCAGGTCCGTGTGAATGGTGTATGAATGTACAGTGACATAATTGGAGCCTTGGCATGGCGTTGCTGCTCACAAGTCCAGCATGGTGGACTGGTGCCAATCCAATTTGATGTGGATGTGGGGTGTGTGTGCTAGGGACCACAGTGGTGTGCATGCATGCATTCTCATTGTGCCATGATTAATGTGTGTGTTTAACGTGCAAAGATGCCCAATGTGAGCTGTCTCCTGGCTGCTCTTCCCTCAGAAGACGGGGGACCCTCGGTTAGGGGGGGATTGTCTGGTTCAGGGGTCAGGTCATCACGTAGGTCAATCTGCAGGCCCTTTCTTTCTGCGAAGTTGTGCAGCATGCAACATGCACCGATGATCTGGCACACAAAGTTTGGGGAATACAAGCTGGCCTGGGAAGGTGATTTACAGATGTCATGGCCCCTGGAGACTTGGCACAAAGCCTATTTCTCATCTTTTAAAGGGATATTTAATGTCTCCCTCATTGAGGCTAATTTAAAGGTATTCACCAGATGGTACCTGACTCCCACCCGGCTTGCCGCTATGTTTCCCTCGGCTTCCCCCTTGTGCTTCCGAGGGTGCCAAATGAGGGGTTCCATGCTACACGTTTGGTGGGAGTGCCCCAAAATCAGAAGTTACTGGACCAAAATATTCCGAATAGCGTCCTTGGTATCTGGCCTGGCTATTCCCCGGTCTCCATTAACAGCCCTTCTTAACCAACGCCTTCCCCGGGCTTCGAAATCAACCCATAAATTATTTTCTTTCATTTTTCTGGGGGCAAAAATCACCCTGGCCAGGGCATGGAAGAACCCCACGATATCCATTACAGCAGCTAAAAGGAGAATATCATGGATCATGTCCCAAGAGAAGATGCTGAGCTCTAGCCTGGACACTCTCCCTCAGTTTCGGGAGACCTGGGAACCCTGGGCGAAATACATGGGGGTTGGAGACTCAGTCTTTTTGCCCTGCTGAGTAGACTGGGTATAGACATCTGCCTCCTGCCTTCTGCTGTTGCCTTCCTCCTCTCTTCCTTCTCTCTCTCCCCTTCTTCATTCTCTCCCTCTGTCCCCTTCTACCCTCCAATTCCCACAGACAGCATCAGGGTTTAATTCCTGGGCACGGGCTTTCTCTCTGCAATATATAGGGCTCATCATGCCCAAATGTTAGTTTTTTTTTTCTTTTTTTTTTCTTTTCTTACCTGATAATTATTGGAGAAAACCCTTTTTTTATTTTTATTCATATTTTTTTTTATTTTTCAGTGCCCAGTCACGGTACAACTTACCTTCTGTGCTGACTGCTCACTGGGTTCCTGTGACCTCCACTGTTTGATATTTAGGTCGCCTTTTACGGATGGGGGCCCTCCACACCCTCCCCTGCACAGTCAGCTCCCTTTAGGGGTGTGGTGGAGGGGTTGGGGAGGGTCTCTCCCTTTGGGGTGGCCAGGTCGTTGTCATGTTCATAACTAAATAGGTGGTTAATGTTAGAGATACCTTTTTTCTCTATAGAAGCTTTTTGTTCTGCATATGTTATCTGTGCGGATTGTCTCTTAGGATGATTTCAGGCTTATCGCTGTCTGTCATTGTTACCTTCTTATTTGAAAATTAATAAAAACCTTTAAACATAAAAAAAAAAAAAAAAAGTTTGGGGAATACAAGAGGGTACCCCCAGACTTATCCAGGCATCGGAAACGTGACTTTAGGAGGCCAAAGGTGCGCTCCACCACTGCTCGTGCTTGGGCATGTGCTTGATTGTATCTTTCCTCTCCTGGGGTTTGGGGGTTCCGGATAGGAGTCATGAGATGGGGTCCCAGTGGATATGCAGAATCATCTGTAAGGGAAAAGACAGGAGGATGTTAGTCATGCATGTGCCCCTTGTGATGTTTGCATCATGGGAGGGCATAGTCATGCCTGACTCCCATGTCACTCACCAACCAGCCAGGTGTCCCCATACACGTTCTGATCGAATTCCATTCGGATGTGGCATTGATTGTATATGTAGCTGTCATGGCTGGACCCTGGGTGTTTGGCACGGACGTGCCATATGAGGCCTTGGACATCGACTATCACCTGTACGTTGATGGAATGCCAATGCTTCCGATTACGGTACATGTGCTCTGTCTCATGGGGGGGCTGGAGTGCCACATGTGTGCAATCAATGGCCCCCACGGTGCGTGGGAATCTGGCAATTCTGTAGAAATCTGTCATTGCCTTCAGCCGCAGGTCCTCAGTGGTGGATTTGATGATTTGGTTGGCCATGCATCTGAGGATTGCAGGGACAACCTGGTGCAGACATCTGCTCATGGAGGATTGTGACATCCCAGCCACCACTCCACTTGTACGCTGAAAAGAGCCACTGGCAAGGAAATGGAGTGTTGCCATGACCTTGACCAGTGGCTGCACTGCATGTGAGCGGTGTGTTGGGCTGGTGATGTCCTCCTGCAAGGTTGTGGTTAATTCCAGGATGACATGAGGGGTGAATCTGAAGATGCGATACACCTCAGAATCACTCATGCCAAACAGGTCTATACGGGTGCGGTATATCCTCTCCCGTGCCATCCTCCGTGCCATCCTCTGTGCCCTCATCCTTCTTTGTTCATCTAAAGTCAGTAGTATAGCTATGTGCGACGATGCCCCTGGCATGTTGGCATACAGATTGTTGTGCAACACGTGTGACTGCTGAGCTCCTCACTAACAGTGTTGCTTTATCTAACAAGTAGACTTTTTTTCTCTTTTTAGACCAGCTTTTATATGCTCTAATTTTAGACAGGACATTTTGCTGTTGCGCACACTGCGTCACCTGCGCTGCCCCAACGTTCTTTTGTGGATCCCCGTAAGTCCCTCATTAGCATATTTGACTAGCAAATCAATGGTCTGTCTAGCGCACTTTTGCGCGGACGGATGCGCCAATCTAACGAAATTACGCGGGACAAAAAAAAGTAGATTTTTTGCGTATCTCGTTCTGGGGATGCCGTGCATCGAAACGCACGCGCACATTTCGACTTACGCACGCGCATCTCCTGTTGCGCAGGCGTAATCGCTCTGTGAATCTGGGCCAATATTTTTTCAACTTCATCATTAAAACGGCCTTGCCTACACAACACGTACGACGGCACTATAAAGGGGAAGTTCCATTCAGATGACGCCACCCTTTGGGCTGCTTTAGCTGATTTTGTGTTAGTAAAAGACGGTTCGTGCTTTTCTGTCTGTTACAGCGTGATGAATGTGCTTATTCATTATGAACGGCAGTTTTACCACAACGAGCGCTCCCATCTCATAACTTGCTTCTGAGCATGTGCAGGGTTTTCACGTTGCTAAAGCCCACACACGATCGTTTTTTACAACCCGAAAAACGACAACGTTTAAAACTTTGTGAAAAAATAGAGAGTGTGCCTCACGTTTTGGTGGAAATTGGAGATCGTGGAGAGTACATCACCATTTGTTCCATGGCATTCCTCACGCTATTTCAACTTCGCCTATACTTACTGATCTATGGACCTTATCTAACACCTTAATCTACATTGGACTCTTTATGCGCTGTTTTATCATTTTTTAATCAGCTTTTTTTAGTGGTTAATTTGTTTGATACTTTGTTTTATACTTCGAATAGATGAATTTATTTATCTAATTTTAAACAGCTGCTCATAGTAACATATATTGCTTTCAGTGGAGATTTATTTATCTTGAGATTTGTATATGTTATTTTTTATTATTTTTATTTTATATACTATATATAGTTGGTCTACTCCTTGGATTTATCCAATCCTTAGTCTAAGTAATACCTGTCCTTGGCGCCGGGAAGTGCACAGTGGATTCCCCTCTGCTGTTGTTCCCTTTCTTCTTTGTGCACTCTTCTATAGATATTACAATTTTCTTCCCAGGCAGACATGGACGCATTACTTTTTCTAAGCAATAGGAATCTAGATATAAATACTATTTTTACTGTAAATGAACAGACCACTGCACAAGTAAACTATACTTCAATCATGACCGCCCTGGGGAACACCCTGGAAAAACAAGTAAGAACTTGGTGGGACATCTGTACCCTTGAACAGTACCAAAAAGAACGGATCATTATTAGAAGTTTAAGATGGGATGTAATGCCCCAGGATGGTCTTGATGACTCAGACTCTGCGAAAGAATGGTTGGAATTCTTTAACGGAGTAGGTTTTAAACTACAGGACTTAGTCTTGAAAAGGAAGAGGAAAAAGATGTCAATTTTAGAAGGTAAAATTTATGATTTTCAGCTGCTACTAGATCCGATTAAGGAAACGCAGCAAGTCACAGATTTTAATATACGTATTAAGAAAAGGTTGGAGAAAATTGATAAAGAAACCCAGAAAAAGAAAATTAAGAAATTCCATCGTGACGTAGGGGACTTTAGAACTAATTCTATTTACTTGTGGCAACAGACAAATACATCTGCCACAAGGAATAATGAGACTAACGCAATGGATACCCATCAAGATATCCCTGTTGTTGGGTCTCAAACAGTCAATAATACTACATCTCTCCCAAGTGTTAGAAGAGATTTAGGCACCCAACAAGCTCCAGTGAACCATTCAATACCTATACGACATGAATCGAATCATAATAGGGGAAGACCAAAAAATGGGGGTGCCTCAAACTCTAACCAACGCCCTCCACTGCCTGGGGGCTATTATAACGTACCTGTATATAATAGCTATGAACCTTTATGGGAGGAGAACAATGCATCTAGGTATCAGTCACCCCGTCCTTTTTTAGGGAGAGGCCGGGGTTGGCAGAAAAGGGGCAGAGGGTCATCCTCCCAGAGGGGGAGACCACCCATATACCCACAGCAAACATCACAACACAGAGACCACCAGGCCGACCATAGATACAGAGAAGCACATTGGAAAGACAACACCCATTGGGATCGAGAGAGACTTCCCCAATCAGGAGGTTGGAGAGAAGAAAGAGAGGATGCCGGGCCGGGAGAAGGACCCAGCAACAGAAAAAGAAGAAGGAAGGAACACGAGTAGGTGGTATTTTTAATCTTAGTAATACGATTTTAACAACCAAAGAAACCAACATCCTTAATCTGGGTCTCAAATGTGGCCTTAACCGTCCAATAAATAAATTTAACATATTCATTGACGTCCATAAGTACGTAAGAAAACTGAATATGAAGAAATATTTTTTGAATAAGAACTCTAACCCATCATCTGGATTGTCAGCAGTGCCCATGGACAGTGGGCTTCGGAATAAATCCTTATTCAATCCCATGATGGGTACTAATCAACCATTGGAGGTTTTCAAAGGCCTTATATTGCGAGATCTAGAACACATAAAACCAAAGAGAAACGTGAATCCAAGACACATCAAAGAGGGTATAGAAGCATTAGAAGAAAGAAATTAGATCATCATCAGACCAGCTGGGGTGTGGTCATCCTGACAAAGGACTTTTATCATACACAGATGATGGACATGCTCATGAATGGATCGACCTACAAGAGACTAAGTAAGGACCCTACTCCGCAATATGAAGAAGAGTTGAAACATCTGATAAAATCAGGTTATCGGAATCGGGCCCTCTCAGTTAAAGAACGTAAATACTTGGTACCTAGTAGTAGTAGGATCCCAACGATCTATACTCTGCCTAAAATCCATAATGATGTAAATTCACCTCCAGGTAGGCCAATCGTTAATGGGATTGGATCCCTCTCATCACGGTTGGGGCAATTCTTGGACCATTTTCTACAGAAAAGTGTGGTCCAGACTAAGGCCTATCTTAAGGATACAAAGGATCTACTTATACTTTTACAAAGTATAGATCTGTCAGGATTGGGTGATGAAGTGTTTTTAGTTACAGCTGACGTATCCTCCCTTTATACTGTGATTCAGCATGATGATGCACTACTAGCTCTGAATTGGGCACTATCACAGAGGGATGATTTATCCCATGATTTAAAAGTGTTTCTACGTAACTCATTAGATTTCTGCCTCAGCCATAATTACTTCTGGTACGATGGACAATTTTACCTGCAAAAAACGGGTGTTGCTATGGGGGCTAAATTTGCTCCGAGCATAGCAAACCTGTTTATGGCAGAATGGGAGGATAAGACGATTTTTAATAATAAAAAGATAGAAAAGATAAAACTGATTGTATACAGAAGATATATTGATGACCTTTTTTTCATTTGGGCAGGATCAACGTTTTCTTTGGAAGTGTTTTTAAAGGAACTCAACACCAATAAGTGCAATATTACTCTAACAAGCGAGTTTAATCGTGACAGTATTCATTTTTTAGACTTAAATATTTATCGTAATGGCGATAAATTAGGAACCAAGGTTTATTTTAAACCCACCGATTCAAATAGTTATCTGCCAACCTTAAGTGGCCATCACCCCATGTGGCTACGAAATATTCCAAAAGGACAGTTCTCAAGAGTAAGGCGTAATTGCACTAATGACGAAGATTTCATCTCTCAGTCATGTATACTAAAAGAGAAATTCCTGGAAAAGGGATATCAGGACAAGCAATTAACGAAAACTATTAACGAACATTTATTGGTACCTAGAACCGAATGCCTGAGAGCAAAACCACTGTCTACTGATACTAATAAAAACACTCATGAATGGAGTTTCCTTTCCGGCTATCACTCTCAGTATAAAGAAGTGGAATCTATTTTTCTATCACATTGGCATGTACTATTTTTAGACAAAATTTTAAGAACTGTCATTCCCATTAAACCAAGCTTTATCTACAAAAAAGCACAGAGTTTTGGAGATAGGGTTGTAAAGAAAGTTCTAGACCCTCCGAAAAAAGCCCTCACTTTTTGGGACAAAGATGGATTCTTTGCATGTCGTAAGTGTCGCCCTTGTAAAGTGGTAGAAAGACCCATGAGAGCTATAGAGAGTATTACCTCTACAACAAACAACGTCATATTCCCCATAAAGGAATTCATTACATGCAATACCTCTTTTGTAGTCTATATTTTAGAATGTCCTTGCAAACTTATGTATGTAGGCCGCACAAAGAGAGAATTAAAAGTCAGGATAGCTGAACATATAGCTAATATTATATTGGGGTACAAGGACCATAACGTTTCCTTACACTTTAAGCTTTTCCACGACAAGAATCCAGTAGGCCCTAAATTCTGGGGAGTTCGACACTTGAAACCTTCTTGGAGGAGCTCTAATCGTGTAAGAGAATTGTCCAAGCTTGAAACTGAATATATATATTCTGTGGATACCCTAGTGCCCAAAGGGTTAAACGTTGTACTAGATATTAACTGCTTCATTAGTGATTACTAGTATTGCACATTGTAATAGATACACACTATCTCCCTAATTTGGTGTATATATAATTGTACAGTTCTTTATCTTTGATCACATTGCTTTTAATGGATAGCAACTAATGAGATATCTGATTTCTGTGTACTGTACGGTTCTTTAATATATGTGTGCACTTCATTCACTCATGTATACACATATATGTATGGGTGTGTGTGTGTACAAGTTTGTCTATATAGGCATCTACTGACTCTACAGGTGTCCCGGCGTGCGCCTCTTGGGTTATTTGCTTGTATGGTAATATATCAGTTTGGTCTACTTCAACCGACTACCCATCCTTTGGGTAAGTAGGACATTGTGTCCCCCCCTTCTTCTCCAACTTTTTATTAATATTAATTAATGTTTATTAATTAATGTTCAATGATTATTATTATTGGTTATTATTTTATTGAATTTATATAGAACCTCTATTGATGAGAGGTCCTTGCTATTTTCCTCTATTTCTCTTCCTTTTAGTCTTAATATATATTTTTACTTTTCTAACATGGGTTTGTCTTTAACATGTTTTATTACGTTGTTTTAGCTGACTATGTGGTGTTGTATAAACCTCCACCACACATCCTCACAGGCTGTTCCCTTTCCCCGTCTACTGAAAAGGTTGATGGATATTTAACGGTCTTGTCAGCGGATTAGACAACCATAGTTAAATCCATGACCGTTCACTCATTATAGTGTGACAGATATGGTTTGATCAGCCACCTAAGGGTTAAACACGAGCGGTGTGTTTTCCCTAAGATTTCAGCTCCTTACAGAAATCATGGTTGCTTTCAATACACCAGTCTAACTAAGCGTTTGGGCATACAATGTTTGATCAATAGTTCCTGTCACTGTATATGAGTGTTATGATGATTTTGTGCAGTATCCTTTAATATAATCACGTATTTGTGCTGTCTCGGCGTTCTGCTATTGTTGACGTCCGCTACTTACTTCCGTCTCCTGTTGCACCAATGGGAGCGAATGAGCGCGGACAGATCGTCCAATGGCTGACGTGTGAGGGACATAAAGACGTGATGAACGCCGAGTAGCCACGCCCTCTGTTGAAGTCGGATGTGACGAAACGCGTCAGGGCGTGGCTACGACGGCGTAACCAGGAAACATACAGAGTGCGTCTCACCGCTGTACCATCGCTATCAAAATAGGCGCCTTCAGCAGCGTGACTGCGGGATAAGCGCGACCCCCAGTGTGCGGAGGAGAGCGGTGAACTTTACAATCTTTTTTGTTCATTTACTAAATGCTTTTATGTACGTAGATAAGATGCGGGCGGTGTTATACGGGTCTTTTTTTACTAATTAAAACAGTATTACACTATTGGTGCTTCTGTTTTCCTTTATGATCCATATATACTGGAGCTCTACAAATTAACCCCTGCTGCCCCGTGACTGATGTTGGAGGTCTGATCAGGAAGATCTATTGATATACAAGGCTTGTTCTTTTGTGTTTTTTGGTGAGTTTGAACCCCTGAGGGGGCGTGTGCCTCACGTTTTGGTGGAAATTGGAGATCGGTGGAGGGTACATCACCATTTGTTCCCAAGCATTCCACACGCTATTTCAACTTCGCCTATACTTACTGATCTATGGACCTTATCTAACACCTTAATCTACATTGGACTCTTTATGCGCTGTTTTATCATTTTTTAATCAGCTTTTTTTAGTGGTTAATTTGTTTGATACTTTGTTTTATAAAAAATAGAGCATGTCCGAAAAAAATATTTGCCCGTATTTCAGAACCCGAAAAATGCTTTGAAGCCCACATACGATCGTTTTAAATTACATTTTTAAAAAACGTCGTTTTTTACAACCCGAAAAATGATTGTGTGTACGCGGCATCAGAGACATCATTTTCTATTTTTGCTAAAGCTATGGAACAATTTTTTTACATTATTTTAGATCTTTAGGGTCAGTGGAAATCTAACAGCCAATGCATTTGCTTGGAGGGACATTTTAATAGAGAGAGAAAGCAATGTTTTCTGAGCTCCCTAAGGATTAGCATACAGAGACATTTGTGTTCTAACATGCGGCTGTGAATTATTTTTAAAGACGTTGAAATACAGTGTTTGAATCTTTAACAGAGCCATATGCATCAGTGTCCACTTACTTTTACCATACCTTTTCTATGTACCGGTAATTAAAATGAATTATTTAATCATTCTACAGATGCAGTAAATAATACAATGAGTAAAAATGTGGTAAAAACCCATATGCATTTCCCTCCCACTGGTGCATAGCCTGTTATAGAAATCCATTTACTTTCAATGGATTTCCAAGGCTATTTTCTGTCTCCCTAGAAGAGTAATTGTTAAATGATGACAGCCTATGAGTTGCTTACCAGCAACACATCTGATAAAAGTAACATCTATCTGTATCTAAGTAGAGGGCCTCTTTAATAACATATAACTGAATGTTAAGGAGGAACTCTACTTTCAAATGTATTTTATTTTTACCTGCTTACCTTATGCTGGGTTCCTCAAAGTTCAGCATCAAAGGATGAGCTAAATTCTGTAAACCAGAGATAGTAATCAGATAGAACAAAGATCAGAGCTAGGAGGTCAATCAGAAGACAACAGATGAAGGACACAGGAAAGTAGTATATAACCAGCCATGAGAGATGAAAAAGGTTCATAGCATAGTGACTAGTGTTGGGCAAACGGTTCGGCATGAGTTTGGGCCGAACATTGGCCATTCGCCCCGTTCGGGGGAACATCCGAATTTGCAGGGTGTACGGTGGGTATTCGCCCAGCAACACTGTGTGCTGCACAGTGCATTCTGGGCCTGATTGGGCAAAGCTTTTCCTAATCAGGGTGTAGTAAAAACTGGTTGTTAAGAAGTGGGGCTGGGAAGTCGGCCCCGGCGTCCTTAATATCTGATGAGTCATCAGCTGTCAATGGGCTTCCCCGTTGACAGCTGAATAAAAATAAACATTTCCAGTGAATAATTAGTAAAACAATGGTGTGGGGCCCCCTCAGTCTGGGTCGCTGATGTCACAAAGGGATGGTGCCAATAGGTGACTTAGCCAGGGGGCAATTACAACCGCGAGTCAATTTAAATGTGATTTGACTAGTTTTTTAGAAATTGCATTCTTTCTGCCGAATGTTCTATGCATGCTACAGATGTACCACTTTACAGGCAGATTAAGGGGACCCCCCAGTCATTATATTTAAATGTTTTTTTTTTTCATTTTTATTGTTTCACTTTAAGGATTAAAATCACTGGTCTTGAAAAACAAATTGTTTTAAAAAAAATGTTGCATTGATACATGTCTCCCAGGGCAGTACCTAGACACATATATCCCTTTTATGGCCAATTACTTGCATTTAAGCATTCAACATGGACACTTTTGAGTTTTCCTATTCGGCCCCCATAGACTTCAAAGGGGGTTCGCCGTTCAGGTTGGAACTTTCCCACTGTTCGGGAGTTCTGCTGCAAACCAAACAGGGGGAGGTGTTTGGCCCGTCTCTAATTGTGACAGAATAGTTGGAAACCAAAAGCAATGGAATTTAGAGGGTGACCGCAAAGACTTCACTAAGATGGAACTTAGAGAAGAAACTAGGTAAAACAGAGTTAGGTGTGTAGTAAAACACCAAGCACAAAAATAGGACAAATGCCAAGGTAGTGGCTAGGATTGAAACCTGAGGACAGCACATTTAAAGTGTTTGTTACCCCAGCATTTCCTATTCCTGATATGTGCCTTGGTACCTTTTGCTTGTATGAATAAGTCTCCTGTTCTCTTTGTATTGCTTCCTTGTTCCTACCAGTCCCTCTGCTTTCCTATTAAAAACTGACCATGCTAGGCATGAGAGCACATTATGATCAGTTATTCACTGGGAAGCTCAGTGTGCTGCTGCTTCTCCTCCCAGCTCTTATCCTAAACCTCATTGAAATAAATGAGCACTGAATATGTCCTATAAAAAAATGCCCATTGTCTGGGCTAATAGGGAAAAAATAGCATGGGGGGGAGGGGGGATTTAGGTGCTGTCATTTACAAAGGCAAAATGGGTTTATATAATATTAAAAACCTGGTGAACTCATTGCACTTGACCAGTCCCAATTGTACTGCTCACTGAATGACAGCTGTCATCAGCTGTATAGGGAAAGAGACAGGGATAGCAGTGACATCATTGACCAAATATGGCTATGCCAGGGATGGCAGCAGTTGCTAGAGATGCAGCTGATGCCAGCACCCACTACTGTAGTAGAAACCATTGCAACTGGAAAGATGTAATTTATAGATGCAGTAGAAATATTGCTTCTATATATGATGCTCGGCTCCAATTGATAAGGGTGAAAAATAGGCAATGTTTAGGCGTTTCTCTAAATGCCCAGCCAAAGTTTAGTTCTAACCTCGGTTCTAACTAAGTTGTCTGCTCACATAAATCCTTTGCCAGGCTAATGGTCATATACTCTTACATACCCATAGGAGGAGTATTTTCAAGGAACAGGGGTGAGGGCAAGCTGAAAGACACAAGACTAAGCAGGATATACCGCGCAGTTTTTTGCCCAATTTCCCGGGCCGAGTTTGAATACTGCGCTGGCATATACCGAGCGCAGTACACTCGTGTATAGTCGGGCAGGCTCGGCTCCTCTCACGCTCACGTCCTGGACGTACAGGACGTGAGCGCGAGAGAAGCCGAGCCTGCCCGACTATACACGAGTGTACTGCGCCTGCATATACCGAGCGCAGTACACTCTTGTATAGTCGGGCAGGCTCGGCTCCTCTCGCGCTTACGTCCTGTACGTCCAGGACGTGAGTGCGAGAGGAGCCGAGCCTGCCCGACTATACAAGAGTGTACTGCGCTCGGTATATGCAGGTGCAGTATTCAAACTCGGCGCGAGAAAGCAGGGATCGAGCAGGGAGGATGCCGCAGAAGGATGCCGGACCCGATGAAGAGGACACCCGAAGCCGCCGATGGACGCCGCGCAAGACACCAAAACTGTGAGTACAAAAATCTTTTTTTCCCACAGGAATGAGGGCCACTTTAGGGGTGCGCGCTATACGCAGGAGCACGCTATACCCCGATAAATACAGTAGTCATAAGCCAGAGCAGGATAGTAACAGTCAAAAATACTTACAGCTGACAAAGGTACTCAAGAGGAGGAGTGCATAGAAAAAAAATAGCACAGCAAGCAGAAGACGCATGGAAAGTCAGGAGACACAGGCCCGAAACTTAATTGTAACTCCAATATCCAGATATTACATGGGTTTACATTTGGGCCTGCTGAAGTTAGAATGTTTTGCTCTGTAATAGTGAGATACACTAGCTATAGAATCCAAGCGTTTGGGAGCTGGATTGTTCCACATTGTGTAAATGCCCCCAAGTGACTGGAGATCTTTGTGGCTTGCTAGGGGCCTTACCCTGAGAAAGGGACTACTACCATTTGTTCTGATCTCCAAGCTGGGCTGCCACACAGGGTTGGCTGCACACTGTGGTATAGATCAAGGACAGGAACCACATATAAAGTTTTCCCTGAGTAAGGTCCTGAGCCATGGCCGAGGACAGGTAATAGAAGCCATCCAAAAGGCATGCATCTTGAATCCTACAGACCACCTCTTCATCAGATACTACTGTTAACAAGCCACCACTGCTCCTTCTCTGAGCTGAAAGCACTCTCCCAGTTCAACCTCCATGTTCTCTTGTTTCTACATGGATAGAATGATAAGTGATCTCCCTACATCATCTAACAAGACAGCACTAATAATTGTATGGTCTCTGAATTACCCACATTTGCATGCATTTCAAGACCCTAGTCTAGAGTCAGACTTTAGTGCTGGCTGAACCCTAGTTTAATCTTTCCATTACAGCTCACAACTATCGTATTTATCGGTGTATAACACGCACAGGCGTATAACACGCACAGGCGTATAACACGCACCCTAACATTAAGAGGGAAGTTTCAGGAAAAAACCTTTCCACAGCCTCCTGCGTATAACACGCAGGCACAGTTTACCCTCTATTTTCAGGGTAAATAAGTGAGTGTTATACACCAACAAATACAGTATATGAAGCTCGCAAACTATAGTATATGAAGCGTTCTGTCATTTACTACACAATGCCAGCAAAGTCTAACATAGTATTAAACAAAATACTTTGAGAATCCGGGATGCTTTAAAAATCCTGCTACTTCCCAGTATCTTATTACTATGCTCTGCTATTAGTCAGATTTTTTTCTACTAATTTATTCTGGCATCAAAGTGTTTATACACCTTTAAGTTATATACGCCTGACTGCACTCAAAGTCCATAGAACACATTCTTTTACTGTGCTGAATCTCATTCTGTAATTAGAATAAGGCTATATGTCCCCTGTGGCTACATGATTGTACTAAATAGAAAATAGAACTCTACAGTAGCTGCCTCATTCCAATATTTTCAGATGGCCATTCAGTTCAGTGTTTTTACATACTTTTACATAAAGGCAATGGAAAATAACATGTGGCAGATTTTAAGTTGTTTTTAACTGGAAGACAACACATCTTAACAAACCTAGTAAACTACATATTCTAAGAATAATAATGAGTAATGGCCAAAATGAGCCAGATATCTGAGCCCCTCTTAATTAGTTTTCTGAATAAGGGGGTGAGGGGGGCACTTACCAAGGACAGGGTCATTTGTAGCCATGGCCATCCTCCTCCACCTGCTTCTTCTCAACCTCATCCTCCTCCACCTTCTTCTTCTTAACCTCCTCCACCTTCTTCTCCTCCACCTTCTTCTTCTCCTCCGCCTTCTTCTCCTCCTCCACCCTCTTCTCCCCTGCCTTCGTCTCCCCCACCTTATTCTCCTCCACCTTCTTCTCTTCCACCTTTTTCTCCTCTCCCTTTATCTCCTCCACCTTCATCTCCACCTTCATCTCCTCCACCTCCTCCTCCTCCACCTTCTTCTCCTCCACCTTCATCTCCTCCACCTTCTTCTCCTTCTCCTGGCACAAGTACACCTCCAGAGGCACAGGCTCCAGCCAAGCAGAGAAGGAAGGCTGCAGAGAAGGCTGCAGAGATGGATGCAGAGCAGGCTGCAGAGAAAGCAGCAAGGAAGGCTGAGGGGAAGGCAGCAAAGAAGACTGGAGGGAAGGCTACCAGGAAGACCAAGAAGTGATGGCCTTGCTTCAAGGTGGTCTGACAGAATGCAGCCTGCTGTAGTACCACAAACTTGGGACATATATCTGACCTGCTGCTGTTCCTGTCTAGGGATGAGCTCCGCGTTCGATTCGAACGTATGTTTCGTTCGCGCCAAATTCGAGTGACGCGCAACGGCCCATAATTCACTGCGGCATTGCGCGCTGATGATTGGCCAAGCATGCTGTATGTCCCGCATGTTTGGCCAATCACAGCGCACAAAAAACAAAGAGCGATAATTGGCCAAAGCCTGCGTGGCTTTGGCCAGTTATGGCTCAGGGCTTTAGCACATGCCCCACACTATAAAAGGCCGCCTGCTGGGCGGCCTCGTGTAGTGTGTTGCGGCTTGTTAATAAGAGAAGTCCTATGGAGAGAGATAGAGTGACAGTGTCTTTTCTACCAGACAGAGCAGGCAGGCTAGTCAGTTTAGCTTAATTTACAGTGTGTAGAGGATATATATACATCCCTAGGAGTTGTACATATATTTATACACTGTATAGCTTAGCTAGATCAGCTATTCCTATTTGTCAGGCAGGAGATTTTGCTATCTGCAGTGTTCTAATGTGTTGTATTGCCTGTGTGCTGTTTAGTTTCCTAAACGTACTCGGTGTTACTGCATGTTTGCTGTTTAATAGCACCTAAACGCATTTGCTGTTACTGCACGTGTGCTGTTTAATAGCAACTAAACGCATTTGCTGATACTGCACGTTTGCTGTTTAATAGCACCTAAACGCATTTGCTGTTATTGTACGTGTGTTGTTTAATAGCACCTAAACGCATTTTCTGTTACTGCACGTTTGCTGTTTAATAGCACCTAAACGCAGTTGCTGTAACTGCACGTTTGCTGTTTAATAGTACCTAAACACATTTGCTGTAACTGCACGTGTGCTGTTTAATAGCACCTAAACACATTTGCTGTTACTGGAGGTGTGTTGTTTAATAGCACCTAAACGCATTGCTGTTACTGCACGTGTGTTGTTTAACCCTGACCAAAATGCAGGTAAAGGACCTTGCCCCTTTTTGCGATTCGGCACTGCGTCGTTTTAACTGATAATTGCGCGGTCGTGCGACGTAGCTCCAAAACAAAATTGGCGTCCTTTTTTCCCCACAAATAGAGCTTTCTTTTGGTGGTATTTGATCACCTCTGCGGTTTTTATTTTTTGCGCTTATAAACAAAAATAGAGCGACAATTTTGAAAAAAAATCAATATTTTTTACTTTTTGATATAATAAATATCCCCCAAAATATAAATAAACATTTTTTTCCTCAGTTTAGGCCGATATGTATTCCTCTACCTATTTTTGGAAAAACAATTGCAATAAGCGTTTATCGGTTGGTTTTTCGCAAAATTTATAGCGTTTACAAAATAAGGGATAGTTTTATTGAATTTTTTATAAAAAACATTTTTTACTACTAATAGCGCCGATCAGCATTTTTTTCGTGATTGCGACATTATGGCGGACACTTCGGACAATTTTGACACATTTTTGGGACAATTGTCATTTTCACAGCAAAAACTGCATTTAAATTGCATTGTTTACTGTGAAAAGGACAGTTGCAGTTTGGGAGTTAACCACAAGGGGGCGCTGTAGGATTTGTGAGTTTCCTGTGTGTGTTTACAACTGTAGGGGGGTGTGGCTGTAGGTGTGACGTCATCGATCACGTCCCCCTATAACATGGATGACGTGATCGATGCTGCAGCCACAGTGAAGCACGGGGAAGCCGTGTTTACACACGGCTCTCCCCGTTCTTCAGCTACGGGGACCGATCGCCGCACTCCAGCGGCGATCGGGTCCACGAGTCCCGCGGTCCCAGTCCCGGGGCATTCGGACCGGGTCACGGGAGCGCGCCGCGGGCGCGCGCCCGTGACCCACGGCTGGGTACTAGAACCAACATATATATACGTTGATGTGCCCAGCCGTGCCATTCTGCTGACGTAAATATACAGTAGGTGGTCCTTAACTGGTTAATAGCACCTAATCGCATTTTCTGTTATTGAACGTTTGCTGTTTAATAGCACCTAAACGCAGTTACTATAACTGCATGTTTGCTGTTTAATAGTACCTAAACACATTTGCTGTAACTGCACGTGTACTGTTTAATAGCACCTGAACGCATTTTCTGTTACTGCACGTTTGCTGTTTAATAGCACCTAAACGCATTTGCTGTAACTGAACGTATGTGTTGTTTAATACGCACCTAAATGCATTTTCTGTTACTGCACATTTGCTGTTTAATAGCACCTAAACGCAGTTGCTGTAACTGCATGTTTGCTGTTTAATAGCACCTAAATGCATTTGCTGTAACTGCACATTTGCTGTTTAATAGCACCTAAACACATTTGCTGTTACTGCACGTGTGTTGGTTAATATCACCTAAACGCATTTTCTGTTATTGAACATTTGCTGTTTAATAGCACCTAAACACAGTTGCTATAACTGCACGTTTGCTGTTTAATAGCACCTAAACGCATTTGCTGTAACTGCACGTGTGCTGTTTAATAGCACCTAAACGCATTTGCTGTTACTGCATGTGTGTTGTTTAATAGCACCTAAACGCATTTGCTGTAACTGCACGTGTGCTGTTTAATAGAACCTAAACTCATTTGCTGTTACTGCACTGTGTTGTTTAATAGCACCTAAACACATTTTCTGTTACTGCACGTTTGCTGTTTAATAGCACCTAAACGCAGTTGCTATAACTGCACGTTTGCTGTTTAACTACTTAAGCCCCGGACCAATATGCTGCTAAATGCCCACAGGCGTTTTTACAATTCGACACTGCGTCGCTTTAACAGACAATTGCGCGGTCGTGCGACGTGGCTCCCAAAAAAAATTAGCTTCCTTTTCTTCCCACAAATAGAGCTTTCTTTCGGTGGTATTTGATCGCCTCTGCGATTTTTATTTTTTGCACTATATACAAAAATAGAGCAACATTTTTGAAAAAAAAAACAATATTTTTTAATTTTTGTTATAAGAACCTAGCAGCAACAGTGACACTAATGCAGCGATCAGAAAAATGATCGCTTAGTGACACTGGCAATAGGGAGTGAAAGGGTTAACTAGGGCGGTGATCAAGGGGTTAAAACTTTATTAGGGGGGTACGGGGTCTACCCTGAACCTAACACTAACTGCCTGTCACACTGCCTGTCACACTGACACTAAATACAGTGATCATACAGATATGATCACTGTATTCAGTGACAGTGGGGGTGATTGACTAATGAATCTGCGCTGTGCCGGTACTGGTGCCTTAATTAGTGCGCTGGCATGAATCCCTAATTAGCGCATGAACCTTCGCCAGCAGCAAGGCGATGTGATTGATAAGTAAAGCCGCGTACCGAACTCCTGTATAAGTCCTATGGGGGGAAATCTTACTAGTGAATTTTAAAGGGCTAATCTGCAAGTTTTGTCCTAAAAATTTTTTGGGGACTCAGTCCTGCCCCAGGGACATGTACCAATGCTTTTTTTATTTTTTAAAACGGCCACTTTTTTCGGGAGCAGATGATTTTAATAATGCTAAAAGTGCAATAATAAAAGTGTAATTTTCTTTAAATTTCGTAGCATGGGGGGGCTCTTAAGGTCAGCATGTGAAAAAGCGCATGTTTCCGTGGTTAGAACTGTCTCTGCACAAAATGTATTTTTCAAAGTAAAAAAAAAGCCATTTTAAAAACTGACTCGCGGCTATAAAGATATAAAATTGTCGGCTCACGGCAATTGCAGGAGTATTCATTCATTAAAAAAAAGGAAAAAAAAAGCGTGGGGGTCCCCAGGATTCAATAACCAGACCCTTGTAGGTCTGGTCGAAGGATATTAAGAGGGAACCACCGCCGTCAATTTAAAAAAAATGACGTGGGGTTCCCCCCAAATATCATAACCAGACCCTTTCGGGTCTGGTGTGGAATTTAAGGGGAACTCCACTCCAAATTTAAAAAAAAAATGGCGTGGAGTCCCCCCTAAAATCCACTCCAGACCCCTTATCCGAGCACGTTGACCTGGCCGGGCCGCAGAAAAGTGGGGGGACAGAGCGCGCCCCCCCCCTCTCCTGAACCGCACCAGGCCACATGCCCTCAACATTGGGAGGGTGTTTGGGGTGCCCCCAAAACACCTGTCCCCATGTTGATGAGGACAAGGGTCTTCTTCCCCACAAAACCCTTGCCCGGTGGTTGTGGGGGTCTGCGGGCAGGAGGGCTTATCGAAATCTGGAAGACCCCTTTAAAAAGGGGCCCCCCAGATCCCGGCCCCACCCCTGTGTGAAATGGTAATGGGGTACCTTGTACTCTCTACCATTTCACGAGTTAAAAAAATGTAAAAGGGTTAAAAACGACAAGAGCGGTTTTTGACAAGTCCTTTATTATCTTCTTTCTTCTTTCCTTCGGGGTTTCTTCTTCCTCCATCTTCTTCTTCGTCTGCTTCTGTCTTGGGTCTTCTATTCCCGCATCTTGCCGGCGTGTTCTTCCATCTGTCTTCCGCTGTCCTTCTCGTCCGCATCTTCTTCTCCTTCTTCTTCTTCGCCGGAGCGGGCCGCTTCCAATTGAAATCCCTTGCTTGTCTGCCGGACCACGCCCCCCCGGGCGTGGTCACATGTTCCAGAAAGAGGCAATTCAATTGGAAGCAAAGAAAAAGCCGCGCACAAGCTTCAATTGAATTGCCGCCCTCTGACTTGTGACCACGCCCCCCTCTGACGCACTGGCAGCACACTCCTAAGAGCTTGCCCGTGGCGTCAGAGGGGGGGGGCGTGGTCCGCAGACAGCGGGGATTTCAATTGGAAGCGGCCGCTCCGGCGAAGAAGAAGAAGGAGAAGAAGATGCGGACGAGAAGGACAGCGGAAGAAGATGGAAGAACACGCCGGGCAAGATGCGGGAATAGAAGACCCAAGACAGAAGCAGACGAAAAGAAGATGGAGGAAGAAGAAACCCGAAGGAAAGAAGAAAAGAAGATAATAAAGGACTTGTCAAAAACCGGCTCTTGTCTTTTTTTACACTGACACTTTTTTTTACTCGTGAAATGGTAGAGGTACAAGGTACCCCATTACCATTTCACACAGGGGGGGGGCCGGGATCTGGGGGGCCCCTTTGTTAAAGGGGTCTTCCAGATTTCGATAAGCCTCCTGCCCGCAGACCCACCACAACCACCGGGCAAGGGTTGTGGGAAGAGACCCTTGTCCTCATCAACATGGGGACAAGGTGTTTTGGGGGGCACCCCAAAACACCCTCCCAATGTTGAGGGCATGTGGCCTGGTGCGGTTCAGGAGAGGGGGGGGGCCGCGCTCTGTCCCCCCTCTTTTTCTGCGGCCGGCCAGGTCAACGTGCTCGGATAAGGGGTCTGGTGTGGATTTTAGGGGGGACTCCACGCCATTTTTTTTTTTAAATTTGGAGTGGAGTTCCCCTTAAATTCCACACCAGACCCGAAGGGTCTGGTTATGGATATTTGGGGGGAACCCCACGTCATTTTTTTTTAAAATTGATGGCGGGGTTCCCCTTAATATCCATACCAGACCTAAAGGGTCTGGTTATTGAATTTGGGGGACCCCACGCTTTTTTATTGGTGTTTTTAATGAATGAATTCTCCTGCAATTTCCAGGAGCTGACAATTCATTATAGCCGCGAGTCAGTTTTAAATGGCTTTTTTCCTTCAGAATGTCATTTTTTCACATGCTGACATTACACCCAGGGCCGCCATCAGGGGGGTACAGGCAGTACACCTGCAGGGCCGCCATTAGGGGGTACAGGGATTACACCGCCCGGATGGGAACCACCCTAAAACAAAAAAAACTTTTTTTTTATTTTATTTTTTTAAGGGCTCCGAAGGTCCCCAGGGGCCCGGAGGCCACTAAGGGCCCCAGATGGCAAGCCCTTTTTTTTAAATAAAAAATATATATTTAAAAAAATATATATTTTTTTAATTATATTTTTTTTTTTTTTTTTTAATGAAAGGGCCCAGAGGTCCCCAGGGCCCTGGAGGCAACCCCCTTGTTTTTTTAATTTTTTCCAAAAATGTTATAT
The DNA here is from genome assembly GCA_029574335.1 of Rana kukunoris. Lineage (NCBI taxonomy): Eukaryota > Metazoa > Chordata > Amphibia > Anura > Ranidae > Rana > Rana kukunoris. Next base: position 595,246,253 of record CM056049.1, read on the forward strand.
TTAAAAAAATATATATATATGTATTTTCTCTCTTTTTTATTTTTTATTTGATAAAGAGCACAGAGGTCCCCAGGGCCCCGGATGGCTACCCCCCTTTTTTATATATATATTTTCTTTATTTCTTATTTCTGTCCAAAATTTTTGTAAAGGGCCCCCCCGCTCCTCAATTTGCGGCACCCCCACCCCCCCCCCCCCGCTTCTCAATTTCATGCGGCAGCACCCCCCCCCCCGGTTCTCTGCTCCAGGGGGCCCATGCCTGAAGCTGTGTAAGGGGCCCCAAAATTTCATGATGGCGGCCCTGTACACCTGTAAGGGGCCCGGGGGTCCGGAGGTGCCCAGATGCCTGGAGCCCCCCAGCGCCCCAGATGGTAACCCCCCTCTTTTTTTTTTTGTATTTATATTTGGTAGTTGGTTTTTGTAGGATTTTTTTTTAAAAGGGCCAATTTTTGGAATTTAATATTTTTTAGCAGTCTGGAGGCCCCAGGGGCCCAGAGCCCCCAGGGCCCCGGGTGGCAACCCCCCATATTTTTTGTTATTAAAGGCCAATGTTTTGTTTTTAGGGGTCTGGAGGTCCCCAGTGGCCCGGAGATCCCCAGGGCTCCAGATGACAACCCCCCACCTTTAAAAAAAAAAAACAAAACAAAAAAAATATATATTTTTTGGTTATTTTTTTAACATATATATATATAATATAATTTATTAAAGCTCCCAGAGGGCCCCAGATGACAACCTTTTTGCTTCTAAAAATGTTATAAACATTTTCCCCAGGTTTGTTACTTTTTACTTTAATTTCTTTTTTAAAGTGTATTTTGTGCGTGAAGTCGAGAGAGAGGATGGAGACAATGGGTTGGACAGAGGGACTCCCCGGTTTATGGGGGGGGGGGGGTTCTATGAGGGAGTGTAGCCCACCCAGCCAGCCCTGTAGGTCCTTCGCCTCCCTTTATTTTACGAGACCTCATGGCCAAAGTGCGTGCAAGTGTGGTGTTTTTTGTGGGGGGGGGTGGGCGTACTAAGCACAGGCGTACCTTGCTTAGCACACCCATCGGGAGCCGGGCTGACACCACCAAACTCAATTCACATGTAGCCGAGACCGGGATCCGAACCCTTGGCTGCAGAGGTGAACAGCTTGTCAGCGCAGTGCCATTCACGTTGAGCCACCGCAGCTCCCACCCCATGTTATTTTTTTTTAGATTTTTGGTAGTTATTTTTTATTAAAGGGCCCAGAGCTCCCAAGGCAACCCCCCTTTTTTATTATTTATATATATACGATATATATATATAATATGTAATTTATTTTTCATTAAAGAGCCCAGAGGTTTATTTTTATTAAAGGGCCCAGTGGTCCCCAGGGCCCCCGGATGGCTACCACCCTTTTTAATATATATTTTTCTATATGTATTTTTTAGTAAAGGAACCCCCCGCTTATCAAATTGCGGCAGCCCCCCCCCCCCCCTTCTTAATATCAGGCGGCACCCCCCCCCCCTATTCTCTGCTCCAGGGGGCCCATGCCTGAAGCTGTGTAAGGGGCCCCATAATTCCTGATGGCGGCCCTAATTGCCTCCCCCCCATGGTACGAAATTTCAAGGAATTTTTCACTTTTATTGTTGCACTTTTAACCACTTCCATACCGCGCCTATTCTGGCACTTCTCTCCTTCATGTAACAATTATATTTTCTTCCTTGAAACTTACTCAGGACCCCCCAAACATTATATATATTTTATTAACAAACACCCTAGGGAATAAAGTGGCGGCCATTTTTTTCGGACACATTTCCAACAGTATTTGTGCCAAAAAATTTGCAAACGTTTTTTTTTTTTTTGGCTTTCAAAAAAAAAACCTGTTTCATGAATGACAAAATAAGAAAGCAGTAAAGCTAGCCCAATTTTTAGGGATAAGGTAAAAGATGATGTTACACTGAGTAAATAGATACCTAACTAGTCACGCTTTCATATTGCGCACACTCATGGAATGGCGCTAAACTTCGTTATTAAAAATCTCCATAGGCAACGCTTGACTTTTTTTCTCAGGTTACCACTTTTGAGTTACAGAGGAGGTCTAGTGCTAAAATTATTGCTCTCGCTCTAACGCACGCTATGATACCTCACATGTGGGGTTTGAAGGGTGTTTACATATGTGGGTGGGACTTGCATGCGTGTTCGCTTCTGAGTGCGAGCTACTAGGGACACGAGCATTTAAATTCCCTTTTTTATTTAATTTTTTAACTTAATATTTTCATTTTTGCACTTGTTTGTCCCTTTTTTTTGTATTATTTTTCACTTTTCTTCCTATTACAAGGAATGTAAACATCCCTTGTAATAGGACTAGTGTGTGACAGGTCCTCTTTATAGAGAAAGGCGGGGTCAATTAGACCCCACATCTGTCCTCCAGGCTGGAAAGCATGGAATTGGTAAAAAAAAAAACATCTCATGCTTTCAGCTGCGATCATGTTCGTTCAGCACAGTAGCGTAGTGTGTAGCATGTTCACCTAGCAGCAAAAAGGTTGCTGGTTCGAATCCCGCCCGTGACACTATCTGCCTGGAGTTTGCATGTTCTCCCTGTGCGGGTTTCCTCCCACAATCTAAAAACATGCTGTAAATTGGATCCTGTCTAAATAAGCCCTAATATGCAGTAGGATATTTAGGTTTTGTGCTTCCCTAGGCCTGACCAATTTTGGCACCCCCCTAATAGAAAAATGACCCACCCTTCCTGTCAAGGCCACACCCTGTTTTTTTTATGACCCACCCAGGAATTTTCAGGGGACACACACAAGTTCTGTGGGGGGGGGGGGGCACAGGAGACCCTTAATTTGCCTAGTTTTTCGATCACTTCCTGTTTGGCTATGGGGCAGGAAGTGAAGGCCAATCTCCCCAAACGGACAGGGATAATACAAAATAAACTGACAGAGCTTCTAACCCCCCCCCCCCCAACTCTATCCAAAATGAAAAGAAATAAATCCAAAAATAAAAGTGATGATTATTGTTCCAGTTTAACCCCAAATTTCAGATCATTTTATTGAGAGGCTTAAGAAAATATAACCATGCCAATAGGCCAGGATCCAGCGTTGCTAATATGTATGAATGTGTGTTAGGGACCCCCCACAAACACCACCCAATGTTAAATCAACTATTTTCTTGTTTGTTTTTTGGGATGCCTGCACCCCTGATAGGGTAAAGACACCTCACAAATGTTGTCACTTTCTACTTAATTCATTCACTTCCTGCCACACAGCCAAACAGGAAGTGAGGGAAACACCTGAGTAATGTTTTGTTTGGGGACACACAATCAATATAAATAGTTTCCCATTTTGGAAATGGCATTTTGCTGTGTACAACCCCAAATTAGTAGGAATCTTGGACTTTGGGTCCATTTACTAAAGGCAAATCCACTTTGCACTACAAGTGGACAAGCAAGGAAGAAAACTCAAACTTGGCGGATTGGAAGTAAAAACCATCATTGCTTCCCTTCTGA